>BMAO01008191.1:0-600000 GCA_019973975.1 Trichonephila clavata
ATTGAGGTTGATAATTTTAATTCAAACTTAGAAATTTCAAATTTAATACTAAAAGTTCTAAGTTTTCACTTCTATTGGCTGTCTCTATAACTGCCATTTTTTTAAAATCTATTATTTTAACTGTTGGATATGCTCGCACCCACTAGTAGGAAAATCCCGCCTCCTAGGAGTAGTTTGAGAAACGCTGAAATAGAGTATTCTTGTAGAAATTGTCTTTAGAACTTTTATATGGGATTCATTTTTTAAAGTCCTTATTTGATAGAAAGAGTGTTGCTGCTAATTACAGAATTCTTATGCGATATATCAGTTAATCAGTTATTGTATTTGTATAGGATGACAGAAATGGAGTACGTACTGTTACAACAAAGGTTGTTATTTATTTCTGAGTCACTAAGCAATTATTTTAAAGGAATGACTTATTCATTTCCTACTCTTTGCTCACTTTCTCTATATTTATCTTGTTCAAATTTTCAATCGTTCATAAAATGCATTTTGAAGCACTCAATTAAGCTGAAATTTTATATACACGATTATTTTACTTGACAATACAGCAATTTAGTTATAATTAAAAAAATATTGATTAAAACTAACTATTCAAAGAAATACACATACAGCAACGTTGGCATCATTTTTACGACTTAATGACCGTTTTGGGGTCTTGTGTAAAAACTTTAAAAATGTTTTTTTTTCTCACACAATTTAAAGCACTCATTTGAGCTGAAAGTTCCTAAACACTATTATTTTAGGTAACGTTACGATAATTTAATTATAATTAATAAAAATTATCGAATCAAATTAATTATTTAAAGTATTACAGGTACATCCACTTTGGCTTCATTTTTAGCGACGTGTGCCAAAACTTTAAAAAAATATTTTTTCCTCACGTTTCAAAGCTGAAAAGTTGAACTGAAATTTTATATACATGATTGTTTTGTATAACAACACATTACTTTAATGATAATAAATAAAAAATAATTGTCACTTAAATAGGATTTTTACATATGCATATACATATTCATATTTTTTAATATATATATTGTATATATTTTTAAAAAAAAGTAACTGAAATATTTTTTGTTGTTGATCTAAGTAGGAATTGACTTTATGTGTTTCATATAACTAGATTTTTCTTCAAATATATTGAAAAATTATTACATTACTTAAAGTTCTTTCTGAAAAATTATTTCATTTATTTATATAAATTAGTTTAAGTTCTTAAATATTTTAATTTATGTACATATATCTAATATATAAAATTCTCCTGTCACAGTGTTTGTAACCAAACTCCTCCGAAACGACTTGACCGATTCTTATGAAATTTTGTGCATATATTCAGTAGGTCTGAGAATAGGACTTAAACTATTTTTTATTCCGATATTGCAATTAGTTGAAAAGTTATTAATTAAAAACCTTAAAACTCCTATTTGTTTTACTCCTGCGGGTTGCTTACTTGGCTGAACTTCCATTCCGTTTCGGCCGATTGGTGATCCAACGTTTACCACCATCTTAAAATTGCCATCCAATTTTTACTGTTAAAATCAGACAGAAAATAATTACAGAATCTTAAAGATTATTTCTTTCGCCATGATACAGTATATTTTTTTTTGCAAAATAATGATATTTTCTATTATTTAACAATTTTTTTAAAAAACTGTTAAAACTGATGCGTTTTTAAGCAAATTATTTCTAAATTGTTGCGTATGAATTTGTTTTTGTGTTATTAAAACTATATTCTACACTAAATAACTTCAAGCCAATCTCTTTTAGATCCAGTAATTTAAAAAATAAAATTCCTAAAACTTTTTAAAAAGATTTTTCAAAAAATACTCAAAATTTTAACTTAACATAGAATAACTTTGTCATATATGAAGATAATCGTACGAAACTTCTTTTCCGTTTGTAAAAGATTAATATCCGAAATCTGTACGAAGATTGAAAAAATTGCTTAAAAATTACGGATGTTAAAATGTTTTCGTGATTTTCTTAAAAAACCGTTTTTGCGAGAAATAATGAAAATTTAATAATAAAACGAGATTTTAAATGAAAATGATTTTTAAGAATTAGTGATTAAAAAATAAATGCCGGGAACTATCTTTTTTTAAAAATAACTAAAAACTATCTTTTTTTTAAAGAATTTTTTTTAAAAAAATTATTTTTTTTTTTTACAAAAAAATGATATTTGACATATTTTATGAGTTTTTCTAAAATGAATCAAATTCGTTGCGTTTAAATAAAAATGATTCTTAAAACTTTTAGAATCAATGATTAAAAAAATTAAAAATCAAAAACTTTTTTGAACAAATTTTAACAAAACACTCAAAATACTTAAGACAATCATTTAATAATTTCTTCTTTTATAAAGATAATTGAATGAAACTTTTTTCCCGTGTGTCGAACATTTCAAAACATTCTCACAATTTTTCTTCAAGATTTAAAATAGTAGTAAATTTTGTAATTTGAAAAATTTCTACTTTTCTGTCTTTTTTCAACATACAACTATTTTTAAAAGGGCTACATTTTCGTTTCCGGTGACTAAAAAATTGCAACGAAAAAATTGAAAAGTGAGTGAATGATTTATAAATTCGCACTGTTCGCCTATTCGAGGGTTTTTAGCGACGGACCTCAAAATTCTCAACCATGGTCAAGTGACGAGGACGACACCTAAGCTTTTACCCACCTCTCCTAAGTACCACATCACACCAACGCAAGAACAAATTTCGAAAAAGGAAGTTTTAAAGCCATAGCTAAAGAAATCACTCACATCGCGCGTACACACACATAAGTGCTATCGTCCTGAAGGAAACAGTAAATTCTCATGGGGATTAAGTTATTCACTGGTAAAAGCCCGTGCGACGCCGGGCTAAGCGGAGAGGAAAGAAACAAAGAAGTCAAAGTAATTTCAAGAAATAATATTGGAAGTGCTGATTTTGTGAAGAGAAGGGAAAATGTTAAACGAGAAAGCCATGACACACACTCACGGGCCATACACTCACATCGTACGCGTCACACCCACACAAAAGTGCTGGCGTCAGAAAAAAAGGAGGAAATTAACATGGGGATTAAGTTATACTCTCGGCAAAAGCCCGTGCAACGCCGGGCCGGGTCAGCTAGTATATATATATATATATATATAAATTGTTTGTATTTAATAAAGTTAAGAGATTTATTGTTTTGCATTGTGCCTTACTAAGAAATCAACCGCCAGAATTAATTAAGACTCCGGTTGTAATTTTGTATGCAACTCTAAAAAGAAAAGTATTTTCTGTAAAATGGATAGCGTAGCATTACTGCTGTAGAGATATTTAATGGTTTCGGTAATTAAACTAGCTAATTATAAACAATAGCATCTACACTGCTAGTCATAGAAAAAGGAATACCAAGAGATGCCTGCGAAATTTATTTCACAAATTAAATGTAGCAAAGATCAAAAGATTCTATTTACAGCCTGTTGTGACGTGTGGATTATGACAAAATCAGCAGTTAGAGTAGCCGTCATTGTAGGTTATAACCCCTGCCCCACGCCTCGGCAGAAAATCAAAGATGTTTTGGATGTACAGTTGGGTTACAGAAGGCCTTGCGGCGTCCACATATTGCCACAGTTATTCTGGTGTAGCAACAGGTGGTGTACCCCGGGTCAATCGTTTGTCAAGTAAAAATCACACGTTTTTTCGATTGGTGGTAGTTCGGGAGGGCAAGCAGGCCAATTAAGCAATTCAACCTGATGGGTAAAAAATAACTCGTCAACATTGCGTAACACGCATGGTGAAGCATTTCCTGTTGAAATATGGCTGATTACAAGCGCTGAATGTATGGGAGGACCATGGGGCATCACCTCAGATGTATAGCAATGGCTGTATAGTATACCGACAATGCGTACTAGAGAGTGCTGTAGTGAAATCCAATATCACTCTTAAAGCATAATCCTGGGTGCAGGTCTAGTGTTGCGATGCACAATGCAACAGTTCAGAAGCCTCTCACCACGGTGTCTCCAAACTCGAATACGACCATCGTGATGTTGCAGCTGAACATTTCATTATTTTATCATTTTCTTTTCTTTTTTTTAAGTGAAAGTAAACAATTTTCAGAAGAAAAAAAAAGGCTTTTCTTTTTCGTCCCCAAAAAATCCTCTGAGGAAAACGGTGGCTTTGGGAGGGGGACCGATTTCTTAACTTTTCCTCTGCGGTTAAGGGGTGAGAGAAAGATCATAATAAAATGTATCACATTTCATCATGCGATTGAGAAATTGAGAAAAAATAAGTTTTTAAGAAAAGGCTAATTATGTTTTATTTCACATCGATCCTTTCACAAAAAAAAAAGAAATATTTTATGCAAATATTATTTAAATTGATAGATATAACTGTATAGTCAAACAGCGATTTAACGAATTTTTTTCTTCCCCCGATTAAAACGAAGGCAAACAATCCATATTTAATGAATAAAATACCCTGAGTTAAGGAAATATCTCAGAAGCTGAAAAAATTTGCTATTAGTTCGTATAAGAAAATATTGGATTTTTTTTTTAACAAGACAGATTTTTTTGGCTTAAACAGAAAATGACTTTTCTTGTAAGCAGTAAATTTCGATGGAAAAGTGTGCCTATTATGATATGCATATTTATTAGATTTTGCAGTTGTAGATGAGTCATGAGCGTAATCTTTTACTAGTTTTGAATAGAACAAGGGGCGCATTCCTTTCTTATACCTCATCCCACTCCACAAGCAGGGATATTTTAAGATTTTACAGATTATGTGAAATTTGATTTTGGAATACCTGTTTATGGGAGTCAATATGTTGAGTAATTAGTTGATTTGTCGGTGCCAATGAATAGTAATTATAATGCAAAATCTGATAATGAAACTCTTATAAAAAATATCATATTTTCTAATCTTTTATTTGGTTTGGAAACTGTAAAATGTCAGTAAGATATAATTCACTCTATTTTCTTTTCTGAATAAAGTCACAGTTCAAATCTGGAATCAAAAGGATTACTCAAAATCTATAAATCATTATTTTTTTTATCTTTCTATTAACTAGAACGTAATGATTCATTAATAGTATTTTAGCTGTTCATTAAAAATTAGGTAATTTCAAATGCTGGATATGTTTTGTGTAGTTGGATATTATAAAATGTCGAGAAGGGGTAAGTGCAAAAAATGTGTATTTTATTTGAATCTCCATATAACAAACAACCCCGAACAAACAAACAAAATGTTCGCTCCAATTGCATTTGTTCAGTGTTATGCAAGTGTTACTCACAATAGTTTATGAGGTAAATATAAACTTAAGGGGAAAAAAGTAATTGTGTTGTGTACATCTATTAATAAAAAATAAACTTTAAATGGAAAATTAATATAATTTGATAAATTAATCATTCTAATATATTTGTTAATGACTTAATGTAATACATTTGTTCAAATTCAATGAGCGCAATTGATCTATAACACAACTAAAACATTCAAAATGCTATTGAGAAACAATATCTTTGTTTACGTAAGAAATATAGTTGGACATTTTTGATAGAACTCCTTTAAACACTCTTGACATAACACATTAACTTGGCTTTATTTCAACCTTTTACGCAATTTCTTCCTCTTTATCTTTGCATTACGTCAGCTTAGCTATTTAAACATCTATTCGAAAAACAAGATGGTTTAAACTGTCGTCGATCGAAGCTCTCATTAGTCCATTTAAGAATAAAGGTACTCATTGCTTCTCCCAGTTTTACAGGAATGGATATCGGGACAGTGGCGTTTTATTCCATGTGATTAGCAAACCGGTGCTGTAATGGCTTGTCTTTTGGTGAATTGCAGTTTTCTTTGTCTTTGTGGACCAATAATGGGTGAAGGTGATTGCAGTTGCTAAATAAAGAAGCTTACATTGTGTAAAGAAAATCGGTTCGTTTTTGTTATTTTCAGAAAGAACAAATTCTTTAGAAAAATGCAATTTATTTTCTTTTACATAAATTTATCGTTTAAATACTTGATTGTGTTAGATTAAGATTATTAAAAAAGTAACACTTACGTTTTTTTAACTTTCCTATTGTAATGGAAAATAAATTGAAGTAAAACACCCGTGTATCTCAGAATGATGCAACCGCATATCCATACAAAAACACAGAAAATCAACAAAAAAAATTAATAATTATGGAAGCTTACATTGAATCTACCATATTAGTGGTTTAGGAAAATCAAAACAAAAATATCCAAAGACTATTATATTTATGAATTATATTTATGTTTATGCGGTGTGTAATCATTATATTTATACTGCTGTGCTGTATACTGAACTTAAGGCAAATATTTTCAAATTGAGAGACACGCAATCCTAGGGGATCATGATAACCCTAAGAGACTAGAATATAAAAACGTCTAAAACATAAAATTATTTAAAATATATTAATACTGAATGGAAGCAAAACAAAATACATTCTGACGTAATAAAAATGAATATACAGTTACATTTATATAATATACATATATATATGTGACAGCACTGTACAATATATTTGGTAATGAGTACATTAATACAAATAAGGAACACATTTAATAAACACTAATGGCACCCATGAACTTGTCTTGCAGAACAAAGTTTCTGAAAGGAAGTTTTAATGTTAGAAACTGATTATCTTCTACATTTACCTGAGAATTTAACGAGGGAAAACATTTATACACATTTTGCTAAGCTGTCCGATAGGTTGCTCAGGCGGTTACCCAAATGCCCTCGAAAATTCCAGATGTGATGGATATACAAGAGCAACGGGGACTAGATCACTTTTCAATCCCTACTATTAGCTTACACTTTTTACATATATACAAACATACACACACATATATAGTATATCTTGTTTAATTTTTTGATCGTTAATAAAATAATTTTATTCATCCACTAAAGCTCAAATGCATTTTTTAAACTTGTAATGATTGACACGTGGAGTTGTTACAGTTTTTTTTCAAATATTAATTCATGTTACAGTTTTTTTTCAAATATTAATTCATTAATTAAATTTAATTAATTAAACTTTACAGAATCGAGACAATTTATGTACAACTTCTCTTCAAACGCTACTACGGTACCACTGAAAGCAGAGTGCTACCATTAATACTGTCATTTCCATCCACAGTACATAAGATACAAGGTAGAACTCTAGATTATGCAGGAGATGTACTATAGATCTACTATATCTAGGACGAAATCGCTTCCAAACAGATAAAGCATATGTCGCCTTGAGTCGTGCGACACATTAGATGGACTATTAATTGAAGAACTAAACTGCTCGAAACTCACTGGAAAGGTTCTTTGCAATAATGAAGCTTTGCAAGAGATAGATAGAAAGATAAATTATAGGCCACTATCAGCTTCATAAATTAGAAACAAACAAAAAAAAATAGAAAATTAATATAAATAGTAACAAGCAAAAATAATAGTTCAACATCATATGTAGAAAAGAAAATGGAAAATTTCAAAGAAGTTCACTTTGTATTGTAACACTTAATATTGTGGTTCTGTCATATGCACATATATACATATTTTTATTAATTTTCATTATTTAATAACAAGTAGATAAAATAAAACTTTTCTTTTCTGACCTAAGTAGTAGTTAACAATAATTTTTGTTTTCCTTTTTTTTCTATTGCTTGTTCTAATGACATTTGCACTTTTAGAAATAGATGTTCGAGGGAATGAAAATTTAATAAAAAATTATTTTGCAATAATTTCCAATTTAGGAATTAGAGGATGGAGAAGTAATAAATATAATTTTTATCTTATTATTTAAAAGTAAACTGCTAGAAATGTGTATTACTTAAAAGTACTATGTACGGAATTTTAATACTTATCTTGATAATTTTTAAGATTCATAATTAAGATAATATTATATTTTAGCGTCTGTAGATTATTATTGTATGTTCGGGATGAAAATTATAATTGAAGACTGTGTCGCATTGACTTGTTTTGTGAAGAATTGACTTAAAGCTAAGATTTCTGGTTTAAATACAGTTTTAAGCTGATATAAACCTCACCATTTCACTTTTATATACTATTGGAATGATTTAATATATATACCTACATTATACACGACAATCTAAAAAATATTATCAACGCCTACTCTACTTGAATAATACCGCAAATAAGACTGCAGAGCACAATAATATACGAGGCAAAATAGAGACGAAATAATTACATTTTGACATTAATTGATTTATTTTTAAAATTATTTTAATTAAAATTATTTTTATAATATACTGTATAGATGGTTTTATTAAAAAAAGACAAATATAATGTTCAATTACAATCAGTTCTTTTAAAATAAAACATTGCATTAATAGTATAAAAAATTTCTTGGAATTATCAGTTTCAAATATTTCATAGCACGACTGAATGAATTTCTGAATAAGTTAATAGAATAATAAGTTTATACAACAAGAATAAGAAAGAGAATGCTTCAGAAAGTAAGGGCATAATCCCAGATCCTATTGCGTTTTTAAAAAAATAATCTGTAATCGCGATTGTTATATTCTATAACAATAGCCAAATCTCTTTAAATCTAGTAGTTTCTAATATTTGAGCCATTTTTTCGTATGTTCTAATTACGATTTGTTAAATTAAAGTAAACTTTTAGAAAGTATTATTTTCCTATATTATTGTATATATTTCTATAAACAAAATATTAATTAAAATTTATGTCAAACTTACCGGTATTTAAGAATTACTTAGTAAGTACTATTACGAATTAGTGTAAACACTATCCATGCCAAAGTTCCTTTTTTTAATAAAATTGAATCTTCATATTTACCCAGCCTTCATTAATATACACATTTAGAAGCTTATGAACTTAAATTTTATAATTTTTAAAGCTTCAGGATAATTTTTTCATTAACACAAATTTATTTGTTTAGTTAGAAAATTTATGTTATTTTTTTCTGCCCATTCATATAAATATCGTTTGCAATTTCTTATTCTAATTGCTATAAATTTTAACTTACCAGAATGTGGAATAGGTGATAAAAAGGTTTGGCATTCCACTGTTTATTTCGTTTCTTTTTGACGAGCAAATACACACAGACCTTGTAAGCATTGCAAGATCATCATACGATTAAATTAGTTTCTTTGTTTTCTTCATTTCTTAATCGTAAAAGGAAATGATTATTATTTTAAACAGAGATAATTATTTTGCTGCAGAAAATATATATTAGAATATTTTTAAATGCAATTAAAATTACTTTTATGATATTACTATTTTTTCTCTATATATTAAACCATACAAATAAAAAAAACTATTTTAAAGTGCACTATAACCTGACGAGGAAATCTAAAATAAAATCTAAAAAATTTACCAACCATTAAGAGTGGTTTTCGAAATAGCATTTCCATTTTATTTTTAAAAAAATAGAAAATAAGATGGATTCAACAATTGATATTGTCAATCTAACAGAGGAAGCTAAAGATATAGAGTATAAGATTGAGGTCTTAGTAAAATAATTTTTTGTAAAAAAAAAGATGTTTTAAATTTGCTTTTTTAGAAAATATCCTTTTATGTATGATAACTGATGAGACTAAATCTAAAATATCGATTAATAATAATAATATGTATGCAATAATACTTAAATAAAAATTTCAACTGATTGTATAATTTTATTTAATATGCCGGAATTTATAAAACTGATTTTTAAAGTACAGTAATAACCTTTTAAAATTGATAACCTTATTTCAGTTCAGTAAATGAGAAACCATTGATTTATGAATTAATCTACTCATTTTTTGTCAACACTTGAGACGCTATTTTTTCGTGAGAAACATATCTGGCTTTCATGAGAAAATAAAATATATGATTTTTACTTTTGTTTGTAATAACAGGACATTTTCTTTCCATTTCTTATACCAATGTAATTCTTTATATTTTTTTATTTGTAATTTTGCGCTTTTCGTCATTTTGACAATACATTACTCAGAAGAGTGATACAAATGCCTATTGCCTTTACTTATGTCTACCTCATTGGACTTGTCAACTTAACTTATTAATAATGATGTATTTTATC
Source organism: Trichonephila clavata (assembly GCA_019973975.1). Taxonomy (NCBI): domain Eukaryota; kingdom Metazoa; phylum Arthropoda; class Arachnida; order Araneae; family Nephilidae; genus Trichonephila; species Trichonephila clavata. The sequence continues at coordinate 10,035 of BMAO01008191.1, forward strand.
GCTTAGCAATCTCTCTTTCAAAAATGGTGCTTTCCTTTAGCTGTTTCTCAAATAGCTCAATTACCGAAGTCAGCTTTTTTATTAGTCTTTCTAAAATGATTGTGTACTTTTTTATTTTATTCTATGAACTCTTTAAGCGGTCCCATACGATTCCATGTTAAAATACGCGTGTTTATGTACCTTTTTCTCAGAAACTATTTACTTCTCTTGATAAAATATTTACTGTAGATTTTATATGTACTATAAATAAAACTCTAACGGTGGGGTTGTTTTTTTCTTGATTAAAAATTATGAGTTTCTAAAAAAAAGGGTGTTCTCCAAAAATGAGTTTATCCAAACATATCTAAAAAGGTTTGCTATATATATCTAACTCCATTAAAATGTGTGAACGTGTTGAAAGTACGCTCACGGAAAATTTGAGGATTATACAATAAGTAGTTTTTGAGAAAAAAGATATAGTATAAAATAATACATTTGGGGAAAACAAAAATAAAAAAAAATAATTTAAAACAAAAATATGTAATTTTTAAGTATTTACTTTTTTTAGTACTTTCCAGAGGCATATGAATAACATTCTTTACCCTCTGTTCCTACGAAAAAGCACTTCTAATTTTTTTTAATGTTTTTTTTAACAATTTAACTTTTTAGGAGATCTCAGGATGCTTTCGTTGGGCTACACGAATCCTACGTGCATCTATTCTTTTGAAGCATTGTACACAGTTATAACTTGGTCCAATATTACAATGTTTTAAGATCATTAATTCTGCTTCATGACTCGTATTGAAATGCGCAATAGTCACATTCTCCTCAATTTTAGTATTTTTGATTCCACAAATGTAGATTTTGAAATCACTGACATATGGTGTTAGTCATTGGAGCAAAAGACGTGAGCCCATACAATTTTGAATATTCCCAATACATTATAACTTTTTCAATTGAACATCATATGGATTTTCGCTCATGAGAAACTTATTATAGGGAAGACACAGGTACTCTTAACAGAGCTCATTTGATGGGTCTCAAGGGTAACTTCATTTAAAAAATAAATAAAAATACTTCTAATTATCGTATTTTCTCATACCATGTATTATTTTAAACGAAAATAGTTAAACTCTTAGAAAATATAAAAAAGTGAAAATCAAAAGTTTTTCGAAAATTTATGTGCCCCTTAATGTTTTTTTCTAAAAGTATTGAAGAATACTTTAAAAAAGAGCAAAAAATTCTTCAATATCTTTTAGCTCACCCCTCGAAAATATGTGGCTTTTAGTTTATTGCAAAAAAAAAGTAAAATATAAATCCTATCAAAGTATAAGGAATAATTGTAAGTGCATTTTATTTTTAGAAGCACGTTTGATTGAAAAGAAGATTGATAAGAATAGAAAAAAAAATCTTTTTTGGACGTTTACTTCGAACATTTGTAACACTGTTTGAACACTCTTGACCGAATGAGGTACCCATGAAATAAGAGGGAACTAATTGAGTCTATTATTATTTACATGCATCATGTAATAAGAAAGGAAGATTCTAAAGCTACTTTTATATCAATAGAACATCCATATGAATCTGTAATAAAAAAAAAAGCTACACAGCTAAATATTGGTAGCCTACCACTATCATTGGTAATCAATTGTTATCCCAACATAACTTTTATTTATATTGCAAAAACTTGAGATTTGCTTTTTGAATTGAATATCTTACTATATAAAATGACATAAAGGATTTTTCATTTTGTGCAACGTGACATTTTTTATAAGCATTTTAACCTAAAATAACAAAACCGTAATAATTTTCAGAAGTGTCCGTGATTTTTTCCACTACTGTATAAAATAAATGCAGAAAACAGCAATAAGTCTCTTAAATCCACATCACAAATTTGAATTTAACAAATCGAAAAAAAAAAGGATGGATAGTTAGAAAAAAGTTAAAATGACCCCAAAAGCGCTTCTAAATTTAAATAAGGATTTTTACTGCATTGCATTGCAAATTATTAGTGGTATATATGTTATTATTCTGATTATTATGGGAAGGCAAAAACTTTTGGGAAATATGGCGCAAGTAACAAAAATAATGAAAAATAAATGTTTTAATGTTTACAGCTCATTCTTAGACAATACTTACTATTTCGTTTATTAATAAATGCAATGAAACTCTTGGAAAATTAATCTTAAAAGAACAAAATATGTATTATATCTATATGGATATTCAATGGAGAAAGGATTAGGTGAAAAAAATGGCCTTGTATTTAGGAAAGAAACGTTTTAACATCATTTCACCGCAAGAAGTAAGCATTGTTATGTTTAATAACAATGGGGAAAAACGCCTGCTATACAAGTACGCAAGGTAAAACAAATATTTTCATACGAAACTTCAAATGCTTTTATCCTTACTAACACACACAAAGAAGCCTTTATTTCAAATGAAAATATCATTGTCTAAGATATTATCATTTATTATGACAAATACATTTATGAGTCCATATTTATTTACATTGAGGTATTTGCACCGTTTAAGCTAAGATTTGCTAAAAACTGTAAAACGTTTTTATGTAGCATTACGTTTTCATTTTATTTAAAAAAAATACATAATGTATTTCATAATCGGATGTTGCGATGTCTTCTTAAAGCAATAATTCCTAATAAAAACTAATATGAGATACATATTTTTAAATATATTACTAATTAAAGTACTTAAACTTTCCCGATTGCAGTTAGCTTGATATGTTCCTTCATAGAGCAAATTAAGAAACCTAGAGAATGGCGCTACATTCTATTTTTAGTAACATAATATCTCGAAAATATAAATCATATTTACTCGCATTTCCATTTCTATGCATGTTCAGTTAGATAACTATATATATACATTTTACAAACTACATTACTGTATTCCTAAAAATAAAAATATAAGTATTTTAAGCAAGGGAAAGCATTTTACGTTTAAACAGAATGATAAAATCTATTCAAATATTTACATTTTTTTTTAACATTCCTTTCTTTAAAAACATGTTTTATTTAAAATGTATCCATTTCTAAAAATAATCTGATTTTTAACTCCGAGAAAAAAAGACGGTTTAATTTTTGTGAAGACACATTGCAATTTAAAAAGCTAGTAGTACACTGTAGAATTTGATTTTAGTGTTTTTATGAATTATATGTAAAACTAAAATATTGTTCAATTTAAACGACATTAAATATTTACGTAATCATCCTTTTTTTAATAAAAAATTCAAAAAATGATTTTAAAATTTTATTCCAAATAAAATGCGCTAAAATTTTTACATTTGCTTATTCTGCTATTTGCAAATTAACGAATATAAATGACAAAAATATTACGATGTCTAGACAGATAACTTCAAGTGCCTTACAATATGTCTGTGTATCTTGACGTCTGACTCACGGATATTTGAAAATAAAGGACATTTTGTTAAATATTGGCAGAAAATATTTTTGGAAAAAAGTATATTTTTCATTTGCAGATTCTTATATTTTTCCATGGACATTTTGTTTACCCATCTGAAATCTTGCCTTAAAGTTTCGATGTAATATATATATATCATGTTTTGGAGTAATTCTTAAGATTGACAGAGTTTATCATATTATATTTTATTCTAAGGTTCAGCAAAACCGTCTGTACTCCAAGCCATGACAAGACGAGATCTCTTTCCGCGTTGATCAGCAGCGAGTGAGTCGTTAGTACACGTGTCTCTTTTAGTCCGGCGAAAGTAGAAGTCAAAGTTCTTATACGGGAGGTGGGTTGAGTTGTCCTGGTATGAAGTTTACCCAGCTGACACTTGAAGGGCTGGAAATTCATCAACCCCCCACACACACACACACACACACATATATATATATATATATATATATATATGAGTGAGTGAATATTAACATCGCACTGTTCAGATACACGAGGACATTTGGCGATGGACTGCATAATTTTGAACCATGTTAAAGTGACGTGGGCGACACCTGAGCTAGCACCCTCCTCTCCTAACTACCACACCACACCAACGAGAAGACAATTGAGCTCTCGACAGATTTAACGTGCATGGACTCCCCTACACAGCGGGTCTTCAGTGATCCTGGGATCGAACTCATAACACGCTAGCCGATGACATGACCCGATGCCTTGATCACTTGTCTACCGTGGCCACACACACACACACACACATATTATATATATATATATGTCGTGTTTTGCGAGTGACATCAAGACATTTTATTTTAATTGTCTTTATTCCAGGAAATCACTTTGTAATCTGATTTGTAAGAGAGAGAGACGGACACGTTTTAAAAATTAAGAGTCCGCGGTTACTCAAAAGCCAGATGTCTTTTTAAGTACATTCCTTATTGAAGAGGTATATTTGAAATACTAGGTAATAAAAATTAGTGGTAGTAGCGGCGAAGATCTGTTGAAGTCATGTGTTTTTCATTCCTGAACTGGGTAATAAAATTAATACTTAAAGATGTAACTGGTAAATAAAAGTTAGAAGTGTTTAAGGATTTAATTTTAGATCTAATTTAATTAATATATATATATTTCGTAGCCATTATAGAGTGATATTTTATGAAAAAAAAAATACTGATTTTGTTGATTTTTGAAAGTTTTGCTTACAATGAACTTACTGAAACTCCTTTGAAACAAACAGAGCTTCTTCGATTTAATAAAGTTTCTACACAACATGTATTTCATGCAAACACAATTTTCAACTAAAATTTTTTAGAACGTTGAATAAAAAAGTTATCGTTAATTCCTAATAGAAAGCATTACCCAGACTACATACGTGTATTTTCAGATAATGCATCTGCAGAGAAGTACTATAGTTTATCTTAAATATCAGTGTATGTTAGTTCGCCATAATGTAAACAGCGATTTTATTGCTGGTTTTAAAAGTGTCCAGTTTTGTTCTAAATGAAGTGCATTTGCAAGAAATTTTATTGCGGTATTTTATTCAAAATAAATCTGCAGCTGAAGCACACACAATTCTTGCTGAGACTTGCGGTGATAATGCTTTGTTGGAAGCAACGTTCACAGACTGGTTTAACGCTTAAAAATGATCTTGATTGAGTGAGTGAATATTAATGTCAGATTGCTGAGCTACAAGATGGCCTTTAGGGACAGGCTTCGTAGTTTTGAAATCATGGTCAAGTGACGAGGATAATCCTTCAGTTGGCACCCCTTCTAACTACTACACCATACCAATGGGAGGATTTTTGTGGTCTCGACAGATTTAATGTGCATCTCACCCCTGACGGCGGGTCTTCAGCGGTACTGGGCTCGAACTCACGATACGCCGGCCACGATTACCACTAGACTACCACGGCCACTTAATGATCTTAAACCTAATTATAAAGAGCTGTCTGGTGCATCAAAAAAAGATTGAAGGCAAATAATTGGAGGAATTGGTTTTTCAGTACCCATGTAAGACAGTATTTTCAGCAGTTTCGAAAAGCTTGAAAAGATTAAAAATGATCAAGAAGCAAGGATATTTCTTGTCGTGTAAGTTGAAGCCGATGTACGTGGAAGGAAGTTTACTCGCGTGTTAAAACTTTAGGTTAAACGGCATCAATGGAAAGGTTTTTTACTCAACATTATGAATGGGTACAGTAAGATAATTTAAGTATTGAAGATCTTTGGTCAAGCTAGGTCATATTTTAACAGCATCATTTATGAAGTCTTGTTGTTATCAGGATCATCTTCATTGAATTCAGCTTTTGACTATCACTCTGACATGAATATTTTCTTTCAAAAAAGTCTATAGCACGTTCACATTGCGCGATTCGTTCTCATTTCAGTGAAATATTAGAGTACTTATAGAGAGATACTGCTTACTGAAGGATTGCTCAGTGGAGGGAAGAATAGTCTCTCTCATCCCTATGCCTCTACAAAACCAAATCAAACTGCAGTTGACATTTCTCTTAGTCATCACGATAGTTTTTAATTGTTTTCCCATGCACCAAAACTAATGTAAGATATTGAGAAAGAGAAAAAAGTGTTTTTCATGAAAAGCGGTAATTTTTCTTATGAAGATCAAAATGTTGGCTGTTTTAGGTATTTCTATGATTATTTATTTTATTAATTAAAAAAAGGTATGAAAAATTGACACAGAGCGCATGGAAGAATTTTAGAAAAAGTCGAAAAATAAGAGGCGAAATAAAGCACAATAAATTGATAATAGGGTCAAATTGACCTTAACGGCGAATCTAATGGTAAATAAAGCATTTATGTTATCACAAAAACAGTACAAGCATGTTTAAGATCCCAATAGTATTATCAATTATATATTTTGTAATGCAGTTATAATTTAAAGAATTAATTTGCGTGACTGATGGTAAAAAATAATAGAAAAAAAAGTAATAAGAATTTCGTATTTATATACGAGAATAATTTGTAATACATTGAAAAGGGAATACTGTTTAACATAGACTTACGAGAAAGGATATAGATTGTAAAATATGATTATTTCTTGTACGTTTAGTTTGAAACCCACACAAGTGTAACATCATATAATCTATTCATCTTTACAATAATTCATAGTGAAATTTGCAAGCAGCTGGAAAACAGAAGGACACTGGTAAATAAAAAATATGGGAAGTTGCTTTAAACAAGGAAATAAGAAGAGAAAAATCTTTCGATTTAAAAATAGAAATGTATCTTCTCACTTTATAAAAAAAAATACGTTTTTATCATTTAGACCAATTGACAAAATAAGAAAACGTTTATAGGAAACAAAACTATACGTAACTTATATATCAAATCCAATTTGCATCACATATGGTAAATTGATTTTTCAAACGCATTTGGACTTTTTTTAACGAAGTCTCTAAATCCCGAAAAAAAAATCATTATATGGAAAATCCATTATATAGTGGTTCATTTTTCAATATACTTTAGAAACCATATACATCAAATTTCAATTCATAAACACTATATATTAAAAAAAGTAATTATTTACACCTTTTTGTAAATTATTTATTTATGATATATATCTTACCCATAATAAAAAAAGAAAAAAAACACTGCAAGAGGAAAACGAGAAAAAAGAATGCCGAGAAATGCACTGTATTTTTAACGTTAAGAAATAATTTTACATTAGCATTAATGAATTTTAAGAAAATTTTCTAATTTAAAGCGAACAATAATTGTAAACATAACATTATTTTACAACTAAAATTTCTAAAAATACATTACCAGATGAGACTCCATAAATTGAATTACTCATTAAGTCTGTTAATTTTGCTTGAGTTTTTTGTTTGAAAAATGCTTTGTTTCATAATACGCCTCACATGTTTTCTTTGCAATGCACTAAAAATCCCTTAAAAAAAGTTTGTAATATAGAAAATGCACTTCGATCTATTGGAACTTTATTTTAAGAAGAAAATCGTAAAATGCTTTTGGTCGCAGGAAAAGCTCATTATGTAGAAAAATTTGCAATATAGAGGTTCATAACATGGAGGTTCACTGTATTTTCTATTGGGACACTGGTATCAGTAATTCAGAAAAAAAAAGTGTAAAAGAAGAGACAAAAACAACAGATAATTCTTTATACGCACAGTGAGATGATATTTAAGATGTGGTTATCCAAGTCTGTGCGCATAAATTATATTTAGCGCAAAATGTTTCAGATTCTTTATGTGCAGGACATTAAATAACATACATTTCTTACGCAGACTCAATCTGCTCCGAAAAAAGATAATTCTTCATTTGTTCTACACATAATTACCTTCCAAATGATAATAGACTTTTTTGCAATATATATAACAATGTGTCTTACTTTTAATTTTTTAATTTTTATTTTATTTATTGGATAAGATATAATCAATTTAATAAACCTCTTCGCTTAAATGCTTAGATAGAACCTTCTTGTAGAGGCAATTGGAGCATGTTCAAACTACCGAAAAACATTAACAGTACTACAGTAAAAAAATGACATTTACCTTATGCAAAACATAATTCTAAGATAATGATGTGATTAAAGAAGAAAATCAGAGATCAAACAAATGGAAAACTCGGTCTGAGAAGAAAAATATTTTTGGACTTGGCAGTTCAATTAAAGTTTCCAGCATCTAACTTCGCGCACAGTTTCTTATTTTTGCGAATTGAATTGCTTATTCATTTTCTTCAATCTTATTAATAATTATCTGTAAGAACGGGAGAAGTATTGGATTTTAGCTATGTAGTTTGCAGATAACTAATGACAGATGTAACTGTGAAGTTTTCAAAGAACGGAAAAAAGTTAATTAAGTTATTTCAGTTTTTCTTCTTTTTTTCCGGTGGAATTCTATTTAAAATCTATTTTTAGAGCTTAAGTAGTGAACTGTTAAAGGGGTTTTGAGGTAAATTTCTCACGGTAATATAAACAAATTAAAGAAATAAATTAATATAAATAATTTAAAAAAATATTTTCATATGTTATTCTATTATTACAAAGTAAAATAACTCACATATTGTTTCGAGTGGTAGATTATATTACGGATTACTCTTACAAATTGAAGTTTTCTCTTTTCCCTATTGGCATCATTAATTTATTGGATAAGGTGTATTCCTTCGTAATAAGATTTTTTGATGACATTTACTTTAAATAAAGCTTCTCAAATGTAAAACTCCAACACCAACAAATAATGAACTTAGCGCCATGCTAATCTCAAGAGAAAAAGTGGTAAGATGGATATACAAATTGTTGAATTTGCGCACGCATATGATCACGTAGTGCTCATATTCTAACTATAAAAGCCAGCAAATTTCCCTTCTCATAAACAGCCACTGAGATTTTGCTTAACATTTTTAATTTTCGAAGAGGCATAGAAAATGCCTCTGTGACGTTGTGGAGCACAATACTAACTTTTAACTACCGGGAAATGTGACCGTATTATCAAACTCCATGCATTGGGTTTGTTTCTGTGGCCAATAGCAACTCGTGATGGCTAAAGCTTGAGTAATATCCAAAATTTTGTCACACTCTAAATTCAAGAAGCTCTATGTGAAAAGTTGAAGAAGAAGCAATGTGCGAAGGTGCACGTCAGAGCGCCCAAACCGGCGTATTCGACAGTTGACTAGTCGATAACCTTTCTCCATTGCACGCGGCATACGAATTAGTTTGCCTCCAGCAGCAGTAGAATCTCTGTTCACACAAACCATACGCAACGGGTTGAATGAAATACGGTTACATGCACAGGTACGAGCAACAGGAGTATTGTTGAACGCTTAACACATGACATAAAACTTGGGGTTGTGTCATCGTTATCGAAATGGACTATTGTTTGGCATCATGCATTGTTCACGAATAAATCTCGTTTCTGTCAGTGGAGGAATGACTTGCGCGGTCAGGTATGGTGTCGATCAAGAGAACGAATACCAAAAAAAACCTATTTCGTTGAGAGTCAGACTGGCTACATACTAGGCCTTACGATTTGAAGTCGCATAATGTTTGATCATAGGACACCTCTGGCACACTTTAGTGGTCGTTTGACAGTCGTGGAACATGCAGTTCTGCTCTTTTTGCAGGTTGTACCGAGAACGGTATTCCACCCAAAACAATGCCAGGCCGAATGTCGTAAAGTGAACTCTTAACTGTCTTAATGAATTGGACCCCGTCCAGACTAGCAAACTCTCCAGACCAGAATCCTATACAGTATGTTCAGGATCTCACTGAACGTTACATATACTTAGAAAATGAACGCAAAAGATTAGTGATTGGCGCTCAGGATTGTATGGGGCTTAAGAGCCGTTACCTCATGCAACCATTAATGGACTAATTGATAGAAAGCCTCACCAGTTCTCTGCCTGTATTTCCGCCCAAGACAGGAACATTAGATGCTGAATAAACTGGCTTATACAGATTTTATTTGTCTGATTTTTTAATAATTTTCCATTCCGCTTCACCTCTATTGCCAAAGAAATATGCAATTTCCCTTTTGAGGAGTGTATATTATATGTAAGTAATGGCGACTATTTCTTTATCTTAAGTATGTTCTGAGATGCCTAAAGGAAAATAATGGGAAACATCTGAAATGTATAAAATGGAAGTGTTGGAAATTTGAGCTGCTGTAACACGTGTTTTAAAAAAGCTACAATCCCGTTAGAAATAAATAGATATAATCAACTAATTACTTTATTTCAAAATTAATTTAAATAAATCATGTAACTATTCAATAATCCCCCGCGCGGGCCAAAAATATATTTTCTTTCTTTAAATGGTGGCCACTAATCGTGGTACCAAGGTGTCTCACTATGGATGCTTGGAATTACATCTTTGGGGATAGAAGATTAACACAACTCTAATCTCACTCAGGAATTTACTTGCTGCTTATCCGTTTACACGAACGTGATTTTTATTATTTTCTGCTGCAAATTACTGTTCACATACCATAAGAGATACACAACACTCACTCAATTTTGTTGCTATTTTAATCAATGAAATATTTTATCTATCTTTGAAATAAACAGTGTTCAATATTTTTCTCTGTAAATATTTGCCTTTGGAGACTGAAAAAGAATTTGTCACAAACTTGACTATAATCGGCACCTAAAAGGAAATTATCGAAATTACTTGTTACAATTTAAAGGCATTGCCAACGTAGACAATATTAAAATAATATTTTTTTAAGCTTAACGGGAACAAACTAATGCTTGTTTGATATTGAGAAAATATATTATCTTATTTAGTCATGTATAGTGAAAAATGCCAACTATCTTACCCTTAGGCCTCGAGATCTTATTTCGAAAGTCATGATAAAATTACATCATGTCATAAAAAATGAAGTGTATCTAAGAATAAACGAAATATCAGCAGTACGTAAAAAGTTCACAATATTTGCTAAATATTCTTATTTGCCATTTTCCTTTTTAATTTATATTCATATTTTGAGATTATTCATTTGCCAAGGGCTTGCACATAAATCTTCATACAATATTCTAGGTAGCAGATGTGGCTATTAACATATTCTTGTATTTGCTCTTTCACTTATAAATAAATCATTGAGTAAAGTCACCATTTATCTGATAAAACAACTTATGTCACAAATGTAGTTTTTCAAAAAAGTATAATTTTTTCCCTCCTTCCCTTAAATATTTCAATAAAAGTTTATTTTTAGACAACTCTCATTTTTCCTCTCTTATCAAACTATTTAAATAAAGAATGCACCATTTCCCCTATATCCAAACAGTTTTTCTTTCCTTTTCCATTGTGACATACATGCACACTTTTCAACAATATTCTATTCAAAAGCAGATGGAAAAGGCAGCTTCATTTACGTATAAAAAATAATCTCATTTATTCATTTCAAAGTAATATATGCACACTTAAAACTTTTTCACAGACAGATCAAAAGGAGACTCGTATAAAATGCAGAATCAGTTCCTATAACATATGTGTCCGGAATCACAAAGAACATATAAAAGAAGAAACAAATTATGAATATAACATTTTCTTCATCCACTTCACCAAAAAGAAAATTAACAAACGCTCTGGAGGAAGTCTATCAGATAGTATAAGTTTAGAGTAATTTTTAACTGGATCTTGCATTCCCTGGTTGTCTCTTAAAAAGATCAATCTTCTTATAGATTATATATTTTTTTCCATTCATAGATTCCAAAATGGTAGTAAAGCTGGGTATTTAGTTAGCCATGAAAGAAAAATATCAAAAAGGTGGATGAACTGATACACGTAAAATGTCTTTTGCTAAAAAGAGTGAGTATGGTAATATTTTATTAAAGAACCAATTTGGGGCAGACGTAAGATGTACAAGGAGCAGAAAAACGCAATTGACCATCAACATCACATTTAAAGAATCGTCTTTATGCAAAGCTACACATTTTAGTGTCTGATCTTGAAGGAAAAATTGGTGATAGGGTCTGTTCAAACAGAAATGCTAAGGGCGGCAGGAAAACAATAATTTATTTTTGGAAAAGCGATATGCATCTCTTGCTGCACATATGGAATTACTTTTAGCAATTCAACATTTTATATCACAAATCACACAACTAATTTAGCACAGTTATGTGAGATCACATTAGTGCTAAAGCGACTGAAAAATTGGAAAATTTGTGATCACAATATGATGCGAAGGAGAGTGTCAAAAAAGGTATTTTAAAAATGAATATGGTTTACAAATAAAAAATGGCTATGGTTTTTATGGATAGAATGGTTAGCTAGTTACGTCATCTTTTGAAATCTAACTTACTTAGGGTAATATGTAATATTGTTCTTTTTATGAAGTGTCAAAGTTGGGTGCCACCATTTTGTGAACAAAACAAATAACTTTAAATTTTTGATTAATTTGGGATTGGGGTGAACACCACGGCTATGTAAGATCACGTTAATGAATAAACAACATTGTAAACTTATGGAGTTTGAGGTACTGGCATTTAAAAGCATGAAGATGTATGTCAACAGATATATTTTTAAAATGAAGATGTTCTGCAAATAAAAAAACACAGATCTTTATGATTGTTATGGATAGAAAAGAACAAATGCTGTACCTTTTTAGAATCTTAGCTGAATAAGCCATCTTTGCCTGGGGAAGTGCATAAAATTTTTCTTTTTTGGAGAGTCAAAGTTAGGTTACATCTTTTTATCAATCTCCGATTCTTCAAGCAGCGTTAATTTTAATTAAACTAGCAAATTCTATTGTACAACTTGTACCTGCGATTCATATTGTGTGGACAATATACCGAATGATGGGATGGAGGTTGTCAACTTTCATCGTTTTCAAAAATTTACAATCATCACTTAACCATGTCATATGATTTTTCTTATATGACAGTCCCTTTCACCTCTTGCTCGCTTGACGTTGAGTTTTGGGGCAACCTTATACTTATAAATTCAGTTGAAAATGAATAAAATTATTTTAAACTTGAATGATTGGTCTTTGATAACTATGGTAGTATATTATTTGACTAGCGATATGTATATATTCATTCTTGTAAATACGAAATCTCAATATTTGAATAGGTTTATGAAAATAACAGTTTATTGACAAGGACTTTTTTCACAGTAACAAGTAGCCCTAAAGAGAATTATACGAATCGTGGATTTTAAAAGAGATACAAATCAAATTTGCTTTATAAACCATTATTTAAAAAATAAACAAGTCAATTCCTACTTAGGTCAACAAAGAAAAATTTTATTTTATTTACGTTTTATTAAATAGTTACTATTAATACAAATATTTATATACATATGACAGAATCACAAAATTAAGTGACAAAATAGAAAGCTATTTTCCTTGCAATTTTCCATTTTCCTTTCTATATATGTTGTTGGACTGTTTTTTGGTTTGTTAATGTTTATTCACACATTCATTAAATTTAATTATTCTGATAAAATAGTACAGTAAAAAAGCAAACACACTTTCAAAAATTAAGCCATCTCAGGTGGGACTTAAACCCATGAACTTTGAAAAATAAGTCCAACGTGCTATCCATTGCATAGACAGTGGTACAACAAACATGTTTCCTTTGTATATATGCTTTTGGACTACTATTTTTGTTTGTTAATATTTATTAATTTTTTAAATTTAGCTTTTGAATTAATATTTCAAAAACTGTACTAGCATCAAGTTTCATGCACTACAAATTTAAAAAAATGTAGTTGATCTCTTGAAGGGATGAATATAAATATTTTATTAACGATATATATATATATATATATATATATATATATGGGAATAGAGTGAATTAGTAGTACTAATTGAAAAAGTAAAAACAAAAGAAAAAAACCACGTTTTTCATTTATTTTTTTTTTGCAATTATGAACTTACAGCAACGATCCTAATTATAATAATGCGAGTCGGAACTTTTTTCAATTAAATATTTACTTGTATATCTCTTATAATATCAAATGTAAAACAAATTAAAACTTTGGTAATAAATTTTTATATAACCCCCTCCCTCCTCCATCCCCGAACGTGTTTTATCGAATTTCGAAAAAATACGGCGTTTTTCATAAATTTGTCATACAACGGAGCGTGAATGTACTTTGGAAAGTAGTATGAATTCTGCGTAAAAGTTGTTTCTTTTTCCATTTTATTTATTAAAATCAGTTTTTCCATAATATTTTTGTCATCTCCTTCTTTCTGATGGATTCAATAAGAAACAGAAGCGCGATAAGTCTCTCAAAATTGGATTTTCGAGTCTTTTAGACGTTACAAAGTCCAATAGATGAATAAGTTTTACGATATCCTTTTCAGAATATTCTTCATCTTTTGAATAGAAAAAGGAATACATACCTATAAAAATCCCCGATTGTGTCTTTTAGTCTGTCATTTAGAAATTCAGAGTATACATCAACAAATTTCCAATTTTATGTAGCGTAAAGCCAACAAATACATATGAATCACAACTCAATCTCTTCATTACCATCGTTCAAACACATGTTTTTTCTATTATCTCCACAAATTGTATTATGAGTATCATTTATGAAAATTAGATTATATATTATACTAGATTGTGAATGTAGATATTATTACGATAGATAATAATGTTTTCCAGATACACTAGTATTCTAAGGTTTAAAGATTAAAGTGTTACCAATTGCACAATTTTGACTAACCGGTAACCTTACAGTAAACGCAAGAAAAAAAATCTCTAAAAATACTCGACATATTTTGAAATTGGTTTCCACTTTTGAAGAAAAAGAGAAATTCCATTTTTTTACGATATTTTGATAGAATTCCATGTACTTGGCGTAACTTAAGGAACTAATATTTGAATGAAAACTGTACTTTTTTGACTTCACGAGGCTTAAAATTGATACAATTTAATTGATATAATGTATCAATAGAACAAAATTGCAGCATTTTTATTTTAAATAAAATAACATATAATTGAAATAATTATTTCTCTTTATCTAAGAAAGGAACTTGAAACTTAAATATAATGCTTTTTACATTAATAGTTAATTAATGTCATACTTCAACCAACACAATGACTGGCGGCTATGAAATTCGTAATTTTCAATCTTTAAGATAATATTCCATTCTCCTATTTTTCACATCCCTCCAACAAGAGGACTTTGATCCTTGCCAGATTTGGCATGAATAAACTAATTTAAATGAGGGAATCGTTATTGATATCAGTAATCGAACCCAGCAAAAATAACACCCGTCTTAGCTACTACGGTAATATTGCTTTTCGTTACATCAATTATTCCACTAAGAGGCATTTACAACTTTAATTATTTATTTTATTATTTATCGAGAAACCTTAAATTATGAGAAGTCTAGGAGATAATTCAAAATAAATAGCAAGTGTTTCTGTCATTCTAGTCAATCTAGAATTTATTTATTTATTTTTTTCCCCTTTAAAGGGACTGAGTTTTTGTGATATTGTAATTTTAGACCTTGTACATTCCTCGGGAGATGTTACCAATTTTCAACGAGGCAACTTATATGTTTATATCAATCGCCCCAAATATAATTTTTTAACGTTCATTTTCTGCCCCAGTAAGTGAGTGAATAATAACAACTTACCATACAGCTATTCTAGGGCTTTTGACATTGAATACCATTGTAATTTTGAAACGTGGTCAAGTGAGCAAGGTGACACCTGAGCTGTCAACTCTTTCTCCCAAATTCAACACCACACCAACAACAGGATCTTTGAGCCTCGACATATTTAACGTGCATCAGCCTCTCAAGGCGGGTTTTTCTTCGTTTTAGAGGAAGACACCTGATCTTTTTGACGTTGCCAAATTGCACTACGAGTTTAATTCCCTTTTTTGACCCTATTTTTGAGTAAAATCTTAAATTTGACTTTAAATTTCAAAATATTTATTTACCCTACGATTCCATAGCAACAAATGTTTCCAAAAATTACTTCAAAAATGTATATTGACTATTAGTTTTTTTTTAAAGTTTTAGAATAATATCTTTGAAACTGTGCATCAGGAATTGCTGAATATAAGATATATTTCTATTATAACACATTTTGCCAATTGCTTTACCAGGCAAAATAAACTGTTTAAAATCCCTAGAAAAATGGCATGCTCCATAGAATTCCTTAGGTCTTAGATTTTTAAAGCTTTTAAGAAGATCTACATTTGGCTGCCGTATTCTTTGCAACAATTTCAAAGGACAGACTATACGCTTGGATAATAAAATACTGAAATACCCTTGAAAAAAGCAATATTCGAGCAAATGCAAAGCGAAAAGTAGTTTCTCAAAGTCGGTGTGCGATAAAATATATATTATATTTTATACATTTCTAAAAGAAGTATGAATAGCTTATGTGATTTATTAAAACGTAGAAGAATTTACTTCTCTGGCAATGCTTCAACTTTTAATGTTTATATATGAGAGTATATTACTTTCATAAATTAATATTGTTAATTTTTATTTTTTTTGCTATTTTTTACACAGTTTTAATCGGAAAGAATAGTTGTGTTGATGCTTTAGATCAGGGGTACTCGAACTTTTTTTTTCTACCGGACCTTATACATATGTTAGTTATTCCATGCCGTAAGGGAGAAATGTTTTAAGAACAAGAAAACATAGAAAACTTAAATTCGGAAATTGATCAAAATATTAAAACTCCGATTTTCCTTTTTTAAATTATTATTATTTTTTTTGTCACTGAATTTTTCTAAATTGGCAGCTGTTAAGAATCACTCTTTCAAAATGTCTGCATCAATAAACGGCTCTATATGATTACTAATGATATAAGAAATTCCATAAGGTGCTTTTGTTATCGCTGTGACATTACCACTGGCAAAACACTTTTTTGCTGATGTAAAGATTATTCAAAAAAGACTAATCCATCATGTCTTGAAAGAGACCTTGGAGAAAAAGTGTCATTGAACGATTCTTGTTTATTGGTATTTTTTAAATACACTTTCGTGACAAAAATCAAACAATTACAGAACCATGCTTGTTTTTCACTACAAAATAGTTAACTTCCCAAAGGTCTTGAAACAATCTATTTTCTTCGAATATTTTTCGCTTAGTTCCACTCATAAAATTGCCAATACTGCACTGTTGCTATTATCACTAATCAAGAAAGAAATGTCAATTCCCACCTACGACAATCTATACGACATTATCAATTCTATACGACATCGGCAGCAAAAAGGGAAATTGATATATTTGATTTTTAACATAGAATACACAATACAATTTTCATAAGTAATTGAATTTCTCAGAGCAATGGACCATGACCGGGCCCCTTAAAAATGCCCCGTGGGCCTCATGCGGCCCCAGAGGCCTCAGGTTGAGTATCGCTGCTTTAGATAAAACATGAAGGTTTTCATATATATACATATGTAATACCTGTTGGTTCCTGCTTGTCTTTGAAACCTCTTGTCTAGCTGTAAACCCATCTAGGTGCTTGGGAGAAACTGAATGATCATCAGACATGATTTCAATCTAATTAATTTGTTGTTACCAAAATATCAATCAGACACAATAAAAATCTATTTAAGGTAGGCGATTAAATAATACAGCGTGGAGGTGAGATTCTACAAGGGGATACTACTACGGACCCTCAACTGAATCTAAGGTAGCTTAAATACGCTCAAATATAACTACTAATCAAACTAACTCACAGACTCTATGCTAACTCATATTTGCCATTTTCAACGTGCCAACACGCAAGGTCGCGAAAAAACAGAACTTTTATAATATACTTCATTTACATAATCACGCTTTCTTGGTCGGCGAAAGTTGAATGAATGAATTTATTTTTCCCCGGAAGAGTCCCCAAGATGTTAATAAAGCCGCGGATAGATCCATCACACGTATATATTTTCTTTTACTAAGAAGTATTTTCCAAGAGAAATGGAATCAACTATCTGTTGTGTTGTTTTTGCTAATCCTCCAGGTTCTGACGAAGTCAGACAAGATCAATTAAATCGTTGACTCTCAAAAAGTCCAGCACAAGAAAGGGATCCGAGTAGATATCTTTGCTTGTGAGATCCATACAACGCCTTATGTGATCCGGGGAAGCCTGGTGATCTTGACACCTTGCACAGATGGAGAAGATCTTCTTGCTCGATGAGAATGAAAGGCACTTGATGTGACCACTAGCAAGACGAGAAAGTGTAGTCTGGGAGCATCTATCACACTTGAGGGCTAGGACCAATCCTGGTCAATTACCCGCATACCAATGATGAGTAGTAGGCGCTCTCCATTCTACCAAATTTTGTGATTTTTTTATCGAGTATAATTCCAGATAGGTAAGGGCTGATGTAGAGGGAGTTGGAAGATTACAGCCCTCCTTTGCTATTTTGTACATCATTTCATTGCCATAAAGTTCGACGTGAGATGGGATCCATTGAAAATGAATATTATGGTGTAGCGATATATGGTTTAGTTTGTGTAAGATGGAGACACTGGTTTTGTAGCCAACAATAAACCATTTGAAAAGGTGTTAAAGTGAACTACGGCTATTGGAGAAAATCCAAAGATCACTTTATTTCTTCTTAGATAGAATGGTCTCAAGTACCGCATCAATGGCTACTAGTTCACTTCTGAAAACTAAGCAAAAATCTGGATTGCGATACCTAAGGGTCAATTTTTCCTGAGGCGTCCAATATAGATACCACTACCGGCCTGGTTAGATATTCTACCACCACCAGTATAAATTTTGATTGTATCATGGGGGATGTTGTTAATGATCTCCAGTGCCAAATGTCTGAGATGGCTACAGACAAAATTTTTCTTAATGACGGGTAAACTTAAGTTGAAGGGAAAATACACCCTGGAGAGTCCCTCCGAAGGATTCAAGCTACATTGTAGAGAATCGGGAGCTACTTCACCAGAAAGATAATTCTCAGACTCAACTTGGCTGAAGGGGCTGTTTTTCTTTAGTCTTTGCCTGTTTACCCAGTTATTCAGGTACTTAGACGTTTGGTTTTGTCGGTCGAAGCTAGAAAGTTTTTTAAAGTATTTGACCAGTCCAGTCTGTCTACGAAATAGAAGAGGTTGTTCATCTGCCTCGAAAAGAACGATGTTTGAAGGGCAACTGTGCATCAGACCAGTGATGATACGGGCAGCACCTTAGTTGGACTTGCTCTAATTTCCTTAAAACGGAGTTAGAAGCACAACAATAGATTGGAAATCCATATTCAAGAATCGGGAGAATGAGCGTCAAATAAGTAAGTCTTAACGTAAATCGAATATCTACACATAATGAAGGGGGAAATGATTTAAAAAAAGCAGTACTAAATTGGTGGAAATGAATGACCTATATAGAAAAATAATGTATAAGAGTTTCTGAACAATTGAATACTTATATCGAAGTTTAACATTTACAAATGAAAGAACACGGTAAAGAGATGGTTCACCTCTGACCTGGATGCAAGCCGTCAGCCACCGTGGCGTAGACTGGTAAAGTTCCCGAATGGTGCCCGAAAGGAGAAAAAGGTCCAGCTGAAAATAAAATTGAAAACATGACAACGAATCCTCATACTAAGACTGTTTGAACACAGGCATCTATAAAAAAATGAAATCTCTGATTCTAAAAGAAAATCCGGTAGCTCAAAGATTCGACTTCTTTGCGTCGAGAATATAAATTTCTCCCGGCACTGAACGTGAAATAAATCAGAAAGATATAAAGTTAAAAAAAGATGTTTAAGCCTAAATTACACCTGATTTTTCCTCAAACATATTGCTGGAAAAAAAAGAAATTTAAGAGAATTATGTGAAAAATACTTAGCTGCTGAAAAAGAGAAAATGTGTGGTAGCACTCGATGAGACATAGTTATTTTTAAGAGATCGTAATAAAACAAGAACGATATTCTAACAAGAACGCTCAACAGACGGGAATGCTTATACAGAAATGACTTCGTCACTGTACAAAATAGTTACAAAGCGATTCATGACAGTTGCATTAATTTATTATAACATCAAATTAGAAATTAAGAAAAAAATTCCCAAGTAAATCCAAAATTATTTCACTCCACTACATCAGAATATTTTAAAACCAATTTTTGAAGATGGAAATGGAGTCGTATATGAAAAGGACATTGATGAAGTTAAGCTTCATACGGACAAAGCCTCTAGTTACACGTTTAAGTCAAGTGTCGCTTATTTAGCGAAGAATGAATCAGAAACAGAAATAAAGTGCATCTCATATGATGAAATATTTGTAAATTTACCTAACACTTTTCAAATGAACTTATGTGTTTTCATTTTATTAAAACGAACCTTCAGAGTACGGCATCCAAAAACACTGAATGGACTTTGGAATAAATTTCAAAAGGGATTGAATAAAACTGTCATGGCAGTACTAAAAAAAAGTTTACTTGTATTGAAATTTCGGGATAGAGTTATTTTCATGAATCCTGGCAATCAGTGAGAAGCAAATTGCTACAAACAACCCGGCATTAATAGATAAAAATTATGTATCAAAATCACATCCATAAAGTTCGAGAAATCTCTTGTGTAGTATGTTAGTTTGCACCGATATGCAGTGTTTTTAATAAATGAACACATAAAAATAATCTGTATTATTAAAATTTTAAAAAAAATGATACGTCAACAAACTTTCAAGAAAAAGAACAATAATATTAAAGTCTCACACGTTTTTTTTTTAAGCTCGTGGTAATGTATTTAACAATTCTAGATTCATTATATCAGTTTTTAAAAAAATATGATTTCAATTTTAGATTATAATAAGTATCAATCATAGAGGAAATGATATTGTGTACTTCTAGGTAAATTGATTATAAAATTATTTATTTACATTTTGAAATTTTAGTTTTATTTGTATTATATTATAAGAGTATTTGACAAAAAGAATTGAATTGCATTCATTATACCTTCATACCTACAGTTAAAGGACATTTATTTTTTAAAGTACTTAATTAAATATTGTAGAATCTAATACACAGTCTCATTTTCTATTAGTTTCCATAGCATCCGAAAATTTATTATTTAAATCAAATTCTTCTTCTACATCGTTTATGTCATAATTTAAATACACTAATAGCACTTGTAACATCTTCCCCATTATGTTTAAGTTTATGTTTCCTCTTGTGTAATTATGAGATATATTAGAAAGGGGACCATTAAAATAAACTAAATGCCTCCGCAGAATTCAACACATCCATTTAGTCGGCATTAAATCAAGGAATCTGTAACTTCCCTTCAAGGAATTATTTACAAAGGAATTTCGGAACAAAAGATAATAATTTCAGTGCAATGAGTGTTAGGAATATTAGGGTAATTAGTGGAATGGACAATCTAGACATATTTGTGATATTAAGCTGTGCATGCATTGTATACTGCTGTATTTACTTTATGTTTTAACTTTGATTCTTATAAAAATGTGTGTAATATTCTTAGAAAACTAACTCCCATTAGGAAAACACAAGAGTTTCTACATATTAATTTCAACCAAGGAATAAAAATGTAACTTTTCTTTAAAAAAATTATGAATACTGAAGTCTATATTTTTCACAAATTATTTGTCTTCTTTTTGGTGAAAATCAAGTGACTCACATATAAGAGGTTTACCATTTTTAAACATAAATTTTCCATCTTAAGTGTTTTTATCTTTTGAAAACTCCTTTTCATTTCAATATAGATTAATAAACTTTAAAAATAAATGTTATTAAAAAAATTGTTTTTGAACCAATATTTTGTCACTATTAACATGCATTTAATGGATCTAGATTCTTCGGCCTCATCTAACATCTGATTCGGCAGAGAAATAAGGGCTATTGGCAATGGACTACATTATTTTGATCAAGGTTATGTGAACAGGGGATGATACTTAAGCTGTCATTACACTACAGGCAGAAAATTTTCACGACATGTCAACGTAAATAATTTCATCCCGGATATATTGACGTGTATCAGCAAAGTTCCGACTAATAATATTAGGGCTTGAACGCGTCATCATCCAAACTGCCTATAGGCTCAACACTATCACCTATCAGCTACTACATCAGCTTCCTTACTGGAACATGGGGTAGCAGTACACAAATGGCCGTACATATTTATTTATACAAATACCGGACATTTGGCAACTAAACCAATAGTCCTGATCTAGCTTCTCAGTACTTAAGAACAATATAATTAGAAGGCAATAATGCAGTGTATTCTTCAATATGGCCCTTATTTATGAGCTTTCCAGAATCGCAAAGAGTACATGCTGAAGTGTTCTTTAGTCGAATTTTAAAAAGATAGGCATTTAGACAATCGTCCCCAGTCAAAAGACGAAATAAAGCCGAGGAAAATCTGGAATGACATGATTTGAACTACTGAGGCACTATTAGGTAATTCCCCTAGCTTCATTTGATAGTTAGGAGACAAACCACCATTTAAATTGTAATTTAATTTGAAGCTTAGCAGAATTTTAAAAGTCATATGTTTATAAGTGTTTTGTGGAATAGTCATCCCTTTCTTTGAAATGAAATCGACTCTTTTATTTTCCTCAAAGTTACGATGAGCAGGAATCTACTGCAAGACAACTGAGTCCGTCAAAGTGTTGAGGTGGCCATACATATGAACTCATATCCAATGAAATTGTTTCTGTTGCTGAAAATCACATATGTTGAAGGGGCTGAGGGACGTATAATTTGTTATGGTTCAAATTTACAATGATAGGCTGAGGAATCTCATAAGCGATGCTCAAAGTAATTAGCATCGTCACTATGCAGTTGATTTGTGATTATAATCTCACTCTAAAGCCCTACTATGTTGATTTATGTTCAATCTCGTGATTTTTAACCCACGGGGCAGCTGCAAAGGGCACGGAGTCACCCCAGGCTCTTCTGGGATAACTGTACATTTGTTACCAATGACCTTGTCAGTAACAACCTATATGGAAGTCTTCATGGGGAATATACAATATTTGTCACATATACCCCTATTTTTTCTCAATGACAAACGGTTTTTCTTATAAATTAACCCGCGGTCACTCGCGCCTGTTTTTCTACCGGGGGTGTAGAGAACACCCCAAACTTTAACACGTTTACTTAAATATGAAAAACAAAATAAGTCAATAATGATGCACATTTGTAAAATACAAGATGTTTTTTGTATGATGCAAATAAAAATATTAAATTTATTTTATACACATTAGGCTGACATTATTTTAAAATAAACCTGCAAAATTTTCATTTTAAATACATATTTTAGTATTTTTTTGTAAACCACGAGTAAAATGTTTATACCAGTAATAAACTTACTTCGTAATTAATGTTATGGATAGTAGAAATTAAAAAACAAATATTTTAATCATTTTTCAAACATGCATAGCAGACTGTAAACATAACTCAATAGCTCGCGCGGAGTTCTCAGTATCCCAGGTAAATTTATGAAGGTCGTTACGTTCCAATCGTCTGATCGAGAATGATTGTATAATGCCTGAAGGTTCAATGTCCTAAAATGAGCAGCTACTGAATGATCGCGGTTCTGCGTAATCTTTTTTGAATTTCTAGGAGGCTTTTGTTGTTGCTGGAGTGTGCAGAGCACTCCGCACGAGTGATCGCGGGGTAAAGAGCTTGGGGTTAATGAATTACCCGTGAGACCACTTTTGTTCCAAAATATTTTCTATGAATAGGTTACCTTTTCTCCCAAGAACGACTTAGTGGTTTGATAGATCAATTGTATGTTTTATCATGATTTACAAGTGTAAACGCACATAATACAAAAAAAAAGAATTAGGGAGCCTTGATTGGATAAAGCTGATTGTTCTAATAAAGAATTTCGTCAATCAAGGGAAGGACCAAATGAAAAAAGGATATTAAAAATGACAGTAAAAGTAAATTTGAGAAAATCGATGAACACGAAACGTTTGAATCAAGAGAAAACTTTTCAAATGCTACCTAAAGAAGTATATCAATAAGATATGACGCCACAAGTGTACCCCGCGAAACACTAAACCCCGTCAAAGAGACGCAAGCAAGAAATAGTTCAACATGTTATTTGTCAATAATCAAAGGACAATAGAATTTCAATACGTTGAACAAAATATGAGAGTTTTGCCTGCAAGTACTATTCCTGTAATATTAGTGAAAATTGTCAGTGATTCATGACCGTTATTAAATAAACGTACATTTGAAACATTTTAGTTCAGTTTGATTGGATTTTTTCTTAGAGTATCAAAGAAAAAAGTTGAAAGTTCATTAAAATTATGTAGGAACATTTTCTCTTAGTTAAAATATTCACTGAAATTAAGATTTTTATCATGTACAATATAAACAATCATAAAACAAGATCGGGGTGACTCTGTCACCCACGTGACCATTTACGTTAGTATGTATCAAGTGCATGCCTTTCTACGTGGCGAGACTTCAGTGGCACCAGGTTTTTAATTCACAACTCGCCGGTGGTACAATCATGAACATTATCAGTTAACAACAACATCCTTCAACATGTTGTAGTTCTTGTTAACGCCACCTGTCTGACGGTGTCAGATCGAAGCCTACATAATTCATCGATGCAATGAGCTATAGTACACTTGTAGTTAGTCGTAGTTCTGAGCATCCTACAGGTGACAGAATGATTTGGCTTGGTTCCCCAATTTTTAGGAAAAAACCCTGGATGTCGGCTAGGAACCTCGCATCACTCATTCCTTTCCTCAAAATGAAGTTAAATATAACCTTCAATTTCTGTTTTAACAAAAGTGTGAAAAAATTAGCAATGTTCTCAATTAAGTTCAGTTGTTAGGGTGGTAGACCTGTAATAAATATGGTAATAGGAGGTAGAAAAATCAGATTCTAAAACTATCTACACCTTTATCATTAAAGTTGTCGTGATAATTTGATACAACATGCATGCATGTTACTCATAGCAAGTAAGTATTCAATTTATAATAAATAATGCTGATATTTCCTTTGAATTTGTATAATCTGTCACAAAATATAAAGAAAAAACTTAAAATCATTGCATTACAGGCAGTTCCATAAAACGTTTATTCAATTACTTTTAAATCTACTCAATCAAGCTTTCACTTCTAACTTAAATCCGCAAATCCTCTTTCATTATTTTTAAACAGCAAAATTTAGAAATCTGATAAAAAATATATCCTGTTTTCGAAATGAAGAAGGAAAATTTACGGCAATTTAAAATCAAATTTCAAATCATCAATAAGTCATAGATTCCCTAACATATAATTCCAAATACATGAAACAGGCTAGTTTTAACATTCCACCATTTACGAAAATTTTTTTGACGTCTATTTCGATTCGATAATACTGAGGATAATCCCTTTCTTTCAATTTCGGAGTCGTCAGAAATATTTCGTGTTATCTTTAAAGAAATGCCCACGCACAACAGATATTTTATATTGTTTTGTAATGCTTTTATTACGGCTATTCTTAAATATTTCTGTTTTCACTTTTATTTTTGAAAAATTACTTCTCGTGAAACTAAATACTTTATTCTTGTTATACGGATACAATATTAAATCCATCTCATGATTTTTTTTTAACAGAATGTTAGATAATATTGTCAAGAAGCGATAAATTAAATTTTATCATACATTTAATAAAAAAATATGTATATAATCTATTTTAAAATTTAATTCCGATACCTTTTTCCTGTACATATTTATTCTGCAATTGTATTAAAAAAGAAATTTACGTATTCAGTTTGAAGATATACATTTATACTTTTAATCGTGAATCACTAACGAAGCAAAGCAAATTAAATCCAATATTAATTACATATACATAATTGTATCACAAAAATAATGCAATAGTTGTGTTTATATGAGTTAATATCTCTAAAATTTCTACTGTTTCATATTGCAAAAATAATTAGTTCTATTTAAATTTCTTTTGTCTGTATTGAATTAATTTAGTAAGATTTTAATTTGTAGAACAGTCACATATAAAGGTTATGTATAGGTTAAGTTTTCTTAAACATATTATCGTTTGCTTTAAATGAATGTAAATTTTTTCTAATTATAATATACATGATGACTTCATTTATATTATCGTTTGTTGTTAAAATATGTTGCTCAGATGGGATATTTTGTCATTATTTTAACGGGTTTTTTTTTTCAATTGAAGAAAAGAATTGTGATGCGTTTTCGACACTGGTTGAATTTATTAGGTAATTAATGTTTATATATTCACGATATATCATTCTTCTGAGGAACTGTTTGATCATTTGAGTGATGATAAGTATAAAATGCATCTGTAGAATATATAAACTTCAGTTCCCGCAGCTTCAAATTTATTCTTCCAAATTATAAATATATCAGGATTTTAAATTTAGCAAATACACAGCTGTGTAAAACATAATATTTACATTATTTGTTCCCCCTTTTTATACATCAACTATTTATTAATTTTTGTTAGGATGGTAACTGCACGAACATATTCCTTACATCCAAAATGACTGATTAAAGAGCGTTTTGAATTCAACGCGTTCCCATAAAACTATAAACAACATAAGTACGGAGAGTTCTGGTACTCGAAACCAATTACCACCGACAAAATGAATGGTTGGTGTTCCTACTATTTAAACCAGAAATGACAGGCAATACACCGTTGCAAGTGGAGTGTAATCAACAAAGTTATGATCACGCAACTTGGCATGAGAGCCAAAATTTAATGTACATATAACCTGAAATGGAGTGGTAATAGAGTATAATGGGCAAATAAAGCACCTTCTAACATTTACCCAGTATCATCGTGACAAATTGTTGATGCCAACTAGAGTCATTCCGATTGGTATTATGAGCACAGCTTCGTGTAATTAATATACCTGAAAAGGGTGTCGTTTGTCGATGGTGCATTATTATCGATTTAATGTATATACAGTCGACTCTCGATGATTCGAAGTTGAAGGTATTAATGAAATATTTCAAATCATCAAAAGGGTTTAAAAACTTCTGAATTTGTTTTCTAACACATTTAAATTTTAAAATATGTAATAAAATGCAACAGTGCATATGTGCAAAAAATATTTTTTTAAACGTACATATTATACAGTATAAATGCTATACATAATTTAAATGTCATGTATTAAAATATATTTATATGTAATTTTCTTTCCCCCACTACCAAATCTCTTACATTCTTAATTGGAATTTCAAAGGTTTCGCACCCAGATCCCTCAGATACTGTCCCAAACGTCATTGATTCTTCAAAGTAGGGTTCAGTGCCACCCATGTCCCATTTGGTGCCACATGCCATAAGTCAAACAAATGAGCCATAAATAGTTATGCCAAACGAATGCAAAAAAAAAACGCACTCAATCCTACACATTACAATATAGCTGAGCATCCTTTCTGAACACATAATTATCAAGACCACGTGTTAAACAAAATATATGAATGGCTGACTACAGGTGCTGCAAAACTGTCCCCTTGAAGAAGGGAAACAATAGAAGTGTCTTTTCGCTTGAGAAACTGGGAAACATAAAGAAGGGGCAGCGGACAGATGGTCATCAAAAGGACTACGTTACAGGAAAGACACACAGAGACAATACAATACAAAGTATGTAAACTCCAACCTGTTTGCTATAGGACTCTAGATAGTATGTTTCCAAATTATCGATAGTTTTTTAAGATAACTACAAATTATTGCGGGTTGTAACCTGGGCAGCTACAGATTTTTCTTCGAAATATTAAGTGTTATTTTACTCAAACGTATTATTTTAGTTTGAAATATCAAGTGGTTTTCTAGGGACTGAACATATACTTCGAATTAGCAAGAAGTTCCTTTTATCAAAATTTCGAATCAGCTAGAGTCGATTGCGCGTATTAATTAATTTAAGAATTGGGGTCTGTAAAAATAAAATTTCTTCTTCATCTTTCATAAAAGGAACCGAAGAAGCTAAAAAAAATTTTCGAAAATTAATAAATAATCAAAAAAAAAATAGTGATAAAATATTAGGTTTGAAAATATGTATCATAAAAAGTATCGTAAGTTTGTGAGTTAGATCTTGGATGGAGAGTCGATAGATTTATTGAATGCGTAAAACGTTGGCACTCATGCCACATGAGGGCACATTAAATGATCCTAGTTCAAACAAAAAACTTGAATTAAATAAATTCAAGCATCTAAAATTTGGTTTCGGGAGACTCCACTAGATGGTGCCTCCAATGTAATGGCTCCCACAATTGGGAACAACCAAAACTTCTACATATTTGAAAAAAAAATGTATGTAACAGAAATGCGGACTTATATCGAAAGGTACTCCAAAGATATTTTTGATAATGAACAATTAATTTTCAGTAATATTTCAAGTTAAATTTAATTTTTGTATATAATACTCGTAATTAATTTTTATAATTTTTCTGCAGTTTTTTTTTTATTGTTCTTCAAATTTGTAAAATTTAGTCTTATCTTTTTTCGGAACCTATGAGATCAAAAGGTATAAACAATTAAATGAAAATGCTCTTAATTTCTGGAGCATCATCGATTTAGAAATTATCAAGGCTAAATATCCCCTTAGGGAAAATAAACCCTTTTCATTAAGTAACATCAAAGTAAGCTTGAATGTTAATAAATGTTTTTGTAATCAACGCAAGAATGTATTGTGCAACTACGATCTTCATTACCTTCCACTAATCCCCCAAATTAAAGGAGAAAGCAATTCTTCCAAGGAGAACCCATTATCGCATCAGTTTACTAATCACAAGGGGAAATACTACCACTGTTCCGTTTAATATGTTACATAAGAAGGCTAAAAGGAGAAAATCAGCACTCTTTGAAGAACTCCTAATGGGATCAATCATTGAAAATATCTTATTTCCACAAATTACTTATTTTATGACTGGTGAAAATTTAAGTATTATTTTATTGATTTATATGATTTATAGATCAATACATGAATGCGTGTTCGAAGGAATTCCTGAAATATAAATGCTTTCTTGATTTGAAAATAAAAAAAATATATTCTAAGCAGAAAATATACAATACATCCGCTTAAATCCGATTTCGCCTCAATATTTATAGAACGACAAGAGTTATACTCATAAATACGAGGTCTAATTATAGTAAATTTATCACTTGTGGTACAGAAAAAACACATTGTAGTGCCAACTAGTGGATAAATATGGAGTTAACTTTCTTATTTCAAAAACAATTGGAGAAATATAAAAAAGTATATTACAAAGTTGTTCAATATCATTGATTTAGTACAATAAAACAACTTGAGCACAAAAAGACACAAATGTGAAGCATAAAGAATTCATGTGTTTGATCGTATTGAACAAAATTGCACTTTCCGAATGTAAGGCTCCTCTATATTTTATGATTAAATTGTTGTCCAAGAGAAACAATAAACTTCTCATTTGAATTTGCACTGCATTTTCTTCAATATGACACCAGACACACTAACACAAGCATTCTTAATATAGTTTTGAGACCCCGGTGCAAAATTCATGGATGGGTTGCACACACTCTTTGTTTAATGTATCTCAGCAGAAAAAAAGTTCAATGGGCATAGATCAGGTGACCATGCAAGCCCTTCAATGCAATCTTCATACCCGATGACTTGATGCTGGAACGTGTTTCTAATGCACTTTGGAAAACCTGTTACCTTGTATGGAGGTACTCTGTTCTGTTAAAACCATATATTCTTAGGTCATTCAACGTTAAATTCTTTAGAAAATGGGATATTACATTTTCCATTAATGGCAAAGTTTTGAGATTCCATTAACGTGTCCTCGTAAAATACTAGGTAAAGCAGTATTTTTTCTAATATTGTTTACTAGAAATTTATGGACCAGTGAGCTTCATGTCTAATTTCGACAGCACGTATATGACTCTTAAATAACCAGAAATGTAAGTTTTTCTAGTTGTGCAGAGTTTTATATGCACAGCACGCCTCATCCATCCATTTGATGCCATCGAGAACCATGGGCTGGAGATAAAAGTGGTTCATAAATAAATAGCACCAATCATAGAGTCCATTGGTGCCTGCACAATTGGGGGTCCAATAAATATGCAATTTACTTCTTCTATTTTTAACATTGTAGCACAGAATGCGTCCTTTTTTTCTAAATAGTTGTTGAACGACATTGTTGCTGACGTTTTCTATGTGTATATTACTTTTTAAAAAAAATAAGAACGCTAAATCTAAATATACGCACCAAGTGGCTTTGTAGGCAGTTTTTTGTGTAAAGCATGAAAATATTTACAAAGCTTAGATCGCACTTTTATGGTTATGGCTCGTCCTATTAATAAATTATTGATGTGAAAATAGTTTAGGGAGTACAGTATGTAAACAACTCACCGCACAAAATGAATTTCCAAGAATAACAAGAGATATCGCAGCGAAATTTCTTTCATCCATAACATGGAGCACAAAGATCAAACGGTTCAAATTCCAGCCTCTCGTGAAGTGTGGATGATTACAAAATCGGTATATAGTGTAGCCTCCATTGTTGGTTATAATAGCTGCCACACACCTCGGCATAGAATCAAAGAGGATTTGGATATATCCTAGGGGTACAACTGTCCATGAGGCTTTCAAATATTGCCAAAATTGATCTAATGTAACTGCGGGGTGTTTATCCCAAGCCAGTCATTGAGCAAGCATGGAGCGCACGTTTTTGATTGGTGATAGATTGGAAGAACAATCAGGCAAACGATGCAATTCAATATAATGGGTAAAGAAGAACTCTTGAACACGGCGTGCCAAGTGTGATCACACATTATCCTGTTGGAATATGGCTAATAGTAAGAACTGAATATATGGGAGAACCACCGACTCCGACACCTCATAGATGTAGTACTGGATGTTCAGTGTACCAGCAATGCATACTAGAAGGGTACGAGACGGAAATCCAATACCACCTAGAACTATGATTTGTAATGCCGGACCAGTGTGGCAAGGCAAATGCAACAGTTCAACATTTTCTAGCCACGGTGTCTCCAAACTCGAATTTAACTGTCGTGATGTTGCAGGCATAAGCGGGATTCGTCAGTAAACACAATGCCATTCCATTCATCTGTCAATATCTGTAGTTCACGTCACCATTGTCGGTTCAAATGACTGTGGTTTCTAGTCATTGGTAAACGAAGCTATGGACGCAGCAGCGAACATTCTACTCAGCTACAAAGTCGGTATCGAATCATGCGTAACAGACTGATTTTGTTGTGCTATGGCTCGTGATGTGGTTGCACTATCCATCCCTGCTATGTGCACAATCCACTTGTCATCAAAGGCAGTGATGCAACAAGGTGTATGTGATAGGTCTCTTCAGTCCATCGTTTAATCCTACATCCAGCGATAACAAATCCGCATGACAGATCCTTAGTTTCGTTCACCACGTTGACAAGTTTCTCTGAAGGATAATCCGCAATATATATAAGGTGTACTATCCTTCCACGATCGAAATCAGAATCTTGGTCAAAAGACGCTCGATGTCTTTCACGAGGCATATGTAAAGGCATATGTAATCAGCTTACCAAAAAAAAAAAGAAATAAAAAAAAAACGCACGAAAAACCACTGTCGTGATTCAAAACTCCAATCTCTTCTCCCTTTATATGGAGCTTCTGGTGCACAACGGTCGCCTGTGATGTGCATCTGCGCTATAATGCTAATGATTTGCATATATCTTCGCCGCAAATGCATGATATAAATTTCACATGATTCTCATGCGTTCTTCAGTGAGTTGCATTTTGTACGAACATCAGTGTATTAAGACAATTTAAGAAATCTAGCAGGTTTTGATAATGAGAACCAATTTCTCTAAGAAATGCAGCATAATAATTATGGATGCTAATTATTATGCTAAAATGTTTCTCTGTGTTTCTCAATACTGTATCTCGAGAAAAAAATGTATTCTATAAAATACAGGTATAAATATATTGTTAAACAAATCAGTCTTACAAAATGCATATTGTAATGTAGATTGTGTTAATGTTGAAATATTCAGTTATTGTCTATCTCAGAAATCTATTAAGGTATGTGACTACCTTCGGAGCACTTTTTTGAAATATGTAAAATTTCACTTATGTAAACATATTTTTATTTGTAATGGGACATAAAAGTAAGAATTCAAACACAGTTTTTACAAAGTTATAAATATTTTTGGAAATATAGGAATTTTGAGTGAAATTTAGTGAAAATTGCAATTACGGTAAGGATTGTGTTGAAATTCTGATACATATATTCTAATAATATTTATACAGTACATAAATAACATCATTTTCTGTGATTATAACTATGAAATTTATAATACTTCTGTAAAGTTTTCAAATATGTCAATTTTTATGCAAAAACTCATTTTTTTACAAAAACTAATGTTATTTTCTCACAAAAAGTGCAATAAAATAAATAAATATATACACAGGTATTAGATTATAGACTAGACTACAGATCAAACTAAATTAAAGATTCTCTGAAAATTTCAAGTCAATATCTTAAAAGAAATCTTGTAGTCAACCGTACCGTGAAGAAAAAAATTGAAAAACATAGTTTCTCAGAAATGCATTTAAAGATTTTAATGCTATGTGAAAATTTTCTACTGATTGTACATTTTTTAAACTCACCATATTTATAGCTCAAGCTCTTTTAAATTTCATGTAAAACTTATTTGGAATTTTTTTTAACCTTTTGCTGTTTTCCTGAGAATTTTATACACTATAACAATTGTCGTTTTTAGCGAAATTTTGGTGAAAAATTGCAGTTACGACAAATCTTTTACACAAAATTCTAATAAGTGTATTCATATAATATTTATACAGCACATAAATAACATCTTTATCTGTGTTAGGTATCAAAAATTTGTAATACTTGAAAAGTTTTTTAAATACACCAAATTGTATGCAAAAACTCATTTTTAAAAAAATTAATGCTTTTTTTCATAAAAAAGCAATTAAATATTTTATATATATATATACAGACATTAGATTTTGATTCATAACACAGATAGAACTACACAAAACATGTTCTGAAAATTTCAATTTACTATCTTAAAAATATTTTGTATAGTGAACTTTATCGTGAAGAAAAATATTGAAAAAGTTTCTCGTAAAACACATTAAAATTTTTTTAACACAAAATAAATACTTTTCTACTTACAAAACATTTTCAAAAACTCCCCATATTTATAAGTTAAGCCTTCTTTAGCTTCATTTTTAGCTAATTTTGACTTTTTTTTGGCTTTTTGCTGTTTTCTGGAGAGTTTTGTTGAGGGTAATGACTGGCGTTTTGATTTTTGAATACGTTCTGGTGTCGATTCCCATGTAGTTTTTAAGTATCATTGGATCAATTACCATACCTAAATAATTAAATACATGCAACAGTCCTAAATAACCTGAATTATATAATAGGATAGCAATGTGTGAACCCAAAAACAAAGTTTTCTTAGAACAAAAATTTCTTTTGGTAAAATAGACCATAATACATTATTAAAACTTTCATTATTTTGGGTCATACCATGGAGGCATTTTTTTAACAAATCTGTATCACAGAGTGCTAAGTAAGTGGGCTTTATCAGTTTAATAACTGAATTTGAAAGACCTGTTGTTTTGTCTATGTGTACTTTTTCATCGCATAATGCTCGTTTATATTTGCACCAGCTGTCTTTCCCTGTAGGACATTGCCATGCATGGGATTTTGATTTCTAGAGCAGCAGTGAAAGAAAACAGCTGTTACAGCAGATAGCATTTTTTCGAGACATCCAACATTGCTACGGATGGCAATCCCGTAATAGTTCTGTAGTTTATCGATAAATTTATCAGTTAGTTTGCCCTTTCCACCAAGTCCTTTGGTGTTCTTTTTTAGTTTCCTTAGACGTGAGCCTACTCTTTTTTGTATATGACCTATACATTCGAGTTTGAGACACTGTTTTCCCCATATATATTCTTTACTTGTAAAAAGCCCTTGGAATCCCCATCACCATAGTACTCGGTGTACTGCAAGTCTCGTTTTATCAATGATCTTTCAAAAATTCTGAAAGCTCCAACAGCTTCCATATTTCCTGAGGATCCTTTATAGTTTGAGCATTCATGCGCAGATTTCCTTTCATTTCACACATTTTGCAATACTGAGTCATTACTTCCAAATCTAAAATTTTCCCAGTATCAATGGAAATAGCTGAGACGCAGCCATTAAGCGACATATGGCCTCTCCGCTGCCATGTGCCATCTACTAAAACACCACAAGTTGTACTTTTTTTTTAAAATTTCGCACTTCTGTTGATGCAGCTTTCATATTTTCTTCAGAACAAAACTGTACTGCTTCCAGCAGTTCGAGTTCATGAGCTCTGAAGGTGTTTTTAGAAATGCAGGGCAAATTTAAAGTACATAGCAACTTCTTACCAGCTGTGAATCCCCTGCCAATCAATCTCAATCCAAATACCAATAAAGTATTGAGAGTGAATTTTTTATTTTCTTTACGGGTAGAAGTAAAGCCAGTCATGAATCCACAACTGCAAGACACACACAAGTTAGAGCAAAGTCCTTCCCTGGAATCTTCTGTTAGTTTCAATCCAGTTGCATAGCATTCCGGACAACACAGGATTGAAATAATTCCCAATAAAGCTTGGAAATCAATAATTCGATTACCTGTAGAACCATGAAATATAGGTTCAGGCACATCAAAACTGTCATTAGTGCTCAATTTTGCTTCACTTGCAGACGACGCCTTGTTACTGTTTGGTGCTGACTTGGTAAATCGTTTCCATAAAACCTTCTCTTTCTAGTCACTTTTGATCTAGTTTTCGGCATTTTGAAATTATTCACAATGAAATAAAACGTTAAAATTAAATAAAATAAATGAATAAATTGTAAAAATATCAAAAATAATTAGTAATAAAGAAGAACGCTTTCGAATGAACAATGTAAACAAAGTATAGACGATAATAGTATTGCCATTCAATAAAACAAGCTTGAATTAAAAAAAACAGTTGCCAGATGGGGAAAAAAATATTATTAAATAAGTAAAGGATACCTTGATCTGTATTTACAATAAGTAATGAATGTTTATCTTGCTTAAAAGTCACGAAAAAGGAGTTCAAACTATTTGTTTACATTTTATGTCTCTTTAAATACCCATTTCCGGTTTTGAAAATTCCATTTCCGGTTTACTAATTAAGCTATAACTTTGCTTCTAAATATCGAAGAAACTAAAAAAAGTATTTTTGGAATCTTAAATATATGGGCTATAATATAAAAACATAAAAAAAAAAATTTCGAAAAATTTCACCAAACACACGATTTTAGGGTAGTCACATACCTTAAGAAAAAAAGATGTGTGACATTTCTTACTAAAAATGGTAGCATATTTACATGATAATATCACACAGGGAGCTTTCGTCCGTCTATTTTCTTAGCAAATGTTGCTTTTTTTAGGAAAATTTTGATTTTGATACAATTTAAGGGGGCACACACACAAAAAAATAATGTAGAATAAATTGACTTAAAAAATACTAAAGCAGGTATACATCACTAAAATCAAAACTTTTTAGTGCTTTTTTCACGTAGTGGAACAAAAGCGCTATTAGGACGCAAATTTCGTCTTCGTTTTCGTTCCATATTTTGTCGTACCCTTTTTCTCAGCCAATAAACAACCCTTTGACCTCTGGTTTTCGGCATTTGGTCGCATTTGTGCCCTAGATGAGCCGAATCATATTTAAATTTAATCATTAAAATTTTTTTTTTAAGTAGAGTACTACTTTCTATTAGTAAAAAGTTCATTAGTTGCATTATTGTAAAATACAAGTGAAGAACGCGCTAAAATTACTTGGCCATGCCAATGATTGATATCTTGTTTCAAATCAGACCATTTTAAGCATCACGCTAAAACGTTCGAAGACCAAAAATCATTTGACACTACTTGCTGGAACAAAGCATGAAATCCTGTCAAAGTTCACAATAAACCAAAACCTAAAGTGGCGTACGCCGCAGTTTTGTACACGAAATTCTATTAAAGCAGCTTAGATACTCCATAAAATAACATAAAATATTGAGATTCTCTGTGGTAAGCAACGTGTCTGCAAACGTTAGTTCAAAAGTTATTGCATTTCATATTTTTCTCATTCTTTCCGGTGTTCCAATCATTTGGCTCAGGGTTCTTGCGAATAATTACATATTTTTCAGTCCAGAAAGTTACCAAAGTGACCCATTCGACTCGAAATTCGACCAGGAATTTTAATCTGGTTTTCATTTCGCAAATTTTCTCATTTACTTTATCTTCAGGAATTTAGTATTTTATGATGACATTTTTGTCCTATTCATTATTTTTAAAATAAGTTTGCAGATTATTGTTATTCATTATTTTCAAAATTAATTTGTAGATTATTGTTATTCATTATTTTCAGAGTAAATTTGTAGATTATCTACTGCATCAAAAAAACCCCACATTAATTGGTTTTTTCATTATTTTAATAATATGCTTTACAATTTTACAGGCGAACAACTGTCTGGAGCATCCTTTCTAAGAAAATGTACGAAGGAGTTTTTTCTTTTTATCTTTTCTTCTTGTATATCAAAACACACTATCTTGAAAAATATTTTAGCTTATGATTACCTCTGATAGTTAGTTCTTTTATGATACTAAGGGAAAGAGTTTAAACTATAACCAATAAACTAAAAAAAATCATTTAGATCTTGCAGCTGATACAGAAAAAAGTGACATAGAAAGTCAAGATTTATCTATGAGGAAAAAAATACTATAAAAATACAATATATAAATATCTGCTAGAGCCTAAGAAAGTGACTTCCTCAAGTCTTCAAATGTCAAAGAAGAACTTGTCTTAGAAGTTACAAATAAAAAAACTATATTGTTTAATACTTTAAAGAGAAACCTAGTTTTGCAGCTGATAAGCGAGTTTATTTTTCGATTTCCAAAACTATTTGTCTTAAATAAGGACATGACTAAGCAAAGGCTTAAACAGTGGCTTAATAGAGAACATTAGGGCCCCCTACAAAGTCAGGTTTTTGTCGCTAACCGGATATTACAAATGATTGCAAGACCATAACATAGGCTTTGGATCCCCCCCCCTCGATGGGGTAGTTGAGGGGTGTACGCTACGCCACTGGGCACAACTACCACCTTATCAGAGATATGCCCTCCGCAAGCTATAGGGGTTCCAACATGTATAAAATTGAAATTTTGTTAATAATCTCATCAACGAAGCTCTCATTTCCAAAAAGGGGCCCCCAAGAAATTTTGGTACGGGCCTCACTCAAAACTAGCTACGCTAATGAGACTAAGCTATGGATCCATCACGTTCTTTGCTTTTCAAAGTCCTATTTAATTAAACAAAGGAAAAGACAAAATTTAATAAAATGTAAAACATTGGTTAGTTTCTGCAATTTCCAAGAATATTATTTTGTTACATTTTTATTTTAATAACTTAGCGCGTATATGCACCTAGTGTATTCCTGATTTGTAGTTTTGAATTTCTATAAATAAAAAAATTAAAACATATCTTTCTTAAGTTGAAAATGTGTCTTCTTTTTAAAGCGGTTTCATGGAAAGTTAAAAACCAAAAACCAGTTTTTTTAAAAAGTTGGTTTTTGTATAGACCCTGCTATTTATCCGAAAAGCAAAACTAGTATTGATTAATTTATCATGCTTGAGTGTTCTTAATAACTCATTTCTGGATTAAAAAACAAAGTATGATACATGTGTACAAGATCATAAAAGGGAACGAATAAAGTACAATATGTGATGGTAAGCCTGCTCTATTCTTAAAATCTTTTTGAGGGAACTCTGAGTTTGTGCAAAGGAATTTTTTTTACCATAATTAGCTCTGATTTCTCTTTATATTCGTCGGTAGAACAAAGCTACCGAATTATTATTAGCAACTTAAACTTTGTTAAACTGTAAGCGTTCGTAAATTTTTATGTGCTTCAAATGCTTCGAAATGATTGCAATGGATGAATCTAAAAAATTGGTACATCAGTGATTCTCAAACTGTGGGACACGCCTCCGTAGGAGGCCGTCACAATCCTATGTAGGGGGCGCAAACATATCAAAAATTTGAAAAAAAAAGATTATTTAAAAAATTTTCCTTTTTAAGTAACTTACTAAAAATATTATTTACTTCAAAGTATCATATACAAAACTTAATACTTTTCTTGATAATTTGTACGGTTCATAATTAAGGTCGCATTGTAGCTTTAGCGTCCAAGTGCATTATTATTGCATTCAATACATTGTTATTGTATGGGGCAAGAAGAAAATTATGATTGAAAGGTGGGTCGCAAATATTGAAAGTTTGGGAAGCACTGGGGCCAATACATGAGTAATATTTTGACGAACTCTATCTAAGCACTATGTAATGAAGGCTTCTTGAATGGAAGCTACTAAGATTACGAATACGTAAGAAATAGGGTCTTTAAGAATAAAATGGTTCCCCCATTTTTAGGAGAGCAAGATCTCTTTCGAACTGGTTCTAAAAGTGTCTTAAGGTATCCGACTACCCTAAAACTGTGAATTTTGCCAAAAATTGACAATTTTTTTATGATTTTATTTTATGGGTCATCTTATTAGCTTTATAAAAATACCAAGTTTATCATTTTACGTTGACTAGAACAAAAACTACAAGTGTTTTAGTAAAAGCAGATGCCTCTACTTTAATTAAGATGTCATACTTTAAAACGCGTTTGACTCGAAATGTGATTTTTTGAAAAGAATCAAACGGGGTCAGGGGGATTGCTAAAAAAGTTTTGAAAATAATTAACTGAAATTTTTTTTCTGTAAGTTCTGTATAATAGTAGAATTGTTTTAACCTTCAGATTTATCAATCACTGTTTTATGACAAAATTTACAGTCCCTTATGTGAATAGAATCACTGTCTTTTTAAGCATTTTCATATAGTAACCGAGATAAAGTGCTCTAGTTTTTGTAAAAAAGAAAATATCTCTTATCCTGAAGGTCATTTCAAAATTGAATAATATAGCGACACATTCGTTTGAAAAAATTGAAAAATTGTTTATAAACCTTTGGTTCAGAATGGGCCGCGTTTATACTATTTTTTGTCAATTTTTACCCATTTTTTCCCATTTCAGTCATAATAATTTCTTTTTCTTTTCTTAATTTTAGCACATTTTTCTTAAAATGCACTAAAATATAAAAATAACAAAAAAATCCCCATATCTCCTTTTTCTTAAAAAAAAGTTGTCGCAACCAGTCGGATACTTTAATACACATACATTTTCAACTATAAACTCATAAATGATGTGTACCACGCAAAACCACAAAATGTGTTTTTCTATGTATAGCTAAATATCTCAAAATGTGCTCTTTCTTTAACAATGTGCTTTTTTCTTTCTTCCATAAATACATAAAAAACAGGAATTTCTACATCTTCACATTCTTTGAAAATTCTATTTGTACCAATTTCCATAGTGGCTACGATAGTCTAGTGGTTGTTGTCGTGAACTCGTAGCTGGAATATTGCAGGTTCGAGTCCTGGTGAAATGGAAGACCCGTCGTGTAGAGCAAGCCGCTGCACGTTAAATGTGTCGAGATTCCATGTCCTCCCGTTGATGTGGTGTGGAGGTTAGGAGAGGGTGGTGGTAGCTCGGATGTCGTCCTCGTCATTTAACCGAGGCACAAAATTACGAGGTCCGTTACCAATAACCCTCGTGTTGCTTTATATATTGTGACGTTAATATAACTCTCCCTCATCTAATACCTACACTTAACAAGTCCTTTTTTAAGGGATTGCAAAAGCATTCTGCATACTTTTCAATCGCTACTATACTTAGAAAAGGAGAGGATTCGATATTAAATAAGAATACAAATTCATTGCTTCCAACGAAAATTTTTTTTGGGAGTCTTTGATGTGAATTTATTAGGTTATACAAGTAACTTAATGCAATGCGTTTTTCAGTGTAACAAAAATCCCTATTCCTGAAAAAGAGCAAAATTCCATTCTTAGGTAAAGTAGGAAGTCCTATACCTGGAATCTATAGCTCATCCGATATAAAACATATTTATTCTCATCCAAAAGTATAAGAAAATAGAATAATATTTAAATAAAAATAAGAGCCAGGCCTTTTTGTTATCGTAACAATAACGCTATTGAAACTGAAGTAACCACAGTACGAATGTTGATCTTTTTTTAGCGTGTGTAAACATGTTTACCACAAAGAATGCATATATATATATATATAACTTTTTTTATTACTTATTTATAACAACTATTATGCCTCGAAAATCCTCTACTTACCAAACAAATAAATTCAGCTTTTGGGTTTGGACTTTGAGCCAGGAATGGAACTTGTTTACAACATGAATGTCTACACGGCGACCTTTATTGCGGGTTCCCTTGGCACTACAGTGTAGTGACAGTGGTGCATCCAGTGACAAAAGTGGATACGTGAGTGGCATCACGTCGTTGTATCTGATGAGTCCTGGTTCTATATGCAACCTCCCGATGAATGAATCCGTGCCTGGAGGTACCAAGGAGGCACTTGACGGGCTTGCATTCGATATCGTCCTTCGTTCATTAGTGTCTGGTGAGACGATATGGGCAACCATTGGATACACGATATGATCATCTCTTGTTCGTGTTGTCGTTAATCTGAACATCCAGCGTTATATTTCTCAGATCTTAAGGCCGGTTGAACACTATCTTCGAGGTCTCAGTGAGGTTCTCTTTCAGCAAGATGACGCAAGATAGCTCAGCTCGTGGTATCCTGACATTTTTCAACACAGAGGGTGATCGAATGGTTAACATATTCTCCAGATTTCTCACCCATTGAAAGCATCTGGTAATGAGTTGCTGAAAGACTGGGCCGGCGTCACTCCCCAGCTATTGTGATTGATGAAGAGTGGCATAGATTTGAAGCAGCATGGAAAGACTTTTAATTTGTCATCCAGTTCGACTAGACGCCTAGTTGGGTTAGATCTGTTTTAGCTACCAGATGTGGCCGCTCTGTGTAACGATTTTGGGCGCAATATATCACTAAATCCTTTACAAATTCAGACTTGTTTTTTTCTTGCTATGCTGACAATAAATATGCTTTTGCTGTTTTGCTGTATTCTTTTCTTCGTCTTGCAATTAGGATGACTGGCAGTGTAAACTCCCAGAACTTAATTTCGTTAATTTTGTGCAGCATGTTATAAATACATCTATGTCAATATACCAATGCTTTTCCTACGAAAAAAGTAACTTTTTCGAAAACTGAGGGGACCAGACGAGGAAGACAACCACCGACAGGATGGTTAGACGATGTTGAAAAGGAACTCAAACCAATGGGAATCAACCAATGAAAGGCTATCGTGACTTATAGGGTCAACTGGGGGGGGGGGCATAAAAATAATTCCTCTACCACTACTAAAAGGTTAAAATATGTTATAAAAATCTGCGTTTTCTCAAACTTCGTTTTTAAATCGAAACTTATGTTCCTTTGAATTTAAGTTCTTAATTTTTGTTCATAAATATTTAGCTGTTTCGTAGTAAAAGGATCCGATGAAAAAAAATAAAACTATAGGATTATTGTGTGTTATCAAAGAGATATTTGAGAGAGATCCTGAAATTTTAAAAACAGAATTCATTATAAAAAATGTTGGTTTTTATTCATAAAAAATAAAGATTTTTTTAAAAAAAGTATCATCATGAAATTCAGTAGGACCCTCGATTTAACAAATTCATTGGGACTGAAGATTTTTCGTTGAATTGGGGTTATTCGTTGTATCGGGATCCAAATTTTTTGCTTTCTTATCTTTTGGAAATTCCCTAAATATGCAATAGATAACATATCCATCGTTAGAAATTACACATTTTTTATTCAACAGCTAAAAATATTATTAGTGAATTATTACGCACCAATTAATTGGAAATTTTAAAATATTGATTAATAGATGCTTAACAATCTATTGGATTCCTGACTCGAAAGAGTTCTCTCTCGACTTTATGCAGAGAAGAAAATACTCCGTCATTTACATCCTGCTGCTTGAGGTATATTTCCAAATTATGTAAAGCATTAGTAAATGTAAGAGTTTTAATATAAGTTCCATTCTTTATTTTTCTGCATCAGAATCGCTATTCATTAGCTCCAAGAAATCACCAATTTCCTGAATTTCAGTTACAGAGATAGGCAGTCCATCATCAAATGCAAAATTATCGTTTGACTCTTAAAATATCTCAAGCATTGTGGAGTGGGATGAGATAAGAAAGGAGTTTCCTGTCCTATTCAAAACTCACAAGATAGGTTGCACTGGTGATTCATCTGCACCTGTTAAGTATAATAACGTTCTGCACACTTTCCAGTTGAAATTCTACTTAGAAGACCAAATTTTTTTGCTTCTACCGACAAAAAGAATGTTGTTTGAAAAAAAATCTAATTTTTTTCTAACACACACTAATAAAAAAATTTCAGCTGTTGAAATAATTCGTTGTTTCGGGACTTATTATACATTAAATAGGGGTTCTTGCTTTCCTTTTAATCGGAGAATGAGAACAATTCGTTAAAAAGGGGTTCGTTAAATCGGGGTCCAACTGTATTTTATAACCATTACAAAAGGGAAATAGAGAACGATTAGAGAAAAGTGCGGATTTAAAAAATTCAGCAAATATAAACGGAAAAAAAGGAGCAGGATTTTTTTTATAACTGTGTAATAACCGACCTTTTCAAAGAGAGAGAGAGAGAGAGAAATGTGCATAAATTAAATTACAATCATATCCTACTTACTTTAAAAAAAGATTAAAAATGCAGTTTAGAGCAAAAGCTCTTTCAATATTTCTGATTATTTGGCTATCTTTTTTTTCAAAAAGTAATTTAAACAGAATTTTATAGCAAACTTTTCCTTTCATCCCCCTCAAGATTCTCTGGAGCAAATACTCAATTTGCAGTTGACCCCTAATCTCAGTGCGAATTCAGCGCTTGGGTTCATCCAATACGGGAGGCATATACAAAGGCGGAGCCAGCTGCTTTTGGCATTAGCCAGCCGCACGCAAAGCCAGTGACGCAACTAAGGTACACAAACCACGTTTGTACCTTAACGTTTGGAGTTCACCGATAGGGAAATTTAGTTTTATGGCTTCGGAAGAAACAATACGAACTAACTTTTGAATAAAGAGATTTCAAATAGCACGCGGGGCAGGGAACACATTTGTTTTTACAAGTCATTCGTTTAGGATTTGATGCTCGAGGTATTTAGTGGATTTTAATTCTTTTTCTTACTGATGCTATTTGCTTTTATTTTGCTTTTGTGAGATCGTTTGAGGTGGGGGTTTATTAGGGGAATTATATTTGCGAGTTTTATGTCTAATCAATTTTAAAGCAGATAGTTCAATGA
Source organism: Trichonephila clavata (assembly GCA_019973975.1). Classification (NCBI taxonomy): domain Eukaryota; kingdom Metazoa; phylum Arthropoda; class Arachnida; order Araneae; family Nephilidae; genus Trichonephila; species Trichonephila clavata. The sequence goes on from BMAO01008191.1 coordinate 53,145, forward strand.
ATTTGTCAGAAGTGCGAAAAATATATGCCAAAAATGATTAGATTACGATTTATTTTTTCAGATTTAAAAAAAAAATTGCTTTGTTTTTTGTTTGTGAAATACACAACTCAATCGGAACATACAACATAATTCACACACATATCTCTCTTCTATTTAATTACTAACCAAGTATAGTTGTGAGGTTGTTATTATTAATCATATATAGTGTTAATTTAATAAAATATAGAGTTTCTTATTAAAAAATTCTAAGCGTTTTTATCATTATTTCTGAAAAATAAATAGAGAACTCTAATAATATATATTTCACACATTAACTATATATATATATATATATATATATAATCACGAAGCCTAGTGGCTGAATGATAGTGGATCGCGATTTTGTACCACAGGTCCGGGGTTCAAATTCCAGGCTGGGCAAGGCCAACTCAGCCATTCATCCCTTCAGTGGGTCGATAAAATGACTACCAAGCTTTCTTGGGAACTGAACACTGGGGGTTTCACATCAGAATGACCGCTTGACTGAAACATCTGCAAATGCACCCCAGCGCCGAAGGTTACGAAAGCTGAGATAGGCACAGCAGGCCTTGGCCCTCATGGGCTGTTGCGCCACTGAGTTCAGTTCAGTTCAAAAATTACTGAAAGGAAATAGGAAGTTCTAACTCAACTAAGGATAAAGCTTCTCATTTGCAGAAGATCGAAGTTTAACCCAAACACAAATGGTACAAAGGATGAGTTACTAACCGAATATCTTGAAAAATTAACGTTATAAACATTACATCTATGTTTCAAAACCACTTTAAATTCCGGTACATTTTTTTATTTCCTTAAGTTTAATATAAAAGAAGCAAAAATTTAGTTTCAATTAACTTCAAACGATTAGAACTGGAAAAATTACTTAGAAGACTAACATAATAATTTTAAGAAAAAGGATAGAGAGAGAGAGAGACAGATTTCAATCACACATATACGGCCAAATTTAAATATGTAAACAAAAATCTAGTATGTATTAAATTTAAGAAGATAAAACCTGAATAGAGTTTATAAAAAAAATCGTTCAAAAGTTGACACAAGATGGTTACAAATTGGATTGAATATACATGAATTATATATATATATAAAAGGCCCTAATAACCCAAGAAAGCTAGAATTGGGTCCGTATTTATTTTAACGAAGAAAACCACTTTTTTATTTTCTTATGTTGCTATTTAATTCGGAAGTTAAAAGATAATCCAACTGCATGCTGTTGCATGCCCAACAGCTAGATCAATTTAACCCTAATTCATTATATAATTTTCCGTGCCAATTTTCGTTTCTGAGAAATGTCTGGCCTTGGGGTTATCAAGGAGTGAAACAATCTAAATCTCGAACTCAAACATTTGAACATTCATTCTCTTACAACTTTCGCATTTGAATTCGGAAACATCTCTTGATCAACTCAAGTTTAATTTGAAGAAGGAAAAATACAGGGAGGAACTCCCCCAAGTCATTTACTTAAATTTATTTTAATTTGGTTGTTTCTGCCCAAAGCAGTTGAAAACGAGAATGGCGAAATGATATCGATTTGGAAGGAGGAATGTACTTATCCTTTTAGGTATTCTAACATTTTTATTTATAACTAATAAGCAAAATTAATACTCATTAGGAGCACTTTAATAAATTATAGTTTAAAAAACTAAAAAAAATTTCTATGGTTAATCGAACCAAAAAAAATTTCTTAATGAAAGAATAAAATGATTAACGAGAAAATTAATGTCATTGGGGTAAGAGCGAGGGGTGCTCTATATCAATTGTTATAATTTCTTACTATAGTTCTATTCAAAAATGCTGAGTTAGTGTAAAAATGTAGTACAACGCACCCCACGCTTTCACCACAATGACATTAATTTTCTCGTAAATGATTTTATTCTTATATTAAGATTCATTTTTTTTTTACCTTCTAGTTCGATTAACCATAAAAAGCATGTTTTTAGTTTTTTTAAACTATAATTTATTTTTCATTTTTTAGTTCAATCTACAATAAGAGCATCCATTTTTAGTTTCTTAAACTATCATTTATTCATTGATGAATTAATCTGAAATGCGTCATTTTTTTTAGAATCTGGAATGCCCAATGGCATCTTATCAATTCATCTCATTTCGAGCCTCAATAAAAGGAACTTTTAAAAATGAAATCGCACAATTTCATTAATCTCATTAACATATTTAAATTGTACATTGTTTTTAAGAATTTAGAAAAATTTATCGGCCCGCCAAACATTTTTTTCCCTTTAATTTATGACCTGCGACCGAAAAGGTTTGCCCATCCCAGGGTTAGAACAAATTTTTTTTTTCACATTCACGAGTCTTTTTTTTATTTCCATTTTCAGAAAAACTAGACAATTGTTTATATTATGGTAAAAATTTTTACTGACGCACGTTTTCGCTTTTAGGGTTGTAACAAGCTTTTAGTCACCAAATATAGAAATGGTAAATGGAATTAGTCGCCAAATCTGGAAATGGTATAATGAATTTGTCACCAAATCTGGAAATCGTTATTCCTGATGAACCTGATCAGGACTTGGAGCAAAATTATTAAATTATTGTATTGTCATCGATCTTTGATAAGAGTGCAAAATTTTGAATTAATCTGACCTTTTAAAGTATGTAAAAATCGAGTTCAAAAATTCCGTTACATACAAGTAAAACTTATAAAAGTGTGTTAAAAAAGTACTATACCAAGATGCTAATTCGATATTGTAGGAAATGAATTTAAACAGTAAACATTTGTAAGTCTTAAATGAATAAAATCTATTCACGTTTGGAATATTATGGTTTAGTTCGACACACTCTGAAGCTCATAACTATAGTAAGAATAATTTATATTTTAGCTATGAGCTTAAACTCAAAAATGATTTAGAATTAATTTCTTTATTAATTAACAATAAATAAATCTATTTCCTAAATTTATAAGAAAAAACATCAGAAGAAAAATGCAGTTAGAATTCTTTTAAAGCTTTTCTAAATAATCAAAAATAGTGAAATTGCCTCTTTTAAACTTTAACAATTGGTGGTGTGCATATGCCGTACCACAAACTTTTTTCTTATTTGTTTCGGCTGCGGTACAACTTCTGTACCAAGAAAGTCGTAAAAAGGTCCTGGAAAATTCTTCTGGGGGTAAAGGGAGAGAGCGAATAAAATGTCTCAATCACTCGGTACAGAAGTTGTACCAAGGCCGAAATAAATGAGAAAAAACTGTGGTACAGCATTTGTATCGCCAAGGTTTAAAGGTTAAGTCAGACCTTAAAATGATGTTGACTCAGAGCAACAAGACCTCCTTTAAGATCAGTAATAAGTAGTTATTTATCAATTTTATTTTAATGATGATGGCATTACACTGAATCCCTCTACGAAATCCTCACGACGAGAATTTAATCAAAACAATTTGGGGTGCAATATCACCAATAAAAATTCCTTACTTAGCCTTGATGTTTTTAATGTTGTTTAAGATAATATGATTGCGTAGATTTGTGCTTAAAACTAAAGTAGTTATCCCCGAGATAATCTGTTTTAAACATCGTGACACTATTATCACAAATTGAGTTATGAAAGCCATTTACGAAGAATTTATTCACAAGAAATTCGTGGCGGCAACTACATATTTATAATTTAATCTTTATTGAATCTTATAACATATCCTGAACATTTCCTGGGCATAACGTTTTCCTGAAATTATTCGGTGATTTCTTTTAATAAACATATTAGTATTAGGTATTTTTAACACAATTTACGCGATTCAAAAAGCATAATAAATTGCATGCTAAGCTTTAAGATATAGATAAAAGGGAGAAAATGTTTCCAATTTTCGTCTTTCAAAAAGGAAAAAAAAGTTCGATTAGGCGAAAGCCATACCCATGTGTGCAACAGGATGCTATTCAAAATAGAAACATAGTTGCCATGACGATGGTTACGTGATAAATTTGCATGTTACATTTTCACCTGCAAGCATAATGCTTCGCGCAGTACTAAGTATTATTGGCCATTCTAAAACATAATGCAATCAGAGAGAACGGTTATAATGGGATTGAAATGATACCATTTTTTCCATAGTTTCGAATGAAATAGTATGGTTTTGCATTGCAAATTGGTGTTCAGAAGTTTATTGACTTTTCTGAAACGAAAAGATGGCAATGTTTTAATTTTAGCTCAGAGTACAGAAGAATCTAAAATTATCAGAGTTGATTCATATTAATAATTACATACATTGTAATCATTTGTTTTCTTTTTTAAAATAATAAGCTTTAAATATTTGCCTTATAAGGTATTAATATTATTTTTTAATAATATATGTGCTTAGAATTATGGTTAGAATTATATGTGCCTGAAGAGAATTAATAAACTAAATAGTTTTATATAAAATAATTAAATAATTTCTAGTCACGCATTAAATTCAAATTAATAGAATTTTTAGCTTGAAGTTTAAACAAATCAAGAGGTTAAACAAATGTTTAAATATGAATTGTTTATAATGTTATATTTAAGATATAGTCATAGAAAATGCTACAAGGTTAGCAGAACTAATTGAATTAAAGTAATGAATTATATTTTTATACTAATTTGCTATTTATATGATTTCGTGATCAGGTGAATACATATATATGAATTAATGATTTGCCAATCACGGTCCCAAACTCATGGCCAGTGATACTGCTGTCGAATTGTGGGTGGTTCGAGTCCCAGCACTTCTACAGAACTCGCCGTGAGAGGGACTGGTGCCTGTTAAATCGTCGGGCTCAGTGAGTGAGTGAATATTAACGTCGCACTGTTTAGCTATATACACGAGAGCTTTTGGAGACGGTCCGCGTAATTTTGAACCATGGTCAAGTGACGCGGACGACACCTGAGCTGGCACCCGCTCTCCTAACTACCACACCACACCAACGGGTGTCGGGCTCAGAGTCCTCTCCTTGATGTGGTGTGGAAGTTTAGGGAATAGAATACCAGCTCAGGTATAGGCACTTCGATAATAGAAATATAGAGAATAGGGAACTTCGTCAGTGACAGGGGCTCAAAATTACGAGGCTCATCACCAATAGACCTAGAGTTGCTTCAGAGCGGGATGATAATAATAATCAATCAATAAATCAACCAATACAAATTTTACATGTAATTTTAAATATTTTAAATGGAATGTTAACATATTTGCAACTTATAAAAACTTAGTTTTATGTGTTTATTATTGTAAATACTGATATATTGTTCGTGTGTAAGGAAATTTCTAGATATTCAGGACTAATATTTTCATTAAAATGAATCTGTGTGTTAGAAACTTTAGCATTAATTGAGTATATTATGATGCAAAAGAGAATTTTGTTCCTAAAAAGGGCTTAGAACATCGATGTGCAGATAGTTTAGGAGTGTTTCCCCTTCCCTCTCCAAAGTCTTTGGTGGACACAAAAAACAATATACACCAGCACAATAAAGATTTAAAAAGTAGAATGTTCGGAACATTGTTTAATACTCATGTGATGAAAGATGTTTTTAAGGATGCTGAGAATTTTCTTAAAAAATTGAAAAATAAATGGTTTTTTCCAATGATCTGTGTGAAAGTTAAATTTTTAAAACTAAAATATGAAATTATATAAGTAGGTGAATGTAAATATTCATTAGGACAGATATACATAAAAGTTTAAGGTATCCGACTACCCTAAAATTGAGAATTTTGCCAAAAATTGACAAATTTTTTTGTGATTTTATTTTAGAGGCTATCTTATTAACTTTATAAAAATACCAAGGTTATCATTTTACGTTCTCTAGAACAAAAACTACAAAGGTTTTAGTAAAAGCAGATGCCATTACTTTAAGCAAGATGTCATACTTTAAAACGTGTTTTACTCGAAATGTGATTTTTTGAAAAAAATCAAATGGGGTCAGCGATTGCTAAAAAAGTTTTGAAAATAATTAACTGAAAGTTTTTGTGTATGTTCTGTATAATAGTAGGATTGTTTTAACCTTCAGATTTATCAATCACTGTTTTATTACAAAATTTAAAACCCTTTATATGAATATAATCAGTGCTTTTTTTAAGCAATTTCATGTAACAACTGAGATAAAGTGCTCTAGTTTTTGTAAAAAAGAAAACATCTCTTATCCTGAAGGTCATTTCAAAAATGAATAATATAGCAACACAATAGATTGGAAAAATTGAAAATTTGTTTATAAATCTTTGGTACAGAATGGGCCGCGTTTAAGCTATTTTTTGTCAATTTTTACCTATTTTTTCCCATTTTAGAAAAAATAATAATTTATTTTTCTCTTAATTTTAGCATATTTTTCTTAAAATGCACTAAACAAATCTAAAAATAACAAAAAAATTGCCCTATCTCCATTTTTTTAAGAAAAAGTTGTCGCAACCAGTCTTAATCGGATTCTACATAAAAATGCTTACTGCTAGATTTTGCATTTACAAAATATATTCAAATTTCTTAAAAAGTTTTTTTATATGAAAAAAAAAACGGTAGGCAGGGTACCAGGGTATAAATGGTACCTGGACTTTTCTTAAAACATTGAAAATGAAAATTTGTGTGCTGTTGTTTTTAATTGTGCAGCGAGCCAACATTTCTATTCGGGCTTCATTGTACAAATGGTTCGTAGTGAATTCATGACTGCATTAGAACTAGAATTCTAGTAAAACATTCTTCTCCACATGCCTATTCTATTGGAGGAAAAAACATCTGTAAGTGAAGTTCACTCAAAAGAATGGGTAATCTCTGCTGTTTCTAAAATGGCTCCAGTTACTTTTTAAGTTCGTGAATTGCTGTATCTGTACTTTTGATGTTACCGATGAAAAGCCAATCTTAAGCGAAGGTTCATTTATTTCATTCGGTAGTAAACAACTATACTCTGAATGTAAAATTATCGAAATATGATATTTATATGATAATTTTATTTAGTATTCCTCTTTTATAAACTCAAACAGACACAAAATTTTAAAAGTGTGTGTGTATGATGCTCTTAATCAGATTAAAAAAATTAATGCACTAAAGTTTTTATACGATTAACACAATAGATTGTTATCCAAAATATTCGAAATAATTTCCGTTAAAATACAATTTTATTTACAATAATTCCTTTATAAAGATCCGAAAATAAATAGAAACGGTAAGAAGTCTTATTTACCATTGTAGCTTAGATAGCTCTATCCATTCAAAATAATTTCAAATCCTTAGATAGTACAAACATCTCAATTAAGTATTAATCCTTACATTTGTTCGTAAAACTTCATGATTCTCGAAACACAAAAAGAAAAAAAAACTTAGTTCTAGAAATAATACACCTTTATTCCGTGGTATATATTTTTTGTAACAAGTTTCATAGGAAATAAGAGTCACTGCAAAAATGCGAAAGAGGAGACAAGAATAAAAAGCCATTATAGTCCTCTTTACACATAATTTGCTACGCGCGCACGATCGAATTTCAACAACAAAAAGCTTCCCATCATCTCCTCATCTAGAGAAAGTCTACAACCAGAAAGGACTATTCAAAGCAAACTTACTATTCCCACGCAATTCTTTTGTTGCCAAGGGAACCAACCAACTCCGAGAATTTCAAAGCATATCAAACAACATATTTAAAATACCTTTTATTGATGCGGAACGTTTGTTGTTTGTCAGTGGGAACTATTTTCTTCATTGTTATCCTCTCAAAGAAATAAAAGTAACATGAAGGAATACTTTCCAACTTTCTTTTCGACATTATCACGGGAAATCTGTTTTGGTCCATTTGCATTTCTAAGATTCATTAATGGAATTTCTCTTTCGGAAGGTTTTTGTGAATTTTTCACGGAATGCGTAGGTTGATTTTGAAAGGTTGTTTACTTTCTTAAGACTTTATTTGTGTAATAAAAATGTAGAATTTTTTGTAAAATGTTTTTGAGTGAATTTTTTCTCACACACACAACCATTTCCCCTTCATTCAGAAAAAGAAAATAATGCAGCAAAATAGCTTACAGTTTTTCTCGGTTAAGCGATAAATTGGATACTCTTATTTGGTTTCCTTACCTTGCATATTTTTAACGCACTGAACTGGTTTTTGAAAGTAAAGCATTTTTTTTATGCAGAACATTCGATTCTGATAGATTACCCATGTTTTCTAAGCTCCTACACTCTTTAGGTAGTATCAAAATATTATTACAAAGAAGCTCAAAAATCATTTTTCCTAAATACTCAAAAAATCATATATATATATATATATATATATATGAGAGAGAGAGAGAATGAAGTGGCGTGATTTCTTTGGGTGGGTTCATTTTTTAGGTTGTCGCATTCGAAAGGGTTCAGGAAAATATGTTGTTGACACTTTCATTTATTGACGGGGATGTTTGTCTACAGACATATTTATATCGTTGAAAAACATAAAATTGTAGTGACAACACGAAAACGCACGATGGATAAAAGCATTTTTCTTTCTCATTTTCAAAAAAGTTCTGAACTTATTTAAACCTACGGAATTTTTAGAATACTTTAAAATCTTATGATTAAATCTTTACAAGCCGGAATAGGAAGGATGTTATACTGGAACATATAAGTTTGAAATTTCTTTATAAAATATTTATAATATTTATACTTTTACTGTCCAAATAGAAATGTTTTGAATTTTTCAAGCCTAGGTAATTATCATGATCAGTGGTCACACACACACACACACACACACACACACACACACACACACACACACACACACACACACACACACACACACACACACACACACACACACCACACACACACACACACACACACACACACACACACACACACACACACACAACACACACACACACACACACACACACACACACCATTAATTAAAATTGGAGAGTATTTTATTTGGTAATAAATATGGCTTCAGTTACTTAACTAAGTCCCTTAAATTGAATAACATTTTCATCTCTTAATACTGATATATAACAAAGTATATTTGATGACGACCTAAAATAATTAATGAAGAAACTTTTATAGTAGAATAAAAAAATAGATAAAATCAATAAGTACTTTAGAATATAAGTATGAGCTCAAGTATGAACATTGTAAAAGTTTTATACTTCTAATTAAAACATTTTCAAATAAAGAAGGCTCATACATACATACACAAATTGGATATCTTTTTTAAAATAAGAACTGTGATCAACATGCAAGTACATAAATCAACATGTATACCATTCACAAAACAACGCGTACATTATACGAAAATCAATATATATTGTTCACTAATATTAAAAACTAATGTTTAATGAAGCTATGAATAATTTTTTCTAACTTATCTATCTTTATTATAAGGAAACATATTTCATCTTCAGGAATGAAACTATAGAAAACTGTTCTATTGTAAAAAGTACGTCACATGCTCACTCGTGCAAGATATTAAGGAACTCGTATTGGAAAGTTAATGTTGAAGAACTCTTTGAATGATCAAAGTTCAAATTAACATTATAGAAATCCTTTTATTAAATGCAAGTCACGAATTATCCAACTATTTAGTGCTAAATTAAAATATGTAATTATGAAACATGTTTTTTTTTAAAAATTATTTCTAATATATCTACTAACGCGTTGGAAATTTATTCTCTTTTTATACTACTATCATTTGCTTTGATTTAATAATTTATAAAACTAATTTTTCTGACTGATTATATTGGATTTACTAATAAATAATCGTTTGGTGTTATAAGTTTCGTTGCAAAAGTTGGCATCCCTTTTGTCATGAATATCGATTTGAGAATTTGGCAGATGACTGTTAGATTTTGAATGGATATGTGTTTTTGACATGTTATAGAAAAATGTTATTTTTACTAATTGATTTAGATTTTAATTTGCAAAGATTTTATTGAATAGTCTTACGTGTAAATACGTAACTTTATTTGTTACGTCCTAGATTTAATTAAAAAGTTTGTTCTATTTCAAAATGATTATTTTTGCATCCTATTTCGAACACTGAATCACTGAAACAAAAACGATAAATAGGTCAGTGTTAAATCTAAACTATTATAACCTATTAATTTGAATACTCTTTAAGACAAAATATTTTGATACTTCGTGAAAATTCTGAACTAAATAATGCCATCAGACCTTAATTGGAGCCCCAGTAAGAAACATTCCAAAATTAATGCTTTCCTTAGAAAAGAACAAATTGAAAAAAAAGGAGGCATGAGAGGTAAAATGAGATTAAATTAATTAGATTAAAGTGGAATGCGATTAGGCAGTGAAAAGTGTTTCATTCTTTCTTCGAAAAAGAATTGATTATTCGTGAATTTCTACCAGAGTTCAACCACTAAAATTGCTCCATTCTTGCACTGTGCCATTCAGTCCACGCCGATTATCGATCTCTTGTTTCTCAATAGACGGAGTATTTCCCGCGTGGCAGGACTAACATGCTGCTTTTGTTTACACATTTTGTCTCATGCCACTGTCCTCCGACTCCAAAGGCAATCCGATACTGGTTCACACTATTTCGCTTTGGAATATTTTGCTCACAGTTTCTAGCCGCAGGGTGAATGGATTTGTTGGACTGGATGTTTAGACTTGGAAAAATTCGCTTCTAGTCCATTGCTTAGTAGTTGTGTTCATTTACAATTTCGTATGTGGAAAATGTTACCATATTGCTGTCCAATAAGAGTAGGTAAAAGGGGGATTTTATGGGTAAAATATCTATTTCCCTTCAGACTTTTTTCTATTAGAGGTCCTGTTCACCGATACCTACATATTAAAAAATGTATGCTGACTTGTCGGGGTTGATGTTTTGTTCTTTTTATTTCTATTTATTAATTGTGAGTAAAAATTTATTGCATAATCTTTTTACAGTTTTTTTAAAAGTGTTATTCAATGAATATGGCTCTCTAATATATAAGGATTTGTCGTATTGTTTCAGAAGAATTTATATGCAGTTCATTCATAAAACAAATATTTATTCATTTAAGTATCTACATTTGGAACAAAATTTAATTCATTATTTAATGAAAGGTTTTTTAATTTTAAAGGTCACGCAATTTTGCAAGTGTACAAATAATTGAGGTAGATTTTGCTATTGCCTTATTTTTTTGGCATAAAAGTATTTTAATTGATATATTACATATTTTATTTAGATGAAATGCAAAAGAGCTATAAGAACACTACAAACTCTTCTTATTTATTCTAAACTCAACTTGAAAAAAGGATATTTCATTAAAGCTTACGATTAAAAAGGGAATATTCCAAACTTGAAAAAGGATTATAAGCACCCTCGGAAGAAAAATATGAAAAAGTGTTTCATATAAGATCATTTTATTTTTGCTAGTGATATAATCACTTTGGAATCATATATATAAACATAAATCACAAAGAATATTATCTATATATCCAACGAGCAGACTGTCGCCACATAAAATATTCCCATAATCAAAACATTTAAATGCTTCATTCAACAAAATATATCATACTGTAAAGCCTTTCTGTCTATATTTTCTATGCAAAAGCAAGTTCTACGATAAGATTTTACTTATTCATCTATTAGGATATTTGCCACAAGAATATTTTACTTCATTTAGTGGAGGTTTTGAAGGTAAAGTATCTAAGATATATTTAGGTCTTCTTTTTAAATTAATTACACAATTACTTGATGCAATAATATTAATATAACACTACAGCTATTTTTAACTCACAACTAGTCAATGCACAGATATATATATTAATTATGCGATAAAAATTAAAGCTATCTATTGTACTTTGAAGGAAATTAAAATATATATTACTAATTTATTGGACACAAAAAATTGGGAAATTCTTACCTTATTGTTGAATATAACCTTTTTAAATTCGTATGAAGTTGAAAGAAAATTGGTATATTATTCAATACGCAAACTGGTATTCTTCAAAATTCATATGAATTAACAATTGATTATTATCCTTCCTAAGGAGTTTGATTCTATTAATAGTCTCCCTTGCATCCAAAAAATTTCAGAATTAGCTTGTATAAGTTCTCTCTCTCTCTCTCTCTCTTTTATAGCTTTTTTAAAAACCACAAACTATGAGAAGAAAGATCGTGTTACATTGGAATTATTATTAAGATTCTTTTTCAATGGGGGGGGGGCAATGAACATATTACAGTTACGGTTATGGCTTTTTTGGGATATGGAGCAACAATGGCTATTACCAGTGACGTAACGTACGCCCCACATTGCGGGGGGGTCCAGGGATTCTAGGGGGACCAAATTTTCCCTAAGTACATATTTTGAGCTTGGAGCCCAAAACTTAAATTTGCAGGGGCCCCTAATATTCTGTTTTATGCCACCCCGATGAACCAATTACATTCTTCAGTTTTTCAGTTTCCTTCTTTCGCGAAAGCTTTTGTTTTCACACCCACCGTGTACAAAGAACAGTTGACGCACATTTAATCAGGTGAGGCTAAAAGTTCTGATGATGGCGTCGTGTGTAAGTTTGGAGAGTGGGGTGACAGCTCAGGTATCATCCTCGTCATTTGACCGAGGTTCAGAATTATATATATATTCGCCATTAGCCTTCGTTACTCAAAATTTCAATGGAGCTTAATGTCAATTCTTCACGTTGAATTATGTGATCGTGGTAGCCTAGTGGTTATGGTCACGAATTCTTGGCTGGTGTGCCTTGAGTTCAAGTCCTGGTGCCACTGAAGATCCACCCTATAGAGGGACTGATGCATGTTCAATCGGTCGTGACTCTGCCCTCTCGTTGTCGTAGTGTGGCAGTTTGAAGAGAGAGAGAGAGAGAGTGCCAGCTCAGATGTTGTCCTCATCACTAAACCAAGAATCAAAATTACGTCAACAGCCTTCGTGCTGCTTCATAGTGCGATGTTAATAAACTCTCACTCACTTGTGTTCATTTATGAGTTTTCAAGTAAAATGTGTGGAAATTTAAAGAAAATAAATTATTGAAAGAGCTTGTTACAAAATGAAGATCATACCGCACATTAAATGAATTTGAGATTTAATAAGGCATTTTGATTTCCTAATAAGTAACTTTAAAGTACAGCTAACTGAATTTAAAGTAAGCAATTGTTTTCAGTTCCTTTTGAAACTTATTGCTGCCTCTAAAAATGTATTTATTACGAACATTTTAAAAATAAGATATTTTGTAAAATGTGGAAAAACAGTGTAAGGATAATGCATCTCATCCACATTTATCACTGTGCAAATCAATTTCCATGAAATTAATTAAAAATATTTCATTTTGCAACTCTTTATGTCAAAAGATAATGAATGAGTGAGGATAATTTGTTAACGTTTCTCTTTGAATCTATTCAAGGGTTCCTGGTGACGGACCTCATCATCTGAACAGTGCTCGAAGACGACTTTGGAACCGGCACACCATTATCCAAACTTCCACACCAAGCCAACGCGAGAGTTCTGAGACTCCATTGTTTTTCCGCTTATGAAACTTTATACAAAGTGGGTTTTGTCACTACCACCAGGATCCTATGACTCGACAGAAACAGTCTGGACTCCTTCATGACCAACTGACTACCGTATCCACTGAAATAATAATGAGTAATTGAATAAAATTTTTTAAAAATATAAGATTATTACTACCTTTTTAGGCAATTAAGGAGTTTTCTTTTCTTCATTCAGTTCTTAATTCTTTTATAGGCATGGGGTTACCGAGTTACCACAATTGAGTCAATTACCTATTTTGAAATAATTTTTTCACAATTTTCACATTAAATGTCATGAAATCACATGAAATGAAAACCGTATACCTGAAGTACAATTACACATCAAAATTCACGTTACCCGATAGATAAAGGGTAGATAATACGTACTGGGTTCAAACATTGTGTTTTGGGAAACTGAAAACAGTATGAAGACAATGAAAAATATTTTGTGTATTTAAAAGTCTTTTCCTACCAAAGTTTCTTATCAAAAAAATAGTTTTCTTTTCTTTTTTAAAAGCTTTCAATAAGGCAAACTACAATATCGTAATAGTGTTAAAGATGCTCAAATATCTTTCAAAAGACTTTACTTTTAAAAAAAAACTTTTAGGTATGAAACATAAATTTTCTAATTATTTTTTCAAACTCTAAAAAAATTGTCATATTAGACGACTTGTCATTATTCTTACTATAAGTAAGGTTTACTTTATATATACTGTAACAAAGTAAACATATTTTGGTACTAGATTTTATTATATTATTCGCGCCAAAATTTTTTTTAAACTCTGTTAGTTAAGTTACTAATTGTTCAAATTTGTTGTCTAGTCTTATTGATATTTAAAAACATCAAAAAAAAAAAAGTTTGTGTTTTTGAGGACAGTAACAAAATCAAATAATCTTTAAAAATGCCAATATTTTTTTTAAATATTCGGGAAGCGTAATTATAGCAAATACGCTTCCATTTTGCGAAAAGTTAAATGACAGCCATGTTTTCATTGCTATTTTATGTCATCAGAATAATTTGTATTCATCAAAAAAAAAAAACTCTCTTTTTCTTTATATATATTATTCAAACAACAGGTTAATTTTCAAACAATTTCTCTTTTGTTTTATCATAATTTTATTGAAAATTAAGCTTGGAATAATATAGATATATTTGTTTTAAGATCTAATAGGATGTATAGGAGAAAAAAACCTTATTTTTCTTATATATTCTATATAACTTTTTTTAACCACGCATTAAGGAAAATAGAGTTTGATGCATTAAAAAAAAACATATATTTTCCTCTTTATATAAGACAAATTTGCTTTATTCGGTAGATGTCTTTTACTCTGCGAATTCCCAGCTAGTATTCTTGCATGAAATTCAAATAGCCTTTTAAAAAAAGGAGAGTTAATAAAACCGAAATTAACACACAAATATGTTTTTCCCCGCGTTGGAAACAACTTTTTGGTTTTTGTATATGTTGCGAGGAAGGTCTAGCGTGCCCTTTTAACGCTGTGGAAAAGAACGGGGGTCGGGGCAGGCAGACAAAGGATGAGGGGAGGGAAGGGAAAATAAACTCAACAAAAAGAGGAGGGGGGCCGGAGCCCAGTGCGATTGGGGCGCCACAACGCGTGCGCATCCGGGGAGAGAATGGAGCGTGCGTATGGAAAGGTGCGCAGATGCGGTCCTTCCACCAAGAAATATGGCGGCAATCTACTGGCGTCTGTGGTGCGTGCGGCGTGAATAAGGATCGTCTTTCGGCCCAAAGTGAGTTTTTCGAATGCTCGGATGAACTGAAACCCTACCCCCGATGAACGAGGAAATGGCCGAGTTGGTGGGCCGCGAGCGAATCTCCCGGGTGGTGGTGGTGTCCGTGGAGCAAGAGAACAGCGCCCCACCACTCGAGTCCGTGGTGTCTCGGACCGCCGACTCCGACGACGAAGAGGACGCCGTCGTCGACAACGTGGAGCCTACCGTGGATCTTCTCTCTCGATCCGACTCTGAGGAGGTGAGCGGCAACATGATCGAAGCGTCCGATTTCCGATCGCTTTCTGAGGGATCGGCCTATGTGAGTCTCAACGGTCGGCTTAGCCCAGGCTTCTCGACGGCCTCCAGCTACGCCACGCTGACTCCTTTGCAGCCGTTACCCCCCATCTCCACTATGTCGGACAAATTCACTCACTACGCTCATCATGGCAACGTGAGTGGAAGCTTCACCCTCATGCAGAATAACCTGGGGATGAACTTCCAGTACGAGAAATTAGGATCCATGGGGGTGATGAACATGAGCCCGACCCTCGGAGTGACCCACGCGTCCGCAGTGTCGATGTTGGCGGCGAACGGACTGGGCTCCCAATCGCCGCCGTATTCACAGAACGGCATCCACACCCCGGAGAAGTCGCTGAGTCCAACAGGATTCGAGACATATTCGCATCGAGACCTGGGCTCGCCTCAGAGCCCAGCTCTGCACACCCCAACTTCAATGATGCAGACTCTAAATGGCCTTAATGTCCCTAGCAGTCCCCCACCCGCCCAAATACAAGTACCCAGTCCACCGAGTAAACCCTCTCCTCCGGTACCCATGACTGTACCAGTGGTCAGTTTGGCCCCCTCAGCTGCCCTCAATGTTGCCCTATCCCTCGCATCGGCAATTCCAGTGCCGGTGCACGTGACTGTCCAGCCGGCGGCCACCATCGTGAGCACGCCGCCGCAAACCCAGCAGGTAGTTGTGGCCACTCCGGTGGTCCAACAACCACCACCACCACCACCACAACAGCAGCAACAACAGCAACAACAACAGCAGCAACAACAGCAATCTCAGTCTCAACAACAGAATCCTCAAAGCACACCCCCGACTAAGACCGTGATGGTGGCCACCGCGGTCTCTCCATCCTCAGCAAAAAGCAGTGGGGATGAGGTCGAAGAAATCAACACCAAGGAACTGGCGCAGAGGATTAGTGCGGAACTAAAGCGCTACAGCATACCTCAAGCGATATTTGCCCAAAGGGTGTTGTGTAGGTCCCAGGGTACGCTCTCAGACCTGCTGCGAAATCCAAAGCCATGGAGTAAACTGAAATCGGGGAGGGAGACATTTCGCAGGATGTACAAATGGCTTGAAGAACCTGAGTTTCAGAGAATGTCTGCCCTTCGACTGGCAGGTAAGGTGCTTTTTCCATGCTCTTCTTTTACCTTCTTTGGAAAAGCTCTCTGCCAATAGAAGTATTTCTTTTATTCAATATTATACAATTTGTCTTTAGCCTATTTAATAGAAAAACATTCCTCTTCATAAGAATAGCAGCAGACAACAAACTTTCTGCACATTTAACTGTGAAAGTTGATAGTTTTATTTATTATATATTCCTTTAAATTTCATATTGTTTTTGTTAGAAATCAATAACTGTGATTTATGCTTTTGATGTAAATCATATTTAATCCATACCTGACAAGTGTTCTGTAAATGTTAAGCTATACAAAATAGTTGGGTACAAGTTTTTGAAGCTAAGTTGATGGTTATTTCCATGCTAATCATGTCTTGAAGTTTTTACGCTTTAAATTGTTGATATGAAACAATGCATTGTGGAAATTTATGTCTTATATCATTGATTTTATCTTTTTAACTTTTAAAACATGTTTATAAGTATTATGAATACATTCCTTCGCCAGGAATAAAAAAACTTTCAGCATTCTGCATTATAGCTAACTATCCACAAAAGTGTTTATATTTCCTATTATTGCGGTTAGATCTTTATATTTATGCTTTGAATAATAAAATTATTTTACTCAAAAAACATGAAATGCCATTTATGCTATACGTTGTGTTACATCAATCAATAAAATTTATTTTGTAAATTTATTTTTATGATGAACTACTAATTAAGAGTTAATTACAATAGAAAAAATATTAAGTTATTCAAAAAAGGTAATCTTTGAGAGAGCTCTTAAAAAAAACTCTTAGCAGTGCAGAAAAATTTGGAGTAGATTGATAAATAAACACACGTGCTTCTCTAGACAGGATTCAATCAAGTATTGGAAAATGAAACATGGACGCCTGGTTTCAACAATAAGTACAATTCAACAATAAGTTTCAACAATAATTCTTTACTGATTCTATAAGAATTGATTACTTTTATTTAAAGACTCATTTGAATTTTATTTCAATTACAAAAAAATTTACTTGATACAAATTCTTCTTCATAAATATTTAGATTAAAACTACAAGTTCCGTTCAGAGCATAATTGAAAATAAGGTCATTGCTTTCATAGTAACTTGGTATTGATAAATATCAATACCAAATCATGCTATATATGTGTTAAAATATAAATTTTTGTATTACTTTTCATTTTTTAATGTATGGGATAATAATTTATGATTTTATCTTTGTAGTTTTCTTACAAATGCTTTAAAAAACTTTTAAACAAAATTCATTTCCTTAACGATATCTTGTTTTACTCAAATAAAACTAATATAAGTAAAGAAACCCCACTTTTTCCCTGTTAAAAGTGTTTTTGTACCCAAACAACTAAAAATAGCTTGAAACAACAATAGAATAAAAATAGTTCGTGCATTCAATCTATTTTCCTTTTTTGCTGGGAATTCCCTTAAAGTCAATCTAAAAATACTCTTTTCTAAGAAGGCTGGATTTCTGTCGAGGGGCTTCTCGGCATGCTACGTCTCCTCGCAATAGAACAGTTGTACAGAGAACTTTTCAGTGTTTACATGAGAAGAAAGTTTTATTCCCGTCTTTTTAACCTTGCGCTCAGCAATGGACACGTTTTGTGAAATTTAATTTTATTTTATTGACACAGTTCCATTTTTTGAAAGCGGAAAGTTGTATATGGACCTTAGAAAATTCATGCGTTTTAGGTATTGTATTCTACGAATATGAATTTCTGATTATGTATGGAATAAAAAGAGTGAAAGAAAAATTCATACCTTCAGAATTAATGCAATTATTAAAACAATCCTAATCGTTTTATTTTTATGCGTTTTAAAAGAATAATTCTTTTAATAGTCATTCAGTTAGCAGAACAACTGAAAGATAGTGCAAAGTACTAAGATGTCTTTAAAGGTATCTTCCTTCAACTTCTAAAGGTATTTAGTCAATTGACGATGATACTTTATGTTAGAAAAGAATCGGGGATGATCTTACTTAAGTTATATAAAATTAATCTCCCCTAATGCTTTAAGTGTCATTTTTAGAAAATGAAATTCAGAAAGAGTAATAGGATAGAAAGGAATTATTTTAGATTAATGCCTACATATTATGTATCAATGATGTATTTAATCTATCAATTGAAAGATTTATTTTGAATTACAGGAAATGAAAATTTTTGTTGGCAAAATGAGATTTATTAATCCTCTTATAAATTACAGTTTTGGAGATTTAAACATAACAAGAGTTATTTTACGTTGTCTAAAATTTAAAAAAATATCCACAATGATTAAAGGAAGAGCTTCACAGGTTATTAATTATATAAAACCACTTAATTCATTTATAACAAAGTAGTTAAAAAAATCTGAATGAAAAAAAAAATGGGATGCTCTCTAAAAGCCGCATAACGTACATGTCTATTAAATTTAATGAATGCATTATAAAGAATGAAAATATATATATATTAAATTTAATAATGTCTGAAAGAGGTAACAGTACATAATAAAAAATTTAACTTTGAAAACGCTGCGCTGAAAAGGGGGAGGACGACAGATTTTAAAAGATGATAAGAAAGATAAGAACTATCTTTTTACTGATTATAATAAAAAATTGTGCATTTTTTAATACATAACAAGTAACACTTTTGCGTCATAAATTGTTGTTAAAATTGAAGTGTACCAAATCTTATGTATTAAATTTATATGACAATGTTGACGCATTTTTTTTAAATATATTGGTAGACAAATGTTTGATATTGATGAAAGATTTAAATTGATGATGCATGGAGCTTTGATACAAACATTTAAATATTGTAAGCAAAATGAGATTTGAAGTTGTTGAATACGTTCCTTGATTAGAGTTGACTATTATCTTTAAATTAAATTGCAATATTTTTTAATTCATTAAGTGTTCATTTGCAATTCATTAAATTCATTCAATCCTGCTCAATAATTATTAATATGAAAACTAATTTTTCATCACCTGAAAAAAAAACAATAAGTGTATCTGATTCTAAGGAAAAGCACATGATAGAAAAAGAATCAAACAATGCTTCAACTTTTCAAAATCTAAATTTAAAAGCTGATTTGTGTTTAATTTCTGAGTAAGATGAATCATTTTTAAATACATAAATCTAAATATATTGAAATGAAATTGATAATCTTATACATAAATTAATATCTTAGAAGTTTTAATTTTGGATGATTCAAAGTAAAGTAATATTCAAGAATATGTTAAATAACTTATTTCAACAGTAGTAGTTAATAATCAGAAGAAAATCGATTTTCGTGAATAACTACATATGTTCAGACCAACTATTGTTTAAACAGAATTTGTAATAGATACAATTAGTCTTTTAGTCACCTAATTCTAAATGTGCACGAACAGTTTTCTAATTACTTACTTTTTAATTAAAATTAAAAACACATTCAAATTTCGGATTTTTATCTTTTAATTATTTAAACGTACATTAATTGCATGGCTCTGAATTATTTCCAAACATTTAGTTTTATTTTCTGTTTCAGTTTAAAATACATGATGCCGATGCTCTGTTAAATAAAAGTAATATTAAAGAATATTCGTGACAAAAAATTGGATTAAGTTGATTCTAATACATAGTAAATTGATGTTTTTTGAACTAAATCAAAGAAGAATTATACAGTAAACTTTGATGATATTCACATAAATTGTTAATGCAGCCTTTTTGTTTAGATTAACAAACAAACAAAGTGACAAATTAAATTATGCAACAAAATTGAGCAAAGAAAAAAAAAAGAAAAATAATTTTCTGAGCTGCTGAAAATGCAAAGAAAATTTCAGATTAAGTCTGAAAAGTTATTGAAAATATAGATGTGATACCACGTTATATGCCTTCCACTAATTAATTTAATATTATAATCACTATTAACACATCATTCTCAATAAGTCTCGGACCTAACCAATAAAATAACAAGTTTTAGGAAAAATTGAATTTTTTTTATCAAGGTACTCTCCTTCAAGAGTACCTTCATTCAGCTCAGCGATCTTTTAATTTTTTTTAATACTTTTTTCGTAGAACAATTTTTTTTTTTTTGCTCTCAAAATAGGCTTCAGATTCGGCAATCACTTTTTCATTAAAGCCAAACATCTTTCCTTGGAGCATTCTGTTTAGGTCTGCAAACAGCCAGTGGTCGCTGGGATCATATCTGGACTGTACGGTGGGTGGGAAAGTAATTCGAAGCGCAATTTGTTCAATTTGATCGTCCTTTTCTTTGACTTGTGGCACAGAGCATTGTCTTAGTGAAACAGGACTTCTTTCTTTTCCATTTGAGGACGTTTTTCCTTTATTTTTTCTTTAGTTGATCCAATAACACCATGTAATATTCACTACTAATGGTTTATCCTTTCTCAACGTAGTCAGTTAATAAAATTCCATGTTCATCCCAAAATACGGAGGGCATAATCTTGCCAGCTGACGTTTGCGTTTTTGGTCGCTTTGGACAGCTTTTACCAGCTGCTGTTCACTCAACTGACGATCTTTTTGATTTAAGCGTATAGTAGTTGACCCATGCTTCATCCATTGCCACAGATCTACGTAAAAAACTGTTTATTTTGCTTAAACAGCTCTAAACAGTGCTGAGAATCGTCGATGCATTG
The DNA here is from genome assembly GCA_019973975.1 of Trichonephila clavata. Lineage (NCBI taxonomy): Eukaryota > Metazoa > Arthropoda > Arachnida > Araneae > Nephilidae > Trichonephila > Trichonephila clavata. The sequence goes on from BMAO01008191.1 coordinate 74,334, forward strand.
TTGTTTTTGATCGACAGTGAGCAAACGTGGCACCCACTTTAATCACAGCTTTTGTATTGACAAATGATCATGCAAAATAAATAATACGATGCCTTTTGATATCTTCAAATCCTCTGCCATCTCACAAAACTTCAATTTCTCCGATCGGCTGAAACGATTTTATGGACTTTTCTTATGTTTTCTGGAACAACTGCAGAATTTGGGAAAGAGACCTGAGAGTTCAGCGTCGTTTGTGTCTGTGTGACCACGTTTTAAGTCAACATACCACCTCTTAACCATTGTTAGCGATGAAGCAGAGTCCAGATAACACTTATCTGGTTATTGTTTTGCTTGAACAGTGTTTCTTTTCCTCAAAAGTAATGCTTAATAAACACATGAAATTCTTTATCATCCATGGTTTATGAACAAACAAAAATTAGTTCTCTAAAATCACTGCAACTTTTAAACTAAACAAGATATTATCATGAATTTTTGTGTGTGAGTGTGACACATGTTGTTTGAAAGATAGTACTAATAGGTTATGCTTAGGAAAACTAGAAGGTATCGCCATTTATATGTCAGACCCAGGACTTATTGAGTGATGTGTTTATTAAAAAATAATGTTTCATACTAAAAGAAACAATTAAAATAAAATGCAAAAATAATAATTTTTACTGTCAAATGCAATTGTAAAATCGTCTTCTGTTCAGTCATTCATATTTAATATTACTCATTTGAAAATTTCTATGAGGAAAAAAAGCAATGCATTTAGTATAAACAGAATAAAAAAGGAAATACGAAATAAAGTAATCTTAAAAAGAGAAATAAAATTTTAAAAAATGAGATGGCAGGCAAAATATTTTAGTATTTTTGCAACACATGCAATAACCGTATTGATTTATTGCTATTTTATGTCTTTGCCCCATATAGGGATCGTTTTTATAGCTTAATAAAAGATGATTGTCATCTTTGGTGCAGACATACTGTTATTATTTATATCGCAATGTTTCTCATCGAGGCAAAAACCACAAAAGAAACATATACAAATACATATAATCCACTTTTTCTCCTTCTGCCTTGTTTAGAAAATAATTCTTGATTATTCAAATACTAAATGCATTATTTTAATTAAATACAAATAGCAATTACTGAGGAAACATGGCATTTAAATGTATTTATCTTTAAAAAAATCTACCTAAAATAGTTTTTTCCTCGAAATTATTTTTCTTTTTGAGTACGATCGATTTCAATATAATTTGCTTTGAGATCTTTATTTATTTTTAATGTAAACAGCTAAAACCAATTAGTTCTTTCGTATTGAAAATTAAAATTCTAGATTAAACTCTATTAATTTGAATGCTCTTTAGGAAATCGATTGGTAGCAAAAATAAAGGAAACGTCAGAAAGCTGTTCATTAAGGGAGCATCTTGCAATTACAAAACAACCAATATGAATTTGTATTTCAAATTCACATCTAATCATGCTAATAGTTGGATAGTGTTTACGCCCCTTACAAAGTGAATAAAAGTCTTACATCTTGGATTTGGTGTAACAAGATATTAAGAGAAATACTCCCAGCTCTCTTTACATTGTTTTCAATAATTTGATCCAAGAAAAACGATGATTATAAGCCTGATTCTCTCTAATGCTATGTAAGACTTCTTATCGGTTTAACGCAGCCCTTTTATTTTTAAATCCTTTTTTAAACATTAATTCAAACGTAGAATGGAACTTTAAATTCCAGCGCCATCTGAAGATTTGTTTAGCTGGTCCCTAACAATTATATACAGAATCAAGAAAGCAAAAAAAAAAAAAGAGAGAGAGAGATTTTCTGATGAAATATTCAGCACCCCAAAATACTTCAAAAAGCAATTCATCTATTCAAAACGTCGTTACCGAAAAAAATGTTCATTGGATTCAAGCCTAGTGAATGAGGTCGATCTTTTTGGTGAGGATAGATTTTGATTCAAGTCGTCTTAAGCAAATGAGTTTAATATTAAAAAGAACTGACAAATAAATAATTAGTGTTCTGTATTTTCAACTTAAAGTTTTTATTCCTTCTTCAGGCAATTTGTACATATTCCTAATTTTATTTTTGCTATTGTTTATATAATGTTAAACATTAAAATGTGTTACATTAAGTGTGTAAATGTTAAATAAATAAATGTTATAATATATTAAATGTATAACTTATAAACATATAAATTTATACACACGTATCTAAGAATTTATAAAGATTAATCTCTTTTTCTATATCGAATCAAATAAGGATCTTTATTTTATATTACATCGTTTTTGAATTACGCAGAACGTATGCCCCTTTTTACTATACTAATTGTATTTTTTGCAAGAGTTTTTGTATGATTTTTCGAGGAACATCTATTATGTTACAAAAAAAAATTAAATATAATATATAATGTAACAATCAGAGAAATGTTCTGAAAATTTTTAATGATATTGTTATAAATTAAACTCCAGGGTTGTGTGTGTGTTTTTTTTTAAAAAATGTTTTACAGCCTTACACCGAAATGTTCTGTATACCTTGTGCTAGACAAATTTTGTTTATAATTATTGCAGAAGAATTTGGAAAGTAAACAAATTAACACCTAAATTATTACACTTTTGAACATTCTTAGTAGTGGTGTAACAGAGAATATTAGCCCCCCTCCCCCTCAAAATCAGGTTTAGGGCCCCAAGCCATATCTCACAAAGGATTGTAAAACCATAACCTTTGGACCCTCAAAAATCTAGTCCCCCTCCCCGTGATGTGAGTGTTGTTGGGTGTGCGTTATGCCACTTACTCTAAGTGAAAGTGATAAATATTTCTAAAATTCTACACATAAATTTTTTGTGTCATCCCTTGCTGAATAATAATTTGTTAATAATTTCAAAATTAATTTAGAACCTTAGAAAGATTTAAAATGAATTAAGAGACTCTTACATCACATTCTTTAAAAATTTTTTGAATGAATAGTTAAAATGTTGATAGTAAGGGCCAGTTTAGAGAGAAAAACCGTTTCATTTATTGCATAGCAAATAAAAATTAATAATGATAGTGAAGCAGGTTTAATCGTTTAAAAAAATACTAAGTCATATTTTTAGGTAAATAGTCATTTCATTTCTTAAAATAATTTTAAAATTTAAAAAAAAAATTTATTAGAAGACATAGATTTATTTAGTTCTATAAAACTTGAGAATTTTAATAAAAAATTAAACTTATAGATTTTAAGGGAAATGCATGTTAAATAAATTAGAAGCCAATCAGCTAAAAGTTTTATTATACAACTTTAACATTCTATTGCCTTCAACTTTTTCCAGACATCATTTTTTATATTATTCTTCAGTTGTCTGTTGAAAAAGAACTCTTGATTCTCAAAATGTTCTCAACGAATTCAATGAAAGTTTCTCTTCTCCGTGTACAAATCTCCTTAATATTCACAAGTATATTTCACCGTTCTTTCAATTTTTAAACTTCATGAATATTTTGAAGGTAATTATGTACATGTAGACAGCAGAAAGTACTCGTAACTTGTACAATCGTTCCAAGGGAACTGCGATCTCATTAATATTCCAAAGAAATGAAAACAATGCAAGATAAGACGTGACGTATTAATCAGAGACATTCTGCGTTGAAAGTCGAAAGGAATGTTTTATCTTTTCCCTTTTACCCAGGCAGTTGGGAAAATGCCAAAACGATTTATACAGCCATCTTTTTCTGAGCTTTAAATGTAAAAGTGAATGCGCAACAAATCCTTCCATTTGAAATTTTTAGCGTTGCTTATCGAGGTAAATCTAAGTTGTTTTTTTGTCGACCCAAAATTTTCTCAACAGGGTAAAACAATAGTTTCCTTTGAAAGCACTCGGTAAAAAGCATTTTTTGTTGCAAAATAAAACAGCAATTTATCATAAACTATTTAATAATAGAAACTGAGTTGTACTTTTAGTTTTTATGAGGTTTTACAATCGTAACGGATTATATTAATAGTTCATTTTACATTTAAATGTAATATTTGGTATGTATTTTCATTCGTTAAATAAGCAATATAATATGCTTTATAAATTAAGGTATCCACCTACCCTAAAATTGTGAATTTTGTCAAAAATTGACAAATTTTTATGATTTTATTTTACAGGCCATCTTATTATCTTTATAAAAATGCCAAGTTTATTGTTTTCCATTCACTAGAACGAAAACTACAAGTATTTTAGTAAAAGCAGATGACACTACTTTAAGCAAGATGTCATACTTTAAAGTACGTTTGACTCGAAATGTGTTTTTTTGAAAATGCTCAAACGGGGACACAGAGATTGCTCAAAATGCTTAGAAATAATTAACTGAAATTTTTTGAGTATGTTCCATATAATAGTAGAAGTGTTTTAACCTTCCGATTTATCAATCACTGCTTTATTACAAAATTTACAGTCCTTTATGTGAATATAATAATTGTTTTTTAAATTTCATATAATAACAAACATAAAGTGCTCTAGTTTCTGTAAAAATTAAAATACATTTTATCCTGAAGGTCATTTCAAAAATGAATAGAAAAGCAACACATCAAAATTGAAAATTTGTTCCTAAACTTTTTATACAGAATGGGCCCCTTTTATGTCAGTTTTTGTAAATTTTCCCCATTTTCCCCCCATTTTAGTAATAATAATTTCTTTTTCTCTTCTTAATTATAGCATATTTTTTTAAAAATATAATAAATAAATCTAAAAACCACAAAAAATCCCACATCTCCACTTTTTTTAAAAAAGAAAGTTGTCGCAAGTAGTCGAATATCTTAAGGTTTAGTTGTTTGTTCAATGTGTTTATATCTAATATATAACTAACATATACCTTTTAAACTCCAGTGAAATGAAACGTTCCTTATAAAATTAAAAATGTTGTTAGAATAAAATTTTACATTTCGAAATACCCCGGTGTAATTCTAACCTTCATTGATAAATTCTTTTGTGTATTGAATGAGAGAGAGAGAGAGAGAGAGAGAAATCAGACATTTACTATTATTAAAGAATTACTATAAATATATTAAGGGTAACATTGGCGACAAGCTATATAAATAGAAATAAATGGAGTATATACATCTCTTAAATTTAACACTACCCTACTTAATTTATAACTTATACATTAAATTTAATCATGATCTAGTTCTTGTCTAATAAAAAATAGAGAGAAGTTTTAACTTCTCTTCTCTCATATTAAATCTTGCACTTAAGGTACACCGTGTGAAAAAAAAAGAATCAACTAATTTTAAAAATAGAACCTTAATGTACTTTAAATAGCTTACTCATACTAAAATTTAAAATTAGAATGTGTGTGTGTGTGTGTGTGTTAGTAAGTATATGTGATGCAACGTCTTTTCAAAGGATTTACTTTTCTACCTCTAATTCCATTTCAATGTACAGAGGTTGCATAACGTGCATTTCCACTATTTAGTTTCCCTAATGGAAGTTAATGGAATAACTATTTTGTTTTACTAGTAGTACAATTAAGTTTAAGGAAATAGGGAACAGGGCAATTATAATCTACAAGGATGGTTAATTTTAAGTGCTACTATATTTACCCCGTAATAGAAAATTCCTTTAAGCCTCTTCTTCAGTTATTAACGCTTAACTATCATAACTTTTAATTGATTCATTGTTAATTTAGAATTCTAAGCGACATTCATTGGATCTTTATTGGGAAAGGGAGAAACTATCATATTTTTATAACATAGGACAAAAATTATATCAATTGTGCCTTAAGACATGAATAAATACTTATAATCTAGAAGGTAAAATATATTTTAGAATTTTTTATCAACATAAATACTATAGATGTAGATTATAATCCTTACTAGCGCATTATTATTTTCTGAAAAAAAATTATGTTTTCTAAATTCCATTTATTTAAAAAAAATATTGTAAAATTTAAACCGAAAATATACGTTTCTGAGTAACGGTTTGGGCAATTTGAAATTCAAATATGCGGTTCTTGGATATAATTGTTAAAGCAGTGTTCCATTACAACTTGAAAACCATTTCCTGTTTGCACTTCCGGACAACGATCCGTCTAGACGATCTTTAAGTGAACTTGAAGAATAACTTTTCTACTTTTTTATTTGCACGAAATGCATCTATTAATCTTGGTTACTGAAACCCCAAGATCGATGCTCCGTTTTTTAGGACCCAAGGAATTATACTGTATCTCAATAAAAGTGAGAGTTCAGAAACGAAATATATATTCTCTTTTTACATATATTATTTACCCTGAGAGATATGATTTCAATAAAACAAATATTGAAACCTTTTTGCAGCTCTTTCCAATATAAAATACATTTCCTCTTTTTTTTCTTTTAGCAATGTTTTCTTTATTTCCACATTTCAAATCGTTAAAGAGTTGGCTTGAAAATATCTACAAATTTCTAATTCATTTTCTAAAACTGCGAAATGCTTTTTAATGTAATTTCATTCTCATAACAGATTAAAATAATACCTAAATAATGTAGTTTTTGGTCAAAATTATCATTACACAGAAAAATTTTCAGTAAACGTAGTGTCTATTTCATTAAAAATAATTGTCTTGTAGTTTTTTTAAAAATATTTCAATAGAAAATGTATCTCATACTAGATGCTTTGTAACTTTGTATCAGTCATTACTAAAAAATTATTATAAGTAAAAGCAAAATTTTCTAAAAATACTTTTTAAAATTATTTTACTATTCTTTTTAAAGTAAAATTTGAAAACTTTCTGTATCGAAAGACACTCGCCTTGGTATTTTTTAGACATAATTCTCTTTCCGGGCATTTCCAACGTTATAATTATCTTAAAAGCATTGGAAATGTAATTGCACGTTAGTTACATTTCCTTTTCCTTTTGTGTTCTTTATATATAATTTATTTGATACAACTTGAAATAACATACAAAGGATCTTTCTAATTTCTGAAAACTCAGTTTTCTTATTTATTTGGAAGTATTTTGTTCTAAGCCTTATGTAGTCTTTTTAAAACTGCGCATTTATCTTATTTAAATTAGTTTGAACCAACATTAAATATGAGAAATTTAAATGATTAAATTTTAAGGTTCTTTGTGGTGATTCATTCGTTTCTCCTTATTAACACTAAATTCTTTTTGTTGCTATGGTTTTCGTTTCCAGAACTCTTTTTAAAAATTATGCACTTCAATTTTTATTTCATGAAAAGTAGTCAAGCTATAGAGTTGACATTTTGCTTTTACCATCATTTGGATGAATGTTATTATAACTACTTTTTACTCTTAGTTGTAAATGAATTACTAATTAGTATATATATATATATTTATCTAGATTTTATAAATTAAAACTCCAATGCAGCATAAAATATTGATAATATTCAGACATATCAGTTTACTACATTTATTACGTATTATGTTATAAAGTGAATAAGCTTAAAACATATAAACTATCTTAACACGCACATAGAAGGGGAAAAATTATTTCTATAAATTGATATAGACAACTATTTGCAATTTCTGCAAGTTCATACAGAATCAATTGAAACTAAGTTAACTGACCATGATAATTAATCGACTAAATTTTATGTAATCAATTATAACTTTATTTAATTGAATATTTGAAATCCATTTTTGAAAAACTAAATGCATTGGTAAAGATTCTGTACAATATCAGAGGATCTTTTATAAGCACACTTTTAGGGTGTGGTACGCATTCCACACACAAACACACATATCAGGGATTCTCTCAATGCACATAAACACTTAATTGATAATCAGTTAACTGAATTTGAAGTACTCGGAAATTTTTCTAATGTTTAGAGCTTTAGATGCATTTATGGCTAGAAATGCAATTTTCCTAAATATTTAATTCACTAACCTTTAGTTTATGATTTGAAGTTTCTGGAGACTTAACTTCAAAATTACTCTTCAGATTTTAATAGTGAAAAAGAAAACTCATGACCATGTCTCAGTTAATTGTTTTATATTTATCATGTAACTATAAACATCCAAATACATTGTTAGAGTTAGCTATATATATATATATATATATATATATATATATCAATACAGCTTTTTAAGCCCCAAGTTATCTAAAAATAAATTTTACGTTTAGGACTTAAAAGTTCTTTAGGACATTTCTAATACTTCCTGAAAGAACTATGAATATATTTCAAAATCATTTTGTTAAAATTACAAAAGTTTATATGAAAAGTTACATTTTTTTCAGCAGTAAAAACATTTATAAAATCGACTGATCGCAGAACTCTGTAAAAAGCTGAGGAATTTTTATATTCTATTGTATCAAAGAGTATATATATATATGTATATATTCTTTGAAATATAAAAAAAAACCAGATAACCGTGAAAATTATTTTTTGGGTGGTGGTTATTTCCTGAGAATCTAAAAATCAAGGCTTAGGAGTTAGATTAAGCGAAAATACGTAACAGAGAAAAGTACGAAAATACTTTCTATTCTTATTATGCAAATAAAGGACGTGTGAGTTTCACACAGAAAGCATACGTGCATAGGATTTCTTTTAAGAAGGAATATTTTTTGTTGTAATTTCTGTAGAGTTAGTATTTTTCCTAATAAACTTATAACTTACTCAACTTGAACCCAATATTCATTTATAAATATATTACAAGCTGTTATGAAAAAGGAGATTGAAAAGCTCGTGTTTGGGAACTGGACTATGAGATTATTACTTATAACTAAAATTTCTTCTGCAAGGCTAAAAATATTTCCAAACAATGTATATTATATATATATATATATATATATATATATATACATTATCAGAAAACATTACAAATTATATTCACTTAAAACTAGTATATTGAGTTTTAGCCCACTCTAAGAAAAAGCAAGCTCACACCTGATAAATACGAATTTTTAGCTTTACCTAAGATGAATGGTAAAATTATATTCATATATGTATTGAAAAACTGTTTTAAATAAGCTATTTATAATTAATTATCAACAAATATTTTATTTTGCAATTATATTTAGATATCTCTATTCGTCGGATCATGAAATGTGTGTTCCAAGAAAAAGGGAGAGGAGAGTTGCACTACTTATAAGACATTTTTATACGTAACGAGGAGAAAAAAATTATTTGAAAAACGCGTATCCCTTAATGTATTCAATAGTTACAATTTTATTTTAAGATTCCTAGTAAAAAAAATGACCCATTTGAAAGATATGATGGCAAAACACCATATAAAGCAAAAATGAGATCTTTAAAAAATACAGAAGGCTGTCGCAAATGTAGAAGAAAACAATTGATTCGATCCGATGAACCAAATGAAAAGAGTTATCACTGTATAAAAAAACTTGTTGTTTATATTCGAGTTACAGATGAAAACAATGAAGCCATTACTTTGCTCTTATCAAGCGCATACATTTTGTTTATCGAGAATTCTTCTTGAGCCCCAGGCGCTGATTCTAACAAAGATACCGATAGAAATCGTTTTCTCGTTCAATCATAATCTTCATCGCCTCGAGAATGTACTTTATTCTTATCGCTTAATTCAACACACGGATCGATTACAGAGTTGAGTTTCGGAATGCTCAAAGCATCATTCTGCTTAACAAGGGATTTTTATCCTTCAGCTAGAAAACGCTTTTATGGCACATTTGCTTGTGTTTAATCAAACATCTTCATGAATCAGGGATGGGAAGGTAGTACTGCTCAAAGACGAGAAAAAGTTAAATAAAGAGTGCTATACCTCATCACATTCTATTCTATAGATATGAATAATGTATGTAAAATTAGTATTGCTTAAAAATCTGAAAAGTAGAATAAAGGAATTCAACCAATTTTTCGTCATTTTGCTTAGTTATCTTCAATTTAAAAATCTAGGGAAGGTGTTAGCATAAGGTGACTAATTTTTTTACAATGAAAAGGAGGATGAAAAATTTAAGAACAAATTATAACGTAAACACATTAAACATATTATTAATTCAAACAAAAGTACACAAATTACGCTTACATCCCTTTTAATCATTTACTCAAGCGAGTATTTTCCATTGAATGATTTTTTTTGTCAATATTAAGTTTTCAAATATTTTGGAAATTTCGGAGTAAGAAATATCCTTTGTATTGAACTTTACGGTAAGTGATTCCGCTAGAGAGTTTCAACATTCAGTCTTCAAAACAGTTTTCTTTGTATCTGCCCAATTTACTCGCAAAAAGACACCATTGTCAAAAAAAAAAAACCCATTAAAAACTGTTGTTTTTTGTGATATTCGTTTCAGATCATTCTTTGATACATCGGAAATACGTTTGGATAAAAATTCTGCACTTTTTTTTGGTAAACTTCTCGTTATACCTGGATTTGATTCTCCTAAGTTTGACAATTTTCTTTTTATAATTAAAAGGATGCATTTTTTTCTTCAAATCGTGATGTGTATTGAATTCAAAATAGTTCAAAATAAAAGACTAACTTCTGTAGCTGAAATACGTTCACCATCAATCTTTTGAACCGTTTTGTGGCAAATAGATGCCTGATTATATGCAATATATATTAATATTTCCAATAATTTATACTGTACCGGCACATGACGCGTAACTGTTCTGCCTGGCATCTCTGAATATAGAGCTTAACAGATTAGTTTTAAAATATTGAAAAGGAGGACAGTAGGAGGACTCTTTTCGAGGAAGGATATAAACTATAAAAGAAGAACTGTCCTCCCTAAAGGAGAACGATTGGTTACCTTTTCTAACAGCACTTAACTGAATATTCTATGCTTCGCTGATGTAATGTTATTATTAAACGATATATTTTAATGATATATAGTGTAAATAATAAATTTATGCCATAAAAACTGTGCTATACATACTTGAACTTTTCCCCTCTTAATTATTTTTTGAAATGGTATAATTTTTTGATATTCAAACATTCATTTTCTTTCTTTTTTGTATTATTAAGAAATTCATCTTCTATTTCACATTTGGTCTTTAAATACCTGAAACATATTTTTGTTAGAGTATACAGTTACATTTAATACATTCCGTAAATATCATGAAAGGGACTGAACATTTATAATACCTACCCAAATTTTGGGTTACATCTAATTTCTTAAATGCCCAATCCTATTTCCCATTATTTTAGCACTACTTCACCCGAGTTCTATGCATTGAGCTGTGTGTGTTGTAATTTTTATAAATATGTTTCAGTACTTAATTTCAGAATTTGAAATACTGCGATTGAAAGATAAACGATATCAAGCATTTTTATTGATGAATTAGCTTAGCCAGAAATTTCGTTCATTTTTCATTTTATTCATTTCTGCTTAATATATTTGGGTTCACAGTTAGCTTTAAAAAACAAATAGCAAATGATATATTTCAATAACTTAAAAAAATGTTTGAACCTTTCCATTGTGAAAGTAATATTAGTAAATGTGTAATATTTTAACATAATTGTTAGATATACAAAAAGGTAATATACTATTTGAGTAAGACTATGAATGAATAACCTATACTTCCATGAATAACAACTATATATTTATAAATATTTCAAATACTTCTTGTTCTTATTCACATCTTATTCTTAAATCTATATATGTTTTTACATTTTTCAAATAATTTCTCTACTTTGATAAAAAAATATTTAACATTCAACGATTTATCTATCCTAGCATTCTTTCAAGGATCCATAAATCTCTTTAAACCTACTTTTAAAACTTTAAACAACAAATTAATAGAATTAATTGTTTCACAATAGTTATACAATTTGTACAGTAAAAAAGTATTATTTCAATAGAATGCGTCTTAAATGGGTCAATTGTTATCAACTGTTATGCATGTTTTTAACATCCATATTTGATAGGAAAAAATAAAAGTCATCTAGATTTCATACGACATTTTTTGTGAAATTTTGAACTTTGTAGCTTTATTATTCATTTCCATTTCGAAATTTCCAATAAATTCACTTTTGATGGGAAATAATCACGATGATGACAAAGAAGTAAAAGAAAAAATTTACATTCGTGACTCTTCTTTCACGTCAGGAATTTTCTTTAAACATAATGCGTCTGCCTCGCCCTTTTCCCCCTTTCATCAGTTAAGTGCTATCACGTGGTTTCCACACTACGATTACAGAGATGTGTCAGTGCGCTAGTTATTTCTGGAAGGCTGTAAATTAACAAATCTTCTCTTACATTGAAATACTATTTATGTTTTTAGGATTTAGGCAACATAATATGTATTTCATAAATTTTAGATTTGCGTCTTTGTATAGTGTATTTAGTTTGATCCTAAAATTTTTTTATTCTAAACTTCAATGGCTAGAGGAATTAATATGTAAACTATCAATAAATATCAATATTTTTTTCTTCAATTACATGTTGTGGCTGATTTTAGATTTATATTTTTCACACAATATTTTGCATTAAAAGAACTTATTTAAATAGCAAGATTGATATTCATATAACTAAATAAATTTAAATATGTGTATGACAACAGCCATTAAAAGCCTTGTAAATCTATAATTTACTTTTCAAAGTGAAAATTTTGTAAAGTTATATTTCCGTAATAAAAATGCATTTTAAATCAGATTTTTCATACCCATGTAGGATTTTATCATTAAAAAAAGAAATGATTTGACCAGATGCCACTGCATGTATAATTGGAAAAAAAATACATTTCTGTAAATCTTCCTTTTTCATTTATCAGGTTATATAACCATGGAAATCACTCGCATCTAAACATTCAAACGGGAATAAATTTAATAATGATTTAATCAGCATATATTGGATGCTCTTCTTCCACATCAACCCAAAAGTATCTTATAGTTTTTTTTTCTTTTTTCGTCCAGCATTTTTGGACAGAAGTATCTGAATTTAAAAGCCCCCAATGTCACCTCCTAAATTCGAGATTTTCTTGTGACACGCATTTGCAATTAAAATTTTATGGTCGGAGCCATACAAACGTAGCCATGGCAAAGTGCCAATGATAAGGAGTGAGAATAACTTTAAGGGTAGCTAAATGAAATAGAATTGAATAAATGAAGGAGATATTCTGCGCATTAAATGGTCAGAAATTTTTTTAACTGTATAAATCCCAAATGGAATTTTTCATCATATACAAGTACAATTTTGAATTAGATGTTATGTGATTTTTTTATCAAGAAAATCTAATTGGAATAAATGCCTAAGAGTAAGTAAAAAGTTTATATTTTTTTGTACATTTTCTTCAATATTATTTTAATTATGTCTTCAATAACATGTTTCTATATTTTATACAATTACTTAAATATTCTCTAATTTCATGAGAGGTTTTTGAATGTTTCCTTATCAATCATTTCAATTGTGAAAATTAGAGATGAGTTTTTAAAATTGAATAAATACAGACATTAATTGCGCTTTAAAGTTATCAAATATCATTCTTGTAATCAAATAATGCTTTGAATTTATACAACCCTTTTATACAACTCCGCGGTATACCTATAAAACTTTGAATTCGTTCAAAATCTTTAAAAAAAATCTGTTTTTTTTTTCTTAGTGAATTTTTAATAAAATAAAAAATGTACTTGTTTTTGACCTATTCTGAAGAGTTTTAATTACTGATATTTTGAAGCTACAAACATTAAAATGTGTCCAAAATCATCTCTAATCGTTTTTAGATACTAAGTTTGTTGGAGGATTCTTAGTTTTTCTTTACGCCATGGAAATAGAAGTTTTATATATGTGTTTCTTTAAAAATAATCCTTTTCCCCTTCTTTCATTGACCGAATCTTGTCAAGATCATGTATATACCCTTTCTTGGATATTAATGGGTTTTTTTATTGCAGATTGGCGAAACTTGGAGCTTAAGCCTTCTTTTTTGTTTAATAAATAAAAGAGTAAAAAGAAAGAGTTTGATATATATCATTTGACTGAAGTGTACAATGGCCATTGATTTTGCTAAGAAGGCATAACTTGACTGAAACATTTTGTGAAAAATGTTTTTCATCTTAAAAATATGTAAAAAATATTTCGTCAATTATTTATCAGAGTATTAATACGTAAATATGTACAGAAAAAGGTACAATGGACCCTAACTTTATATATTAAAGTCGGGGGGATGTTTATAAATTCACTTATAAAGAATTCTCATTTCTTCAAGAAAAATTTTGAATTCATCTTATAATACCGCTAAGTAAAATTAGTGTTACACAAAAAATATTGAAGTACAAATTAATAACAAGCAGAGAGAAAGGAAATAAAAGTAATTTTTACTCTTCTGTCTGAATTTTTCTCCGCGATTACTTTATATTGTTATTTCACATCCATCCACAAATAAAATACACTGCGACATTAATCAAACAATGAAAATAATCAAACTTAGATCATGTGAACTATGTGTCCGCAGTAGAGCCTTGTGGCCGGCGGATTATGGGTTCGAGTCTTGGGCCACTGATGACCCGCCGTGTAGAGGGGGCTGTGTGATGCACACTAAATCTGCCCAAGCTCAAAGTCCTTCTGTTGGTGTGGGAGTTAGGATAGGTGTCATCCTTGTCCCTTGACTGAGGCTCAAAATTACGAGGTCCGTTGGCAAAAGCCACGTGTTGCTTTATAGTGCGATGGACTCTCACTCACAAATCAACTAAATTATTTAGAATAGCTCCTTATAAAAGTTATATTATTTGAGGTGGGCTTAGATGCATATTTGACGAGTGTTATTGCTATCATCTTCATTTTAATTTGCTCGTGATGATGATACATATAATAAAATAAATCTAATGGTAATTTTTCAGAATAAATTAATCAGAGAAAATGAAAAACATACATAATTATCTCTAATTAGCTTGCCTAATTTCATGTTTTTTCGGAAAAAGGTTATCATTTCTCAACAAGACATTAATTCCGTAGTGTTTTAACTGTGGAAGAGCAAAAATAAAAAGTTAAATATTTTTCATAATTTTCATTGATGTCACATCAGATACGCATATATAAAATTCATGAGAAAATGTGAATCCAATGACTTATTATTGGAAAAATATTACTTTGCAGAAGTGCATGCAGGCAAATGACAATTTATCTCTATTAAAAAAAAAACTGCCTTGAAACAATTGAAATGTTTTAACTGTAGAATGCTTAATACTTAACTATGGAATTTTTAAAATTAGAAACAGCATATTAATTGTGATAAGATAATTTAAAATGAAACTCAGAATTTGCTTTGTTTTAAATGACATTTGTAACCGAAAAAAAGAATCCAAACTGAATCTGCTCTAAAACATTAATTGATGAATGTTTTCGTATCTCAAGAAAATGAATCTTCTTTTTCATGGCAAGCAAAAAACTTTGATTAATTGCCGTACATTAAGGAGCTTTAACCGAAATTGCGAAGGAGCTGTAAAAGAGAGCTCATGCAACCATTAATATTTATGAGAAATAAGACAAATCTATTTTGCTCATACTTAAACCAAGAATCCCTTTCCTTATGTCTACTAAAAAGGTTAACATTTTAACTCTTTTATTAGTGAGTGCATTTCTCTAAATTGGGGAACAATGTTTTCCCTTTCTAAAACCATTCATCAAACAGTGGTCTCCAAGGAAATTATACTAAAATATACTTGAGCATTACTTATGAGCCTTCTCTTTTGGGTTAAAAAAGAAAGCTTAAAACTTTAATTTATTAATCTAAAAAAGATTTATTTATGCCATGTTAATAACTAACAATTTGAGAATTAAAATGTATTATTTAACGTGAGTTAAAAACTGACACATTTGTACCATTGTAGAAAACTTGGAAAACAACGCATTGAATTATGGAGACTGCCACTGTTTAATTCCCACTGGACCTCAAAGTCCCCACATGTCATAGAGTGTGAAAGAGTGTCATAGAGTAGGTGATGTTTAGAGTGTGAGGTTCCAGCTCAGGTGTCGCCCTCGTCAATTAACTGTGGTTCAGAATCGTGACATCTATCGCCAAGAACCCATTATGTAGCTCAAATATATAAATATAATATATATATCTATATATAATATATCTATATATAATATATATATATACATATATATATATATATATATATATATATATATATATATATATATATATATGAAATCTGACTTCGTTAAGGTGTAATATTTACGACATATCATCACATATATCAAAGAGCTTTTAAGGATCCTTCAGAATATTCTTCCTCATTATAAAGTTCTTATCCTTAACATTATATAGTTGAACATAATGGAACGAGTAATAATGCTGATATCTCAAAGTAATGGATGCAATAAAATCATCATACTTTAAATATAAGGGGGTTTATGTTGATTTTTCACAAAATTCCTTGAAATGCAAAAAATAAATCTATTTTTCCAACTAACTGGATGTATATCGGTTAAACTAAGCAAATATATGCAACATTACTTTCAATGGCTGTGATAATTTTTACCTTGTTTGAGACTGTTTTGAATAAAATATTGAATGAACAGTTAATAATTTGTTATAACATTTTAATCAATAAGTTAAAAGATAAAAGGGAAATTTAGCAAAATAAGGAAAGAAAATCTCTTTGGGATTGTAAAAGATATTATTGACCTTTTTATTTCAAGAAATTTTCCCAGACTTCTATTGTAATTATTTTATGGTTCTAGATAGATGGAGCGTGCATATAAAATCAAAATTAATACGTAACTGATATAAGAGTGATTCCAAAAAATTTAGAATTTATTAAACTTACTTAGATTTCTTTAGAAGATACATTTAAAATTTAAATTTGATGGTTTATATTATTATGTTTAATAAATGCGATTACAAAAAATATTTTATTGTATTTATTTTAGGACTAAAAAATATTAGAATTTTTGACACTAAATTGAAAATGATGCATGACTGAAAAAAATATAGTTTTGACAAACTTTCGTACAAAATATTTTTTATCACATTTACTTCGAAATTTTTCGACACTTTAGAATATTAAGCATGCTACAAAATTCAAACATAATTAATATGTTCCTTAAAAGTGTTAGATATGATTTAATTTGATTTAATTAATAACAAAATTTATGCATATGTATAAAAGTAAAAAACAAACATGATTTAGTGAAATACTTATTACATCCACTGTAACTGTAGTGTAAATTTAAGGTCAGGTCTTGATATTACTTCTTGATTCTATTGATTATTTCAAATATTGTTATAAATTTTAAAAAAAATCAAATATCAAATTCAAGTTTGGGTCCAATAAAAGTTTAAGGAGCCGATTCATTTATTTACTTTCATACGTAAGTAAAAGTATCGAACACTGTTTAATAAACAGTTACTTTATTAACCATTTTTTTAAGGAACAAAGCTCTAGATCAGTATAAATTATAAATCTAAACAGTGTCATTTGATTTCTTTGCACTACTTGGATAAGACAACAACAACAAAATGATGTTTTAATTAGATTTTCCGGATTTATAATTTGTGCTGATCTAGAGTTTTTTGTTTTGCTGTCATATAACACAAGATACAAGAAACTAAAATAGCAATCTTAATTGATTAAATAAATTGTCAAAATTATCATATCAAATAACAGTAAAGCCTAAATAGAGGTAAAATAGAATAATTAAACAACATACACAGACAATAGCAAGTTTACGCAAGTTGTAAATAAATAATTCACGAATTAAAAATATTCTAAATTTAAATCTTTGCATTCAAGTTTAAATCTATACAAAATGAACAACAGGAATTGGTGGTAAGATCTATAATACATTACTTTATGATTATGAATTACATTACTTTATATAGACCACCAACAGGATTGGTGGTTTATATAAAGTAATGTAATTCATAAATCATTAATCTTCCTTTCGACTATATATGTACTTCTAAGATCACAATCATGTACTAAAATATGAACTATATTTCACTTCAGCCATTTGCATATTTTTGTAAACAATTTCGTAAAAAAAATGACTTCGTTGGAACGAATAAAATCGTAAAATAGAGAACAATCCTTCACTGAATGAAACAGTAAAAAATATGCTACAAAACCTATAAATTTTATTAAAAATCTCTTTTTCATTTCCTTCATGATTAATCTCTAAGTCTTTAAATAGTCATTTGTATATCTTTAGTATAGCTAACAATATTTTAATTTACTCTTTGAAATGTATAAGATAATGCAACGATTGACGTAAAAAGTTTCAGTGTCATTACAGTCATCCAACATTCTTAGCTTTTCTCTGTCAAATCAACATTTCTATTTAACTGGAACTCTCTTTTCTTAACATTGTTAAGTTACTGAATCAGGATTTTCTAAAATAGTCACGAAATTGTAATCAGGAAAGACAAGATTTCTTTAAGAACACTTTTATGTATCATCTTTTTTCCCTACAACAGATTCAATTGTTTGGACACTGCGAAGGATTTCATTTATCTTCGCTCGTTAGCTGAAGGCATCTTGTAAGTTATAAATAAAACCTGAATTGTTATTTTTTTCCTCTTGGCTTACTGATTGCGTTGATTATTCTTATCTTTTACGCGTTAGCTTGTTAAAATTCCGAAATAGCTCTTTAGAAAGACTACAAGATAGTTCAATTAGTTTTATTGCTCTTTTCCGAGTATTTTATTTCAATTATTTATTTCTTGATTTATTTCAGTTAAGTTGATTAAAGAACAATTGACATTTGCGGAGTTATCAACACTCCGCGCAGGTTAGGCACTCTCAAATCTTGTGTTTTTTACTCAAGCTATTCTTTTATAAGCATTTTAAACAACTTTTCAAACTGTAAAAAGTTAAATCATTTAAGTTTATCTGCAATACAATTGAAAATAGAGTTTGAAAAAAAATATGGTTTTTTTTTAAATAGAAGCTTTAACAAATATGGTATGGTCACAAAACATTGAATGGTGTTAGTAAATGATGTGGTTACAGAATCACCACAATAATAGATAAATATTACTTAAACAAATAAATACAGAACTTCAGGAAAATTGTTGAATTTATTGCTT
This sequence comes from Trichonephila clavata, assembly GCA_019973975.1. NCBI lineage: Eukaryota > Metazoa > Arthropoda > Arachnida > Araneae > Nephilidae > Trichonephila > Trichonephila clavata. The sequence continues at coordinate 93,228 of BMAO01008191.1, forward strand.
GTTCTTTTTAGTATTAATTCTAAGTTTATAAAATAATTTAAAAAAAACTTTGCGATTTCTGAAGTTTAAGCTTAAATGAGCAAACTAAAAAGAGAAATGTTTAACAAATTAGTAAAAATTTGTCAAATTATTATAATATATCAGAGAATCGAAGGATCGCGTTCTATGCTAAATGTACGTTTACGAATTTTAAAAAAAAAGATTACACTTACATAAAATAGGATAAGAGAGAAAAAATGATCCTCAACTAAATGATACACATTAAAAGAACTTACAGAAGTGTGATTCTGTAAAAATTTCAAACGATTTAGATTTAAATATTTGCTTAACGCTTGTTAGTTTCCAGTCAATAAAGTTTTTATTTTATAAATTGAGAATAACCATTTACAAACTCCTGTAAGTAATAAATATCATACACTTTTTATAAAGTATAAAAATTTTTAGAAATGTTTTTTTTGTTATTTATAAATACGCATACGTTAAATTGAATTTTATTTACAAAAATGCAATACCAGACTTAGAACTAATGCGTAAGCACTGTTTTATGAAGGATAGAAATCATAGAAATCTTCCAAAATAGTACATGTGAAGTAATAAATAGCATTTACCCCACATATGCTCTTTAAAATTTTTTTACCGATGCCGCCAACACTGCTATGTTTAATTACTTATACACGAGAAACACCAAAGCATGATCTTACAAAATTAATACATATGATGAGAGTTGGATGTATTCACTAAATATGCAATCAAGCTTTTTATTTTTCCTTCATTGATATTTTACGCCAGAGAAGGAGGCATATAAGAGACATTATATAAATCTAGAAATATTATGTGCTTGTTTGTTTGTGTGACTGTTCATGTGTTTTTATTTACAGTGAATTTCTAAGGTCGTATTTTTATAGCGAAAATTTTTTCTTAAAATTCTTAACTCTTAAAAAAAACCGTTTATCGAATGATATGTTACTTTAAAATATGTGATTTAAGGTTCAAAGGAGGGTTGAAAAAAATGTAAAATTATTCAAAATTTTAAGAAAATTAAAGTATTAATTTCCCCCCTCAAAACCTTCAAACCTTCTTCCTTAATATGGCTTTCGTGTTGAATTGTTTTGAGGCACAATTCTTCCAATGTTGACCAATGAAATATTGTTCATTTATATTTCTTTAAATTTTTAATTACTATTTCGATTATATTTTATATCTTCGTAAAAACTTGAATCTCTGTTACTATTCTATGTTAGGTCTCACGTAAAAAGCAATTTCTTCAAGGATTTAATTTGGTATTTAGTTTCATTAAATATTATTGAGATTCTCTTTGTGACACACATTAGAATACAAGGAAATGTTTCTTAACTATAGCGTGAAGAAACTAACAATATTTTTTAATTTGATCTAAACGAAGAATTTGTGACAAATATTTACTTCTATTAGTTCCATTTGTATCTAGTATTTTTAAAAGCCGAGCTTATCTAAAATCCAATAAATCCTCTTGGACTAAAAATAACATTTATTTTAACTGGCCTTGATAAATATTTACCACGACTTCAAAGAACATTTCTTGGAAAAATTGAGAAATATCTTATGAATATAAACAAGACCTTTCTGGAAACCATAAAGAATAGAAATTTGTTCATAACAATTTCCAGAAACCAAAATGAATTGACTGAAAACATATTTTTCCGGTCGTATTCTTTGAAATTATCACGAACTATCTAAGTAAGATATTTTATTCGTTTATTATCGTTTCAATTGACGTCTTGAGCAGGAAAACATCTTTGATTTTCAAAAATACAATAGATGTTAAAAAATTGCTACCAAAAGACAAACAAATCGGGTTACCTGAGAGCGATAGACAAAATTTTCTGCAATGTATTTATATGGGATGCCCTTCTAATGTATTACTCTTAATAACACAAAAAAATTTCACATTAATCTATATTGAAAAAAAGTAACTATGAAGAGTTTCAGCAAATAAGTAAGATATAAATACTTATTATGTTACTAGCTTTCATGGCCCGGCGTTGCACGGGCTTTTACCGAGTGCATACATATGTGCATATGTGAAATTAACATGGGGATTAAGTTATACCGAGAGTATAACTTAATCCCTATGTTAATTTCCTCCTTTCTTTTGGACGCCAACACTTTTGTGTGGTTTTGACGTGTACGATGTGAGTGCATGACCCGTGAGTGCTTGTCATGGCTTTGCCGCTCAACATTTTCCCTTCTCTTCACAAATTCAACACTTCCAATATTATTTTTCGAAATTACTTTGATTTCTTTGTTTCTTTCCTCTCCGCTTAGTCCGGCGTTGCACGGGCTTTTACCGAGTGAATAACTTCGACTTCATGGAAATTTCGTGTTTCCCTCAGGCACTTGTGTGTGTGTGTGTGTGTGTGTGTGTGCGTGCGATGTGAGTGATTTCCTTAACAATGTCATAAAAACTCACTTTTTCGAAATTTGTTCTTGCGTTGGTGTGGTGTGGTATTTATTAAAGATGGGTGAATGCTCAGGTGTCGTCCTCGTCACTTGAGCATGGTTGAAAATTTCGAGGTCCGTCACCAAAAACCCTTGAATAGGCAAACAGTGCGAATTTAAAAATCACCCACTCACTTTCCAATTCTTTCCTTTTCCTGAGTGAATAATTTCATTCCCATGGAAATTTCGTGTTTCCCTCAGGCCGATAGCACTTGTGTGTGTGTGTATGCGCGCGATGTGAGTGATTTCTTTAACTATGTCATAAAAATTCCTTTTTCGAAATTTGTTCTTGCGTTGGTGTGGTGTGGTAATTCTTAAAGATGGGTGAATGCTCAGGTGTCGTCCTCGTCACTTGAGCATGGTTGAAAATTTCGAGGTCCGTCACCAAAAAACCCTTGAATAGGCGAACAGGGTGAATTTTAAAATCACCCACTCAATTTCCAATTCTTTCGTTGCAATTTTTTATTTCCCGGAAACGAAAATGTAGTATTTTTAAAAATAGTTGTATGCTGAAAAAAAGACAGAAAGTATAAATTTTTCAAATTACAAAATTTCACTACTATTTTAATTCTTGGAGTAAAATTGTGAGGATTTATTGAAATATTCGACTCGGGGGAAAAAAGTTTCATGCAATTACCTTTATAAAAGAAGAAATTATTAAATGATTGATTTAAGTATTTTGAGTGTTTTATTAAAATTTGTTCAAAAAAGTTTTTGGCTTTTTTATAAAATCACTGATTCTAAAAGTTTTAAATTGAAAATTTCGAAGTCCGTCGCCAAAAAACTCTGGAGTAGGTGAACAGTGCGACTTTTTAAAAATCCCTCACATTTCAATTCTTTCGTTGCAATTTTTTAGGCCCCGGAAACGAAATGTAGCTTTTTTAAAAATAGTTGTATGTTGAAAAAAGACAGAGAAGTAGAAATTTTTAAAATTACAAAATTTCACTACTATTTTAAATCTTGAAGTAAAATTGTGAGGATTTTTTGAAATGTTCGACACACGGAAAAATAGTTTCATGCAATTATCTTTACGAATGAAGAATTTATTAAATGATTGATTTAAGTATTTTGAGTGTTTTATTAAAATTCGTTCAAATAAGTTTTCGGCTTTTTATTTTTTAAATCACTGATTCAAAAAGTTTTAAAAATCATTTTTATATAAACGCAAGGATATTGATTCGTATGAGAAAAAATCATAAAATATGGAAAACAGCATTGTTTTGTAAAAAAAAAAAGTTGTTTTTTTTCTATAAAATTCTTTAAAGAAAGGTAGTTTTTTCCCGGAAACGAAACTGTAGCATTTTTAAAAATAGTTGTATGCTGAAAAAAGAACAGAAAGTATAAATTTTTCAAATAACAAAATTTCACTACTATTTTAATTCTTGAAATAAAATTGTGAGAATTTTTTGAAATATTCGACACGGGGGGAAAAAAGTTTCATGTAATTACGCATTATTTTAAAGTAAACTATAAGTTTTATGAAAGAGAACAAAAATTTTGATACTGATAAATATTTTAAATGGATCTCAGAAATGCATTGAATGCATTTTAATTTTAAAAAAATATATTAATTTAAATCCATTATCAATAAATACGGATAAAAAAAATTCTACAGATAGCTCTTGAAACATTTGGATGTTTGATTAAACATATACAAGTGTTAAAAATCCACTTTTGGGGGAAAACCTAGTTATATGCTAACATTCACTGAAAAAAAACATTTAAAAAGAAAAAAATACTATTTGATAAAAACATTTAATTTTTTTAATTTTAATTTTATAGTTTTTCATTCCACTCTGTGTTAAAATTATTTAAACACGTATCTGCGAAAAAAATTATATTATACAAAACTAACTTATTAATTATTTTTAATAAAATTGATCAAAAATGCTCATTTAGCAATTAATTGTGACATACCATTTGCTTACATAATGGCAGCACTGAAAATGAAGTAAATTTCAGATCAGTGGGGATGCAGCAAGTGAATTCAATCATTGAAGAAGAGAGAATTAATTTACGGGTGGGAAAAATAAGCAGAAATGAACAAAATCGAATTGTTGAAAAAGATAGAAATTACTTTGAATGATTAAAAATCAGAAAAAAACCTTTTAGAAGGCAAAAAAAAAAAAAATGTAAAGTACATTAAAATAACAGAGGATCATGTTAAAATAAGTATTTATCAGTAAAATTAATTTACGTGGGAAAAATTAGCAGAAATGAAAAAAAAAATGATATCATCCACGATTCGAACTCGCAAAGACACGATCTGCTTTACGGTGTAAATGAGAGAAGCGAAGCGCTACCTACTGTGCTACCGGGACCCGTAGCGATAAATGAAAATAGGCAACAATAATGAATGGGAGGACGAAAAAGTAATTTTTTCACTCGCACTTTTTTACACGCCAAAGTTACTGATTTCCCCCTGTTTAAGGCAGAATTTTTTTAGTGTAACCCTTGAGTTAGATGCGGTCGAAGGCGAAACATGTCAGAAGTCTTTGGCGCAAAGCTAATTTTCAACGCCAATGTTTGGCTAAATGTAAAATCGCGTATTTTGAATTATTTTAAAAATCATTACCTTCATTTTAAGGGGGTCACTTCACGCAGCATTTTTCCTATCTCTGTAATGTAAAAAATGACCAAACGTAAGGAACATTTTTGAAAAATTGACCAGTTGTACAGTCATGAATTTTTTTTTGTAGATTTATTATACTGTTTTTATTATTTTAATGAGAGTTTTTTTTGAAATTTTGATTAGTTTTTTTTAAAAAAATTCATACGTGGACTAACACATCAAAAATTTTAAAACGTTGAAAATTCTTGTACATTTTAACCCATATTTTTTTTTTTTTGAATAATTTTTTTGACAAAATCTCTCATTAAAATATTTATTTGTATAATATTAATATATGTGTAAAGTTTCAAAGCTATTAAATAAGTAGTTTTTTCAAAAATGTTCCTTTTGTGTTGAAATTTACACTTTTGCGAAATAGTGATTTAAAGTAAAAACTTACCATTAACTAAAACATACCAGAGCCTTAACTTGGATTGCTGGGATCTCCTGCAAGATCATCTTCTTATCTACATTTTAAATGTCTGTTTTTAATTCTGGCTTCTTTTGTTCTTTGTAAAACTGCCTTTCTTACTTTCCTTATATGTGCATTTTTCCTCTATCTTCGTAATGTTGAAAATGACCAAACATAAAGAAAATTTTTGAGAAATTGACCAGTTGTACAGTCATGAAATTTTTTTTGCAGATTTATTACACTGTTTTTATTATTTTAATGAGAGTTTTTTTCAAATTTTGAATAGTTTTTTTTAAAAAATTCACATGTGGACTAACACATCAAAAATTTTAAAACGTTGAAAATTTTTGTACATTTTAACCCATAAATATTTTTTGAATAATTTTTTTGACAAAATCTCTCATTAAAATATTTATTTGTATAATATTAATATATGTGTAAAATTTCAAAGCTATTAAATAAGTAGTTTTTCAAAAATGTTTCCTTTTGTGTTGAAATTTACATTTTTGAGAAATAGTGATTTTAAGTAAAAACTTACCATTAATTAATACATACCAGAACCATAACTTGGATTGCTGGGATCATCTGCAAGATCATCTTCTTGTCTACATTTTAATTGTCTATTTTTAATTTTAGCTTCTTTTGTTCTTTGTAAAACTGCCTTTTCCGCTTTTCTTATACGTGCATGATCAGCTTCTTGCAATGCTCGACATGTGTAAAATCCAGGTTGAATATTTAATGTATCTAAAACTTTTAATTTGGTAATGAAGCCTTGATTATACAAAGATATAGCTTCATATACTCCAGTTTTTAAAGTACCCAATTGTACAAAAACAGTTTTTGGAATTATGGACCAGATAACACTATTTAAGCTTTCATTACAATTTTGAGTTTTACCGTGCAAGCATCTAGACAGAAGTTCAGGGTTTGAAAGATCTCTAAATACCTTTTTTATGCAATTCATAATTGCAATAGGTAAGTTGTGTTTATGTTTGTATGTATCCCCTTTCAGTATAGACTTATTATATCCACACCACGAATAATCTCCCATGGGGCATAAACCATGTTGTGGATTCAAATCTGTTGAGATTTTATGAAAAAATGTAGCCCAAATAGCTTGTTTCATGGCTGACAAATTACCCGAGTTATTTCGAATAGCCAAACCATAGTATCTTTGCAATTTGTCTATTTCTGCATCTGTCAATCTATTACGGCCTGCAAGAGATTTTTTGTCCTCGAGCTTTGTACCTTTTAATTTTGATTTTAATGCCCTGAGTCGTGTCCCCATCCTTTTTTCAACATGACCAACGCATTCTAATTTTTCAATGTTGACATTTTTGTAAGGTTTAGATTCTAAAACTGCTTTGTATGCTTTAGAGTCCCCATCACCCAAATATTGTGTATATCGTAAATTATGTAACATCTCTGAGCGATGGAAGATACGAAGGGCACCTTCAACTTCCATTCCTCCACTATTTCCGAAGTAATTTGCCGAACACTCATCATTATGTACATTGCCGTTAAAATGGCATGAGCATTTTCTCGATAATATTTCGGCATCAACAACTTTCCCAGTGTCCATACTAACTGCCGTAACAACACCATTTAGAGAAGTATGGCCCCTTTTCTGCCAGGTACCATCTATAGCCACAGGTACATTTGGGTTACCATTATTAAATGATATTGCTTCGGCAGCAGCTAATGCCATAGACACTTTAGCTACTTTTTCTGTCGCATGATTTAATGCATGCATGGACTCGTAAAACCGCTTTGGTGGAGGTGGCAAATTCATAACTCCACAAAATATTTTTGCAGCTGCTTCTCCTTTTCCAACTGACCTCATAGCATATGCAAGTCTAGTGTTCACCTCATACATTTTTGTATGTTTTTTATTAACTACAATTTTAGTAAACCTGGTATTGAGAACAGGTTGAATAAGACCACAAAAGTCACAGCATATTAATAACTCTGTAGCCAAACCCTGAATTTGGCGACCAAATTTGATGTTGATACCTTGTTTTTTACATTTTACACATAATATATGTTGTTTCAAGGCACTAGAAAACAGTGGAATGTCAATTATTTCACAAAAATTTTCAGATGAATCTAAAAATGAAACATACTCATCATTAAACTTAACTAATTTTGATTTTGACGATGAATTCTTAAGATACGTAAATGGAGGTTGTTCTACTTCATTGAAGTCCTCAGAAGATGGACTATCTTTACAATTTCCTCCAAACTTCCTTTTTTTAAACGTTTTGTTACTAGAACGAGGCATATTATTCAGTTTTTGTGCATTTATATCTGATCAAAATGGAGAATATTGGCTATATTTTACGAGATAAAAAGCAGCACGTGAGTTACCAGATAGTAAACAAACAGCTACAACTAATCACTTCACTTCTTTCCAAATGAGTTGCCGATCAAAATAAATTCTTTTAATCAATTTAAGTTATTTGACAAGGCTGAAAAGTAGCATGTATCATTTGTTTTGATTTGAAAGGGGCGTGGCAATCAGTTGTTTTGAGATTTGACAGATGTAAACAACTTTTTAAAAAAATATTAAAAATACTTCTAATTCAGCTAGAACAAAAATTTAAACTGTATCAGAAAAAGAAAGAGTGGTATTGTATTTTTCAATCAAATTTGAAAAATCGATTTTCTGATCGATTTTTGTGAAGTGGCATAATTTTTTAAGGGCATAATTTTTACGTTAATGCTCTCAAACATCACCAACTATTTGCAAAAATAACGTACTTTGAAATAAAAAATGTACAAATTACTACTTTTTAATTTATTTCTCAGAAAAACATAAGTTTACGAAAATCACAATTTTTTTTTTAAATCCGTAATTTTGAAGCAATTTTTTCAATTTTCGTATATGTTACGGATAATATTACTGTACACACGGAAAAAAGGTTTTGTTAGATTATCTTCATAAATGACGAAGTTATTCAATGTGAAGTAAAAATTAAGACTACTTTTTAAAAATTCTTTAAAAAAAAAGTTTGGGGAATTTTATTTTTTAAATGAATGGATCTAAAAGAAAAATACAGAGGATATTATAAATGTACTTAAAAAGGGGGGGGGGGAATTGTTGTCTTGCAAAATAATATATTGCAGGCCGTAATCAAAATGTTTAAAGTCAGGATTGGAAATATGATTCCTTACAATAAAGTCCTGTTTAGAAACAAGATTTGAAACTTTTGCATTTTTTTTCAGTTTACTTGAATTATCTAAAAGCTAAATTGTATTTAAGAGTAAATATAAACATTGAAGCTATATAACTGTATTATTTATAAGCATTATATAAAAATTGGGAGAAAAATTGGAGCGACTGATTTGTTTGAATTAACGTGTTACTCTCAGATAACACAAAGGCTATTGGAGATGGAATTTGCAATTTTGAACTCTGGTCAAATGATGAAGGGGATTCTATTTAATGTTCAACAGACTATTAATTTGTGCAGTGGTTTCGTAATGGAATCAGTACCTGAAACCATGGCTCAGCTTGAATTACGCATTTCATTCAGCTCGGTACCATAAGCACTCAGCTATTGAAATTGTTGTAAGAACTATATGCAGTAATTATGCAATCTATGTAATGTACCGTAACTGCGCAAAAATAAATGCCTCAATTTTTTGAATAAGTAGAAAGGTCTCAGTTATAATTTTAGAATTTGTTTATTAGTATATGTTTTGTTACTCATCATAATTTTGTTTATAAAAATAATATATATGCGTGTGGGAAGATTGAAAAAGATGAAACGTTGTTGGTATTTTTTAAATGTCATTTTAGAATAAGGGTCTTCAACCTGTGGCCCGCGGGACACAAAAAGCAGTTGAATCTGAGGCAATTTCAGGAAAAGTTTCCTTGTCTGCTTTTTGTCGTAAAAACGCAATTTTCTCTGCTATTCTTAATTTTTAAAACATTTTATTGAAGTTCTTGACATCCGTTTGAGATAAAATTTTCTTAAAATGACGAATTTTTCAAAAACGTCATTGTATCTTGAATCATTTTAATAAAGAATCTAACTATGCATAAAATCTCAGATGTTTTGAAAAGAAAAGATGGACTGTTATCTTTAATAATCAAAGTATTTTAATTCGACTACCATTTAACGTTTCTGAAACCGATATATATATATATCAGTTTTTCAAAAACGTAAAATGGCCAATGTTTTCTGTTTTGTCTGTTTTTATCCAATTCCAGTACAATATTCTTTTGCGCCATTTATTTTCTTGATATGTTTCTTAAAATACAATTTCTTTCTTTTTTAACCTTGTAGGAAGTACAATTTTGTCTCTTTTTATTTCATTTTACTATACCATATATATAAATATGTCTATAACTCCATCACTTCCTTTAGAATCAGTTGTAGTATAGTAAAACAAACATCCCTTTCTTATTTAAATTTCGTGACAACATTATTCTTGTTACAGTCGTGTGGCCATTTTAAATTTATTGATGCGGCCCGTAGTTCATTGGGGATTTATTGATATGGCCCTCTATCGTTAAAGTTTGAAGAACCCCTATTTTAGAAGATCCATGAAGATTTGGGGATAGAACATGTATTTATTGATAATTATTAATCTGAAAGGGAATATATATTTACGTAGGAGCAATGCATTCAAAAACAAAAATGTAGCAACATTAGCCCGAAAATGAGTGAGAAAAGCGTAGGACGGACAAAAGCATTTCCCCCCATTCCAAAAGCCCTCAGATCATTCGAACCTAAGGAACTTCAAGAATGTTTCTAGATATCGTATCTCTTATTTTTACTAATTAATTGACTGTATGTGGGTGGAGGATGCAGTACTGCATGAAATAGCTGTAAGACTTAGTGACGTGGAACTTTTTTAATAACTAAGGTTGCTTTGAAGGGTTAATATATATATATATATATATAATACTTTTCAGCCATTGCTATGCTTTGAATTTGTATTTGGACCCAGAATCTGACAATAACTTGTTTATTGTACTCATATTTAGCGCGGGCTCTGCATTTTTGAATGCAATTTTTTTAGGTAAGTTACCTTTTTCTCATAATGGATTCACATTTTCTATCCATTATTTTCAAAAGGATTTTGCTCAGTATTATTAACAGAAAGGGGTAGGTTGGCTGGCCACAAAACATGTTCAACCCCACTTTTATATAAATTATTTTATATTTAAGCTGTCCTAAGTCAGCAATGTTTATAATACTGTAGCATCCATCCTTTTATATTTTTTTTATATTTAACTCTATTATTTTAATTTTTCTTATTTCCATTTAAAATCTATTGTCTGGTTAACTTACAATTTCAATTCTTTTCAGTTTGATCATGTTTATTGTTAAAAATCATATTATTCAGAAGCTCATTTAAATTTATTTAACTTTGATAAATTTTACCCTAAACTATTTTTATATATTTGTCTGATTTCATTTTTTGTAACTACTTTCTGTAGTGATGTTTAATTCAATTACTTCGAAATGACTGTTTCAAAAACAATTGTATTCAATTTTGCTGCTGATAAATTTTTGCATTATATGTTATTACAAAGAGTTCTCAGTTAATAACTTGCTAGTTGATGAAGAATAATGTTCTCAAAATCTCATTTCATGTTTAAATAGTTAACAAGGAATTCAAAAACAAATTTTGCCTAGAAACGGATGAACAAATAAATTTGAATAAAAAGCAATTGTTATACAATTAGATAATATATATTGAGCAAAAGTGTTTTATTTTTTATGAAATTTTCCAATAAACTCCACCATTAGATCAGTTTTCGTAAAAACATTGACTTTTCCTACTTTATGTATGTTTTATTTGGCATAAAAATGGTAGATTAGATGTAAATTAATTCAAAAATTAAATTCACATGATCTTGTAAATATAATTACAGCATAATTCCTACTGATTATTAGTGTTTTCTTTATGTACAGATATCATGTGTGTTAAGAAAATCTTTTTATTTAAATCGAGTGATAGCTGTCGTTAAGAACTCCCTATGAATATTCTATTGATTATATTTTAAAAATTCATTTGCGTACAAAAGAAATCAAATAAATAATATTACATAAATATTTTATGTATCGATGTAAATATATTTAATGTAAATATTTTATGTTATGCATGTTCGACACAAATACTAGATATACTATTGTAGAAGTATATTTTACTTCTGATCAATAGAAGTGTTTTGAAAATTTGAAATGAATTGTTTGACACGCTGATTTTATAAAAGCATAGACATTTAGAATTAATTAAGCATGATAATATACATTTATTTTAAAAGCTTAATTTGAATTGTAGCCATTTCTTTTTTCGATGTATCGAAGGATCAATTATCAGCTCAAAAAATATCTCCCCACATTGCAGAAATCGACTCAAAATATTTTTTAATTCTATCCGATATAATTAAAACTGTGCAAGTACATTAAAAGTTGAACACACAATTAATTTTTTTTTACACTGATGGACAAACCAAAGTAAATTCATCCTATTGATAGGTTAATCAACTTTGCATGCACCATTTAAAACTTATCAATAAAAAATGAATGTATCCCTCTGATTTTGTTTTGTTTTGGGGTTTTTTTAAGAAGAATATTTCCTGCTATCTGTCAAATCATAATTCGTTTTTATTTCCTAATTGCCTCTTCATTCGACACAGTCTTATATCATAACTGAATCCTCCAGGCAATCTGCAGATCACATTGCATTGCTCTATTTCTAAAAATCCCATTTTCATCAGTAGGGTTACATAAAAAATACTTTTTGAGCGAATATATACACACGTTACAAAAGTCACTTTGTATTTAAAAAGTGTTCAAAGTTAGAATATAAAAATCACTCAAAATAGGAATATTAAAACTGTTTTAATTGATTTTTTATGTATTAAAAACATGGGAAATAAATAATAGTTAACCCCACATGTTCTCAAATAAGCATCATATTAATAAAGATGATAAGAAGAAAACAACATTTATGCATATATATTTACATTTTATAGATGTGAGTAAATCATTGCAATCCAACAGAGTCCCACACATCTATTTTTACAAATAAGATTTAAATAACGAGTAGGTTAGTAGAAGGTTATAAATATGTACCAAATTACTACTTCATTCTCATCCGGTTTCTAGAGAATTAATCCATAAAATCAGAAAAAAGTACTGAAGATTTGGTAATGTAAGAAATTGTTTTAAGAATTAACGAGATAACTATATTGAGTAACAAGATACTGAAAGAATTCTCCGACCAAGTGAAATCCAAAACAAGACTGCCTTTTTTGCAACAGGGGTAGTTAGTTTTACAAATTTTATTGACGATAATGATCTGAAAAGAGTATTTTTTTTAAACAGTTACTAGTGTTACAAATTTCTTTGATAGTAAAGAAATAGAATCCTGTTATCATTTTTGTTAGGCCATTATAAATCGAATAAAAGTACAAATATGTTCTCAAATTGCCCAATTACTGCTCAGGTAGCCTCAATATTGGAATGTAACTAATGTAACTAAATATCTTTTAAAGAAATTTGTTTTTAATGTGAAACGTTTTGTTTATATATATATATCTTGTAGAGAAATTTTGATTATATATATATATATATATATGTATCTTGTAGAGAAATTTTGATTATATATATATATGTATCTTGTAGAGAAATTTTGATTATATATATATAAAAAGATGAAAAAGTATAAGATATGTAATCGTTGTTATTGTTAAAAATGTTATAAAATTTATATTCCATTAAAAAAATATAGTTCTGTTGTCCTATTAATGTACAAAATTGCTTAAGAGTGAATTTACTTTAAAAAATACAAACAAATACAACACACAAACGTGTATAAAATACAAATATTTATTCAAAGGCAAAATTGCTAAGCGTATAGCAGAATTAATTCTTACAGTTATGTGATAAAAACGCCTTTTTTTTCTTCTGGAAATACTATTTTGCTTTGCCTTGCCGATTAATTTATATAAATAAAATAATGCATTGCGGGTAATAAAAATTGTCCATTTTCTTATTTCTCTAAACGTTTCTCTGGTTATGGTCCTTTCTTAGTGTCACTGACCTCTTTATAAATACTGTCGGAAGTTAAAATATTGTGGAACAGAAAAGGACTGGACAAGTATTTTAATTGAACAAAGCGAAATGGAGAAGTTAGTGTAAATTGCTGTCTGATAAAAACCAGACGGAGAAAAATCAAATTTCCCCTTCATCTTCTGTAAATCGGTATACCTAGCTTAAAAGGACTTTTTGCAGTGAAGCAAACAAAATTGACCAATTTTTTCCCTCTCGGAAATATTTGTCCGTATGTTATAGATTCAAAAGTCTGCTCAATATGATTCGTAGTTGAACGTCTTAAAAATTTATTCAGAACGTTGGGGGGGAAATTTATAAAAACTTTATTTATAATGGGAAAAAAATCTATAAATCAAAATAGGTTTTGATCTATAAAGTTCACATTTATATTTTCGAAAGAAAATAGTTAATTTTAAAAAACTGTATCTTTTTCTTTCCGAAATTTTTAGAATTATGTTTTTTAGTAATTGCTAATATTAATATTTGTATGCTTATAGGGACAACGTTCTCTTAAGATAAATATTATACTTTGTTTTGCCATGCAATATGCTTAATTTTAGCGAATAAACGAAACTGCTTTATATATATTTCGCTAAATTAGAAGAGGGCTGTGTCGTTTCTCCAATTGGAGAGCAAAATAATTTTTTTTGTCAAAAGTAATCAAATGCTTGTAGACATGATCTCAAATTATGTAAAAGTAGGTTATGAATATTTTGAATAGAATGTTTCATGAAGCATCACCGAGATATAAAATAAACGGAATGGTTTATTTTTTTTACAGAATATTCCTTCTTAAATGTTTTTCTTTAACTCATAAAAGTCATACAATTCTATAGTCAACAAAATTTCTTTAAGTAGATAAAATATTACTAAAAAAATATTAATAACACCATTTTGAAGTATGTGATTTAGAATCGTATAATTACCCATAATATTACTTAATATGCACAATTTGCACTAAAACTACTTACAAAACGAAATATAAAGTGCATTAATAGAATGCAGCATCCTTTGAATACGTCAAAAATGTTTGAATTCTATGGCTAATTAGTCAAGGAATTACTTACAAGCTTAACTTGAATCTATCCTTTAAGGTAAGTAAGTCGAAAGAGACATCTCACATTGCCATCTTGTATCAAATTATCAATCATTGACATTCAAACTCCAATTCTAAGAAACTAATGATATTGAAATTAAAACTGTAAGCTCTCTTAAGTTTTGAATGATTTGAAATAACAAATGTGTTAAGAATTGTTGAAAATTATATAAGCTTAATCAATAATAATGAACCAAGGAAGTGCTCGGTTGGATTTTATTCTTACCATTTTGATACGAAATTTGTGTGAATTCATTTTGTATTTTTCTTTCAATAACTTTTGGTCATATTTAAAAATATTGTTCATTTTCATATTTTTCTCATTGTTTTTAAGTTGTTTTTCAATGTACTAATAAATGTTTGATATTTATTTTACTATTTAATTTAGCAATATATTGCATAAATCTTTGTTATTGTTATTTTCAATTGAAATAATATTGTTGATTTTATGTTAACTTCATGTCATAATGATAGAGACGAATTTCTAAAATGTTTGTTATATTTCAACTGATATAAATAAATTTGGATCATTGATTTAGGTACACATTACACATCACGCAAAGACAAAGAGATCTTCAAAAGTAATGCAGATAATCACTTTTATATCAATTGTTTCCCCTCCCCGACAAGCTATCCCTCTTCGTAAATTTTGCATTTTCTTACGATTTTTCCCTTTTATAATGCATGCTATATGATTATGCTTATTCATTTTGTTATGGAGATGAAAAGCCTTTTTTTACTGTTCTATATATGTATTATGTGTGTAAGCAATCTTGTCAATATAGCCTAAAATTATATTCTTATAGATATTGCTAATTTGCATACAGCTTTTAATCTTTGCACTGCTTTTTTTCTTTTGTCTTTTAGTGTTTTGTCCTTATAAGTGTTTTTCACTTCTAAGTGTTTTTAATCTTTGAATGAAATACCTTATTTTGGATTCCATTTGAAAAAAAAACTATAGTTACTTTCATAAGCTTAACAGAAGTAAACTTATTTCAATTTTTGAATTAGTAATATCCAATAAACTTTCGATTTGAATTCTAAAAAGTCAAAATGTAAATTATAGCCATGCTTGAAATATAAATGGCTATTTTGAAAAAAAAAATTGCAACAATTTTCATTTATAAAATATTTTAAACTATGCATAATCCGCTTGACTATTATTTATAATCTAAAATAAGAAGCTAATTATTAGATATTTTTAGAAAAGTCCCTGCCTTTTATATAGATTGCATTCTTAAAGCCAAAAATGCTGAAAATAAACAATAAAAAAATTTTATTCTGAAATTTCAGCTTTTTTTTTATTTAAGCCGTTTTTTGCTGACGCTTGTTCAGTTTCCATCTTTACATATGGAAAATTATCATCATAGAATTGAAATTTTCAAAAATTATTCTAATGATGATTTTAAATTATTAAAAATTCTTTTAAATAACTTAATGAGATAAAAAAAAACATCAAACAAATATATTACAAGGATTAGGAACTAACACCTTCGAAAAATTATACTTTAAAATATATTAAAAAATACATATATAAAAAATATTGCAGATGCATTTTTAAAAACGACATTTAAATTTAATTTAGTTAAAATTCAAATTTCTTTTTAAGAACTGATTTGATCTTTTTTAAAAACTTGTTTGAAAATATTTTTTATCATGAACAAATTCATATAATTTCGGTTAAGAATTAAAAATACATGTTCTTTAAATATAAAATGTATATGTTGTGTACCTAATAGTGATAAGTTACTGTTATAGATTATTCCATTTCTCTTAAATGGCTATACTGTTGGCTTTTGTCTTCTATCATGTTGCTCTGTTTAAAAATCATTTTCAATTTTACTTAACTAAAAAAAAAAAGGAATTTCATCAAAAATTTGATGTCAGAAATGTCATGAATTATTTAAATTCCTCCATGCAACCGAAATTAGACTACTCATTTCAAAATTTCGTTAAGTAATCCTAACGTATGTTCGATCTATTTAATATAATTATTTTTCTTATTAACTGTAATTAATTAATAATGATTAACTTCTTAAAGAGCTAATGAATTTATTAAGAATCTTATAAAGCTTAATGGATGTTTCGCTTTCTTCTCTAATGTATGTAAATAATGACTGCTTTGAAACTTAATTTGTAATTAAAGCTTCTTATTCCACACACTTATCGAATCAAAACCCTAATTAATTATTATTTTTTATTTTTTGAGTTTTAAAACTTCAATGTTTCCCTTATGTGTGCAATTATGACTATTGGAATCCATTGTTTCAAATTAAAATTAAAAATAAAGCAATATTCATGTTTTAATTATGCACCTTCAAAATGTATTGCTTTCTTTACCTAATTCTAAATGTTGTAGCAACACATCATATATGTATCTATCTTAGACTTGCTCATTCAGTGTGATATTTCCTCGCAACTCAGAATGTGTGAAATTCCTTCTTTTGATTGTGCCATATCTACCTCTTTTTTTAAGCCTGTATTGTCCAAAAGAAAGCATGTCTTTTGGAATTGCATTTGTTGTGATCCTTGTTTTAGTTTTGTTTGTCCTGGTAGTGATTTTGTGTTCTTTTGTTTTCTCTTACCCTTGCAGACGGAGGATCGTTTTCCCGAATGTTACTGGACCGGCAACCCTCCTCATCTTCCTGCCCTTCTACGTCCACAGGTAGGAAGTCAACCATCATATCACTACACACACAAACAAAAATGTACTTTAGCCCACTGAGCGTTCAAATGAGCTTTTTCGTCCCTAAGTTCTATCTCACCATTACGTACTTTATATGAGATAAGGAATTCTTACTTCATCTGAGATAATGAATCGGTAACTTTATTTTGCGCAATATTGATGACAAGGGGACTATTAGATGTGAATATGAGTCAGGGACCCAAATAAAATAACTGAAAGCAATTGCAACTTTGCAATGATTCAAAAATGTAAATCCTCGAATGGCGACGTGTATCATTCATTCATCAGTTACATGGTATTCGTAATATAAATTCAACAATTTTATCTTCGGTATAATTTTAAAGTATTATGCTTCTAAATTATGAAATTGTAATACTCTTCGCTTTATTAAGTTATGCTTAGTTGGACACTACGATAACTAATCGGTTAAGAAGCTCTATTAAATAATAAATTATTCAAAGAGTTTGATAATGGTAACTGAGACAATAACACCAGGAGCATTTTGTGCAGAAAATTCAATAAAGTCAACAAATTAAAGTACAATTTTTTTTCAATATTCTTTCTAAAGCTAGTGTGATAATTGATACTACGTGAAACTATCACAAGCATACTATTCAGCAGGTAAATAATTCATATCACATTCTTTTAAATGCTACAATTTAATAATAACTGTAATAGATTAAAAGCGCTCTGATTTGTTTTGTATCAGTAATGAGCTCTCAAAATGGAGTTGTGACTGCGATAATTTGTCAATTCGATTGTTTTAACCATTTACTTTGTGATCCTAATGATGCCAACTTGACAATAACTTATATTCCTTGAGAGTTTGTTGGCCAATTCATCCTTATAAGAACAACATGCATTCCATTCAACTTATTTTTTTAATTAAATTCCTTTCGAGTTGTTGTAATTTACTAACTAATTCAGATAAGTCAATGGATATTAAAGTAATATGGCATATAAAAATACAGCATAAATATAATTCAAGAACCATTGACAATGTACTAATATTCTATTACGATTCCGCATCAAAACAGGCTCTATCATTATCTATTTAAAGGAAATTGAACTTTGTGGTTGTACTCATAAAGCGACGAAAAATCATAAAGTAGTCCTGAATAGGGTTTGACTTCTTTCCTCTTACTGTCATTCAAGTCAATCACTTAAAAATATAATTTTTAAGACATTGTAAAGCTCCAAGGTCAGGTGAAAACTCTTCATTTTAATTTACATACAGGACAGTTTTTCTAAAAATTAGAAACTTTTAACACAAATTATACAGAAGAAATACTCAGGATTTCTATGCTTATTCAAATTTTTTTAAATCTGTCACATTATTAATATTATATCTAAGTTAAATAATTAACATTTTCTTCACATTTCAAACATGGAACTTGGTGACGAAGAAGTATTTCATGAACGCTCTCAATCGTAGCAATAGAAAATTATGCAAGAACTTATTACGTGATATATCATAAATATCTATCTATTAAGTTTGCAGAAATTTATATAATAGTAGATAAATTTTTAGAATTTAATATTTGTTATGTATCTCTAAGAAACTAATTATATATATTCATTTAAAAAATTGTTTATTGAATGCTTGTGTCTCATACATGGCTTATCAATGTAAAGTTTAATGAAAATATCGAAGATAAAAAAGAACAAAATTAGAGGTTATAAGTAAGCTCAAAACGACATGATTTGTAGTCGTAAAAAATATCTATTATTTACGAAAAAAAATATATCATCCAGTCATTTTTCAACAAATAAACAATTTTAAGTTTTCAACTCAGAGTTTCATAAGTAATACCAGAAACGGGATGGCAAAATTTCGATTTAAATTAAAATTATTATTCTTCAAAATGTATAAATATGATATGCATATAAGATGTTTGAAACAAAAATACTTTAAAAGTTGCAAGAAAAGGAAAATTAACTGAAATATATATTTAAGTTGATTGCAAATTGATTCCAAGAACTGTTGAAATTTGATGAATTGTACAAACAAGCATAAGATGATTAAAACTGTGAGTTCAAAATTTACTACATAATAAGATCTTTGATTCTAGCGTTAAAAAAAACTGCTGAATATTATACAAAGTAAATTTAAGTATAATGTGAAATATTCTCAATAAAACTTGTACGTACGCAATGGTTGATAGAGCTAATTTTTTAATCTTCAAATCATGAATTTTTTTTAAGAAATTAAATTTGAAATCAACCGGGAAATGTGCGTAGTGTATTTCAAAAATTTTTTTAAAAAAAGAAAGAAAGAAAGAAAAGAATAAAAGAAAAGAAAAAAGCTTGCATTTTGATGCATTTTGATGCATTTTTACATCACAAAAGCTACATTTTGCATGCCTAAATTTAGCAGCATATGCAAAAAGATAGATATTATTCGTTACTCTTTACTTGTTTCTATCCGGAAAAAAAATTTTCTCTATGTTTTTATTACTTTTTATATAAATAATCGCAACATCCGTCGAAATGAAATTGTACTTAGATAACGCGTCAACAATGAAAATCGTCACAGATAAAGAAATATACTGCTCTAGTTGCGTTTAAAAACAATAAAATAGTTTTGGTTAAAATTTTTAAAAAAAATTAAATCACGTATTCAAAGGTAGCTTCATAAAGAGATATGAGGTCTTAAACATACGATGCAGATTTACATCCCTATGCACACTTAAGGGTTACTTAACTATATGACTTTTTATAATAAATTTAACGTATAATAGTTTTAATGAAAGAGGTATGAAATCACAAGAAAATTATATTTAATCATTACTATTCGGCTTACAAATATTTTCGCCATGTGCTGATTTACATAACATTATTTTCTTAACTTTTTAAATCTCTCTCTCGTCGTATTTAAACATAATACTTTTTCATTTGAAAATAATTTTTTTATCAGGGAAGTTTATTTTTTACCTTAAAACTCTAATTTCACTCAAATCCATAGAAAAGTTCTGCATTTAACATTATTTGTTTTTAATGTGAGTTTTACCAGATTCCCCTAAGAAGAAGTTTTAGATTTTATTGGAAAAAATCTTTCGGCAATCTTCATTTTCTTTTCAGTGCTCAAACTAAAAATGATGAAGCTACTTCTCTGCAATATTAAAAACCATCCTGAGATTTTATATGGTAACTACGAAAAAAATGACGAATTTGAATAGTGTTATATATACTGAAAACCATATTACAAAAGTAATTCGTTGTATCTGCTTCATCATAGAAATAGAAACGTAACTTAAATAATTTTGTATACATGTTATAAATATAAAATATTTTTAGTGAGTTCCATTAAATTATTAAGTAATTTTAAGAAATGGATCAGTTACTAAAAATTTAACTCAAAATTTATTCACAACAATTGATGGAATTTACATTCGCGAGCTTTTAAAAAAGGAAGTGACTACAATTCAGTCGGAAGAAATAGGAGTAAAAGTACTAAATTGCTATACAATTCATATGTAAATGCAGTTCTAGTAAGAATGCTTTTCTTATAACTTTGTTGGGATTTACATGTAAAGTTACTTTGTAAAGCTCCATTGAAAAAAAAATACAATCTAGAAAAAAGTTCCGAAAGGATAAATAAAGTCACTTAGTTAAGGTACGTAAATGTTTTTGCGTTCGTAGTTTGCTTAAGGATGAACGAGATACGATTAAAACTTTTAAGAAATTGGTTGGATAATGATTTGTATTCGTCTCATTAACTGTATATAATTTTAACAGTTTAAAAAATGGAATAAAAATTATTTTGTACAAAAAGTATCCTGCTTATTAAAGTTACTTGAATGAAACATATATATTTAACCTTAATTTAACATGTTTACTTATTTTATATCATTTTTAAAGTTAATACTAAACTGTAGTGGCGAAAATCCAAGATTTCAATTTTTTTTATCGGGTTTAAAAATGAAATCAAACATTTAGCAAAGAAAAATTAATACTATTATTAAATAATGAAACATAATTAAGTAATACTTCAGAATCTTCTAATTTGATACATATATGCCTTTTTGTTTAAAGTTTAATGAAAAAATTAAAAATTCAGTTGATTAATTATGTATTTTTAATAGTTTTTAAAACCATTTTGACAGAAATCGCAAAACATACTTCCAAAGTTTCAAACAAGTTAATTAGGCGAATATTTATTCAGATATTATCAGGTAATAGAACTGTATTTATTCAATTTATTTTAACAATAACAATTTCCTAATTAAAATAAACGAATCAGCACATTAATGCATATAATTTACAGTGATTTAAACTAGCTTTTTACCGTTTCTTCTAATGAATACAAAAAAAAAAATTTTAAAGCAATCTTTATCAGAAAAAATCGCATCTGAGTAGAAGTGATAGGATTGTTAGTTTAGAAAGTACGTCTCTTGGTCGATCGATCCAAAAAGTTTCTCCAGTCAATATACTTTCACCGAACCTTTGGAAGGTCAAGGTTTTCCCGCGAGAGAAAGTTTTTCGTTTTTTTTATTCACTCTCTCTAACCTTTTTTATTATTATTATTATTTTCAGTTCACCGGGGGATTTTCCCCCTCTGACTTTTTTTCTGACTATCGGATACGTTTTCTTGTGCCTCCCTCTTTCTAACTGAAGCAATCAATTTGCAGCATTTTTTACTGTAAAATGAGATGGTCTTATAGTAAATGAAACTAAAAGCGGAACTTTTGCTGAGATAATAAAACTGCCTCTTAGAAGTATTGTAATGAATCAGAACATTATCAGAGTTGTAAGTTGCAGCTGAATCACTGCGGGACACAATTTCTAATATTCAAATAATGGGAATCTGAACACATTTAACTGTCTGGGTAAATGATTCCGAAATGATAGCAATAGTATTGGATCTAAATTTTAGATCACGTCAAATTACTAGACAATCGTAAGTAGTGTAGGAAAATTGTGTCAAATTTATAAATAAATTTATGCATTCTAGTGTTTTAATTAGAGAATCATATTCGATAACTCTTATGTTTAAGTAATTATATAATTTAACTTAAATTCCTTTTTCTCCAATTGCAGAGTTGTTTTTAGTTATGTAACAATAAGCTCTGCAACATAAAATAAATTATTTTAACTAAAAATAAGTTCGTTTAATCATAATAAAGTGAAAATCGCATGAGTTAAAATAATGATCTAATTCCACAATTTGATAACTGTAAAAGGTTTCTTAAACTCTATTTTGAAAAACGTTCTTGAATTTGTTTGAGCAACTTAACTATTTGCAAATGAGTTGTACAATTTACATAACAGGTAGTCAACACTCATTTATCATTTTATTAGCATTGATTGGAAACCAAAACTAAAAAAATGAGGATTTTCAGTTATTGAATAAATACACAATCCAATTAAAAATCGGCACAGTTGAAGTTGGTTTGCCTCGCAGTACAGATATTGAAAGCTGTCTTAATGAACAAATAAAAAACTGTTTTCCGAAAAGCCACCATTCTTCCTTCGAATCGTCATATATATACAGTCGGACCTCTTCTTAAGGAAACCTCTAAATCTCTAAGAAAAGTCCGTTATGGGGAAAATTCGTTAAATAGTCTCATCTTTTAATGTGCATTATAAAACACATAAAACAAATTTTAAATTGATAAATACTATGTATTATTAAAAAAATAACTATTCACACACACGCTTTTTTTTGTAAATTAATATCTATTTATTGAATACAACTTTCCACCAAAAAGAAATCTGCAAGGAAAATAAGGAAAAAAAAAAACATTGCTTAGGAATACACTGTATTTTCAACTTTAAGAAATAATTTTATATTAAAACAAATAAATTTGGATGACACTTTCTAATTTCAACACTGTAAGTAATGTTAAACATACTTTGTAAGCAGCAATTTGAACCATGCATTACCAAATGCGTCCTAAAATGTAATTACTGATAAAATCTGTTAATTTTGTTTGAGTTTTTTGTTTGAAAAATTACGGCAATTTTATTGCTTTTAATGAATTTGGCGCCTGGTAAAACCAGTTCAAGGTCATTGATCACCATAAAATGTGTTAAAAGGGAAAATAATTTGAAATGTACAGAAATATTTTTTAAATAATTGAATCACAAGAGGAAAAGTTCGTTAAGTGGAAAATACTCTTCACTATTTGGTAGTTATTTTACGGAAAAAAATCATAAGACGTTCTTGGTTAAAGGAAAAAGTTCACAAAATAGAAAAATTCGCAAAATTGAGGTTCGTAAAATGAAGGTCTAACTATATATATATATATAGTATTTAGAAAAACGAATTAGAAGAAATTTAAATATTCCTCATTTTTTAGTACAAGGGACTCCTTTAAACCGAAGATTGCTAACAGCAGCAATAATTTTACACTGTCTAAAATTTTTTTAACTCGAACTAATTTTTTAAAGATTCCTCCATAAGTTTCCTATGTACCAGCGATTCTCAGCCACTGTGTTGTGGTACTTAAGCGTGCCGCCAAATTTTCTTAAAATTATCAATTATATCTATGAAGAAAATAAAATCCAGAACCGAATCATTCAGCTGTTTTATCGAAAGAAACTAAGTGTATTTGTGATATATTTAACATATCCATTCTTGAATTGATAGGTAGAAAAAATTGGATTGATTTCGATCCATTTGTGATACGGATACATCTGTATGTGAATTAACTTTGAAGGAAAAGGAAAAACCAATTTCGATCTATAATAATTGAGATCTGTAATTTTAAAACATTCGAAAGAATCAATTAATTAATTTTGGATTAAAGTTAGAGGCAATTATCTCATAATAGCAACAAAAAACCCCTTTAAAATATTGTTACAATTTTCTACGTCTTATTTGTGTGAATTCGGATTTTCCGCATTAACAAATTTAAAAATGAAAAAAAAGATCGAAGCCTTTAAATGTAGATGACGAAATAAGAGTGGCATTGTCATTTTTACGAACCAATATAAACGAAATTATCAAAAATCATCACGCTTAAATTTCGCATTAAATGTATTCTTATAATTAATTTGTAATTAAGTACTCAATAAACATTTTGTTGCCTTTGTCGTACTTATTATTTTATTTAACATTGAAAATTATTTTCATAAACTATTTGGCTTAGTGTAGTTACAGATAAGTAAAAATTTTTTAAACTTATTGTATTGTTAGTGTGCCACCAAATCTTGAAATTTTAAAGTGTACGCAACAATAAAAAAATGTCTATGTACCAATAGAAAAATCGTATTTTAAAGAAAATTCAATAAGATTCATATGATATCTATACAAAATACCTTCACTTCTTTCTATTTGTTTAACCTGTCAAGTTGAAATCGGAAAAACTACTAACGCTGAATTGTCCTATATTGTTAATATGAAGAACGTATCAGATGGAATAAAAACTTCATTTTTCTCTGCTTGGGAAAGGAAATAAAATCTACTGAAACCTCTACGCTTGGGAATGATTCTATTAACCAGCTGTTTCTGAGAGGGGGGGGGGGGCGTACTCTGAAAAGATTTTAGGCACGTGACCTTTTCGAGCAGTGGGTGGAGCACATTGAATGAACTGAGTCACCCTCCCTCCCTAGTCACGTCTAAGGATAAAAAAAAAGGGGGGGGGGGTATCCGAACCCTCGATGGAACTACCCTATGAGCGTACAGGCTTAATGAAACACGTACAGTTTAAATGTTTGTGTATGTGGCTCTTGTGCCTACAGATTAAAGTTACATACAACCAGGACAGCATTAAGTGTAAATGTAGATATTGCATTTTAAGTATTGTGCATTTCCAAAGCAGCAACGACAAATGTAAATGTAACCTTGCAACATTGTTAATCATAAATGTATTAGATGTATATATCTCTTAAGATATTTCCAATATTATGTTAGATGTAAGGGAAAATAGAGAATACTGGTGTTAAATGTTTAATTAGACAGCTTTTTAATGATGGATGTTTTTGCAAATTATCATCTTCAACATTATAATAGCTAGTTTTAATTCTGATTGAGTGATCTCTCAATATTATAATGGCAACTCGCATTGGAGGTTTTGAGTTAGGAATATTGTTATGAGTAAAAAGTTTCGTAGATGTTGAATTTCGAAGCAATTACATTCAGTGAAAATATGAAGTGGAAATTTAAAGCTAGCTTTTCCATTGCTACAGAATTCAAAGTAAAAGATTATTTACTTTTTATATGTCAAATTTTGAGATGTATTATGCATATTAGAAATAAATAAAATCAAATTTTTTTTTTCAGATTTATGTTGTAGATAAATTTAAAATATCTCAATGTAAAACATATTTTAACTTTCAGAAAGTTTGTTTTCTTTTGTTTAAAACTCTTGATTGTTTCTTTTTTTATACTGTGGATATTTTTTTTTTAAAAATTGCCTTAATTTAATTTTTTTTTTCGATTTTGTAATTTTGAAAGCCGTTAAGTTCTGGGGAGTATTTTAATTTTGGTAATTGGTTATTATATATACGTTATTTTCTGTTAGTAAAGCTTGTCTGTAAAAACACCAAAAATAAAACCAGAATTTTTCCTCAATAGTTTAATGAAAACATTTTCATAGAATTATTTAAAGCTCTTTTGAGCGCAATGTTTCTTTTTTAATTAGAAGCTTCTAAACGTGATAAACTTCATCAAACTAAAATATCAGGGGGAAAAATAATGTCGATGATTACAACTTTAGAAACTCAAGAAGCATATTTTAACTTACAAATTGAAATAAAAATAATAATTCTAATTAGCTATTTTAATTAACAAATACCTTGATTGTATTTGGGTTTTTTTCTAAATTCATTATTTATAATTTGTCTTTCAAAATGTATTTTAATGAATTTTGCAGCTTAAGTGAAATGCATTGTTAATCTATTTCAAATAATCAGAAATTATTGTTTCTTAAATTATTCTTTTAAAAATTTTTTAAATCTTCGCTTTTTTTATTACTTTCTGAATATTGCCTCTTCAAAATATAATAGTGAGTATTTTATTTCTAAGTAATTCAAAAATTATTGTACAGAAATAAAAAAGATAGTAAGCAATCGCTGATTTTGTAACAAATTTGTTCGTTTCCCAACCCTATTTATTCTAATAATTTATTATCTGTGGCTTAAATGTATTAAAACTGACAATTTCATTTTTATATACGGAAATATAAGAAACTTCTATATCACAAGATGATTGATGGAGCTACATATTCATTCGGATGGAGGATTTTTAACTTCAAGGGTTTTAGGGAAATATTTAATGTCTTGCTGGAAAAATTCGAAAACAAATATATGAAGCTACTTATAACTGCAAAATTATATTTTAAAAATTCTGATTTGGTAAAGGATTAAGCAAAATAAAAAACTTAATGACTAGTAAAGGTACTGAATAGTATAGTGAAAGTTATCAAACTTTATATTAATAATAATCAGGAAGGAAGTCACGTACTTTTTGTATTTTCTTTGAGTTCACACAGTTATAGAGTGGGTAAAGCATGCGTTTAATATAAAATACTTGTAGATAATAAACATGTAAAATTTTCTTAGAAGTATTCAGAAATATGTTCAGTATTTATTCAGTTTTATTTAACAGTTCTTACTTACAGTATATAAAAAGAACTGAAAAATTAAGCATTTTAATAAGAAACTTTGTTGTTTAAAGAACATCATTTAGTTTTTATATTAGTTATAAGCAGATAAGTGAACAAAGTATACTTTTTATGATTATTGATAGACAGCACACATACACATATTGTACAAAAAAGAGGAATTATAAATGATTATACGGGAAAAAAATACAAATTCTACATAACTTTCTCAAATTAATCTATCGAATTTTAATATGAGTTCAATTTTATTTTCCAAAGGGGCTGCGGATTGGTATTTTCTTACCTTTGCTGACCTAGCACATTCCCCCAGGAGCTGGTACCACTGTTTAGTGCGGCACCCTATATGCGATACCAATTGCCGCAAGTAATTTTGACGCCCAGTTTCCTCCCCAGAGGAAGGCACCTGAGCTCTAACGATGTTCTAGGAATTTAATTTTGCCGAGAGCACCCAGGCCAAACAGGCACTCGAGGGATTTTTTACATGCTGCATAATCATACGACAGGAACACTGTCGATTTTCTACATCATGAATATCCACCGACTTGGGCCGGGGTCAAATCCTCAACCTTAGGAAAGGAAGTCAGCAAGTTCGATCTCTAACTCCCTAACCTCGGGAAAAGGATTGGCCTTGGTGGCTTCGTCCTTTCGGACCTCTTTACGAAAAGCGGGAAATCTTTGTTGCGTTGAACGAAAACTGAGGCCCTGTTCAAAACAGGAAGTAATATATATATAAAATACAGTGGATAGGACTTTTCAGTTTTCTCTGTAGAATCATTCAATTGTGATTTTCTTGATGTTGAAAGTCAGTTTGGGGAGAAGATTCTTTCTTCAAAATATTCTATCAATTATTTTTAGTTGATTCTTGATACAATTATTTACTTAATTTAATTGATTTATAACCGAAGTTTTACCAAATAACATTTAGTTTAAGAAAAGAACAAATTAGTAAAGCTTGAATAAAATATATGAAAGGATTTAGGAATATCAGTATTCATTAAAAAAAAAAACAATGTAGAATTAGTGAGGAAGAATTAGTTATATTTTTGGTGCGTGCATCACCAAATTACTTCGTTTAATCTTTTTAGAAGATATCACTCACTTACTTACGTCTCAATAAACAAATTTAGGACACGTGTTTAATGAAAATAATAATAATTTAAATAAACCTTAAAATTTTTTTATGTAAGCACATCAGAATATATTAATCGATAAATGCATTAAGAAATTCTCATCCCCTTGATAGCAACATTTACTAATGATGGAAGAATCACTTAGATAACTAGACATTATATTCCCAGTTTAGTTATTGAAAAAAACCGACAAATTACATCTATCGCCTATCTTTGTCTCTAGTAAGTTGTTTGTTGCTTAAACATATTTGATGGTACTAGTCACATTTTCACATTTTTGCATATTGTCAATTTGTATTCATTTTATTCTCCATTGAATTGCTTAAGGTATCCGACTATCCTAAAATAGTAAATTTTGTCAAAAATTGACAACTATTTTATGATTTTATTTTATAGGCCATCTTATTAGCTTTATAAAAATACCTAGTTTATTATTTTCCATTCACTAGAACAAAAGTAAAAGTAGTAAAAGTAGATGCTATAGCATTAAGCAAAATATGTCATATTTTAAAATGCGTTTTACTCGAAATGTGTTTTTTTTTAAAAAAAAAAAAGCTCAAACGGGGACAACAATAGCTCAGAAAGTTTTGAAAATAATGGACTGAAATTTTTTGCGTATGTTCTGTATAGTAGTAGAAGTGTTTTAACCTTCAGATTTATTAATCACTGTTTTATTACAAAATTTATAGTCCCTTATGTAAATATAATCACTGCTTTTTTAAGCAATTTTGGCCGCATTTATATTATTTTTTGTAAGTTCTTACCCATCTTTTCCCATCTTAGAAATAATAATTTATTTTTCTCTTTTTAATTTTAGCATATTTTTCTTAAAATGTACTAAACAAATTTAAAAACAACAAAAAAATCCCCGTATCTCCATTTTTTAAAAAAAAAGTCGCAAGTAGTCGGATACTTTAATACGGGATCTTTTAAATAGTCGCGTCCCAGGATCTTCTAGATAATTAACTTTAAAATGAGATTAAACTATGTCAACTATCAGTGATGTTGCGTTTACACAATGTTTATCTCACTTCAAAAAATGACACAGCTAACACAGAATCTTGTCTTGGTATGTGATATGTTGTAAAAAAAAGATTTTATCCGCAAGTATGCTTGCATGAAATCAATACATTTAAAAGGTAGCATGTTCTTGAATAGCTTGAAGTTAATATATATTGTCTCAGTTAAAAAAAATTTAGTGAAATCACTTGTATCATACGATT
Source organism: Trichonephila clavata (assembly GCA_019973975.1). Classification (NCBI taxonomy): domain Eukaryota; kingdom Metazoa; phylum Arthropoda; class Arachnida; order Araneae; family Nephilidae; genus Trichonephila; species Trichonephila clavata. The sequence continues at coordinate 122,511 of BMAO01008191.1, forward strand.
GCTATATATATATATATATATATATATATATAATCTTTGTAACTATATTATAAGCGTATTTGTTTATTAAGAATAATGGAGATAAAAAAACACTAACTTTTTAAGAAACTGCAATTCATGTGAAAACGTTTCCAAAACTGAAAAAGATTTATGCATTTCAATGCTGTGCCAGAAATTTAATTCCATAAAACATTTTAATCGCAATTCTTGTAAAACTCAATTTCAAAAAGATAATTAAGAACTTAATAAATAGTAAAAGAGCCATACTAACTGTTCAATTAAAATTTGAACTAAATAATTTGGTAATTAAATTTTATTCAATATTATAAATTGCATTACAATAAATGTTAGAAAAAAGCAAAGCAACTATAACTACATAAATTTATTCTTTTTTTTATTTTTATTTTTTGTAAATTTGATGGTGTATAAAAAATTAAGAAATTCCATTGATAAATGATGACAGTATAGAAATGATACCGTATAATTATTCATTTGAATTAAGACAAAAGTTCCGTTTTTAAAGGAACATCTTAATTAGAAATAACCATAATGGCACCTTCAGTGAGCAGTTTTCACCAAAGCCATTGTGTCAGCCAAATAGTTAAGAAAACTAAGGTATCAAAGAGCCTTTAATATGCATACGGGTGCACACCCTGGAAGGTAGAAGGAAAGGGAGTGTAGCAATTGCGATCAGGACAGTTGTGCTCCAATTAATATTTTTAAATGTTTGGATAAAGTAATAAATATTTAAATAAAGTAATAAATATTGTAAAAAAAGGCTTCCATTCCTTCAGAAACCAAGAACTACTGAAAATATTTTTTTATTTCTGTGGCTCAATGCAAGAATAACCCTATCAAAATATCATAATGTTGGGAATTAAAGTTACAAGTTTCGTGAGAGAGAGAGAGAGAAAATTATCCCATCAATAATACCCCAAGTGCTTTATTATTCTCTTCTATTCTATTTTTCTATTCTATTTTTTCAATAGATAATTATAAAGAAAGAAGAGAAAGGAAAGCAAAAAGTTTTTATAAGACATTTTTTAACACATGTAAGAAAAAGTCTAAAGAGCCTCAACCATTTAAGCAAAGAGCTGTGGTTTGCCGACTTCTGTGTTATAATATAACTAAATATATAAAATAATAAAAATAAAATAAATGATTAAATACATGTATAAATAATAAACATAAAGATAATTAAATAAATATATAAATAATAAGCATTAAGATAAATAAATAAATAAAGTAATAAATATAAAAATAACTAAATAAATAAATAAAATATAAAAATAATTAAATAAATATATGAAAAAAAGTAATGTCAATTAATTTTCATAAATCTTTTGCTCAAAAATACGTTCCAAAAAGGAAGTGATATTGAAGAAAAATAGCTTATAAATGTTAAAAAAAATCAGGGAGTCCTTAAAGTGTTGAATAATTTGATTTCGTTTTTCTAAACTGTCCTTGAATTCTTCCTAACTTCTAAATTAAAGTAATCCATCAATCAAAATTTTTAAAAAATGACCTTTGGAAGAGTTTTACTTAAATATATATACAATGAATATTTCAAGAGAAATTTATTTCATTGTTGTAATATATTTTCACAAATTAAATTCGTTTTTTGTGAAAGATGATTGTCCAAACACTTAATCTTTTTACTTTAGACATAGGATAGTGATCAATTAGAGTATAAAAATCAAGTTCATGAGAAAAATTATCTGAAAGAGACTTTAAAATGCATGTAGATAAATTTTCTATAAATGTAATTCAATATTTTTACATTTTCCTTTCCATATTTTTATTCGGAAAGAAAATGTATGGTTATTTCATTTCAAATATCTTCCTATTTTAGAAATATTTTGGAGCTTAATCATTTCAGAAATAAAAAAGCTGGATAAAAATGAAATGGATGATATTTTTATCCTTTGTTTTAAATAGGCATTAAATGTATCGGATTTCTTCTAATCCTTGAAACATTTCATCTAATATTAAACCATTATAGAAGAAAATTCACTCTCAACAAAACTTAAGACAAATTTCAGTTCTTTTATTTTAAATCATTGATCAATTGTTTTATTAACGACGTATTGTGAATCTATACGAGAAATATTGGGGACACATCTCGTACTATTGTGACATGGTAAAGTAAAGAAGACAACCACCTAATCTAGTAACTCTCTCTCCAAACTTGGACACACACCAGCATGAGGATTTTCGAAATAGACAGCTTTAATGGAAATTAATCCCTTTATACCACATGTCTTTAGGGGTACCATGACTCAAATTCTCAACTCGGCAGAAGGAATTTTAAATCATCTCTTGAGAATTTTCAAGTAAATGTTACAGAAAATATTTAAAACAACTAAGCAAAAAAGGTCATAACCCTTTTAAATTGTTTTTCACACATTTTTTACTCTATAATGTTATTAGGAAATGATGACTTCTTATATTTATATTTCCAATGTATTTGCAACTTAAATAGCCAATTTTATTTTTTAACAAACCTTATTCCAGATTTTTATAAAGATATATATATATATATCTTTACAGATGATAGTAATAATATTAGTTTAAAGATTGCTATATATATATATATATATATATATATATAGCAATCTTTAAACTATTATTATTACTATCATCTGTAACTCAAACGAATTAAAGAGATTATTATCACAAAAATATTGGTTTATTTAAGATTTATTTGAGTTTAGCGATATCAATTTTTGGAAACCCCTTCTAAGAGAACAAATTATATATACTAAGTACCAGAAAGGCAAATATATTGCTAATATGTTTTCAGAGTTGAAATATCATTTAAGATAATTAAATGAAATTAATTATTTATATTTACAATGTAAACAATATTACTTAATATAAATATTTTCATATAAATATAATTTATTTTAATGATTCATTTTTTCGAAGTTTCTGATGCTTCTGGTTTTTTTTTTTTTTTTTTTTTTTTTTTTTTTTTTGTCATCCTACTCAAAAAATGTTAACACTAATATTAGATAGAACGCTCTTAAATGCTGGGAATTGTTAACATTTATATAGTTAATAAAAGAGAAATATATTGTAATTAAAAAAAGTTCAGTCTTAGGATTGTTTAAGTATTTATTTTGTTAAGTGTCATTTAAAACTTTGTGCTCTGAGATTATTAGACCAGAAAAATTAATAATCATTTGCAATAAATATAATAATTTGAATTTGTTTTTTTAATGATTAGATCTTAACCTGTGCTCTAATTTCCTGCTCTAGCCATTTTAATACTGTCGAGAAATAACAAAAACAAAGGACAAGAGATTAAAATTTTTAAGTTTCCTAGAATAGTAAAATAATGAAGTTTTATTCTCACAATTTTAATTAAATCTTATAATTAAAAAATAATAAGGATTTTTATACATTTTATACGATGGCTAAATATCAAGGACCGAAACAAAATTACTCGACAATTCATTGAAAAATCTTTTATTTAAATATTTTCATCAGAAATAATCCGAATCCGATATTTTAGAAAAGAAATTTTCAATGAAATCTCTTATCATGAAATATTCTTTTTTCTGAAGAGAATATTTTTAAATATATAGAAGATTCCTTAAAGTGGTAAACTCAAAAGGAACGGGAAGTATATTCTTTTAAAAAACTTTTATGATAGAACTGAATGCATCTTATTTTTATTTTGTATCAGAAATCGAAATAAAAGATTCAGTGTTTTGTTTTCCAAATAGCTGGAGCAGTTGCAAAATTCTTAGTGGTTACTCTGGATTACTGGTTGGAGGATTTTTTGTGTGACTAGTATTACTAGAATGATGAGATAAATAATCCTACAGTTTTTTTATAGATTTTGCAGTGGCCAATAACGAAATGATAGTTTTTTTCAAATTCGATTTTATGAAAAAGTTCACAATTTCTTTTAAGGTATTTATGCATGAAATTTTAAAGCTAATTTTTGGCTTTCATGCACATATTTTTAAAGAAAGATATACGTTTAACAAAGTAATTTGAATATTTAAATTCTGAATCTTGCAATATTTATGGTTTCGAAGCTAATTTTTTATTCTTTTACTGATTTGTTGTATCCGCAATTTCATTTCTCTGTTTCTAATCCAGTGTGATATTTTGTCTTATTTGCATTATATTCCACTATCACTGAGTATTTCAAAAGTGTATTATTTTTCGAAATTTAGAAAAATTCTTTTAGTATTTGAACAAGCATACTTGATTTAAAAATCTTTACAATGTTAAATAATACTTTAATTTGCTTGCTTCCTTTCCTCGCGCGTTTCTGACAATACAATTCATGGATTTTATTTCGCAATTTTACTATCATTTGTTATTCTACACAAATAATATTTTTGAAAAAGAATGAGAATGCAATCAATTGTAAACGTATGGAATTTTGCTTTTTTAAAAGTTGTAAGGCAGTATGTGTGATGTAAATTCTATATGTATAGAAGGTAAAAATACAAAGGCTTACAAATTCTTATAAGGAAATGACCAGTGCTAAATGCATAAATGATGGTTATTGTTTGCTCAGTATAAAACTATAGCCATCTTTTCGATCGTATAAAAACTCATTGATGAATCCGAGATTCAGAAAAGAAAAGAATGTATAGATGCTTTTGCAAGGATTTCATAAATTACAAGTACGAACATGAAGTTACAAAGCAAAAATAATTTGCTTCATCTTTTTATTAAAAACAGCAAAATAACTTTGTATGTGTACTTCGAAATGAAAATTTGTTCTAAATACTTAAATTAAATAATTTAAAGTTATTTTGAAAGTTATTTTTAGAAAATAAAAAAATCTTTAGAAATTTGTATGTTTTCATTTAAGGAAAAAAAACTAAAAGGTTATTTGGAAAAAAATATTCCTCTAAAGAAATATCACTATATACCTCTGACCAATAGCATATTCAAAATATCAACCTAAATCTTCAAAGATGTCTTCTAAATTTATACATCTTTTAAGTATGCAAACCTAAAAAAAAATATGAAATAAATGCATTATTCTTATATATATATATATATATATATATATATATATATATATATATATATATATATATATATATATATATATATATATATATATATATATATGTATGCATATATATATATATATAAGGAGATGAAGTGGGATTGGAATATGAAGGTTGGATGATATGTTATAAGAAAGTATTAGCAGTTTTATTTTATACGCGAGTGTATACGGTGGGAAAATAAATGTTAGATGGGAAATAGAATTTTGCTTAAGTTATAAATTAATTACTTTTACATACATACATATATGTATATATATATATGTGTATGTGTGTTCACTTAATGGTATCAAAAATCAAAATAATGCATTTGTATTAAAGAAACTAATTGCTATCTATGATTGTTTTTATGATCCTGTGGTCTTTAAAAGCATTCAGAATTTTTTTTCATGTATACCATTTATTTTAGGTCTTTGAATCTTGAATCAAAAGTAAAATGCTTATATTTTTCTTCGAAGAGTTCACATGAAGCAGAATTAGCATTTAATCTCACGGAAATCAAAATAAGACATAACATATCTTGATGATATATTTTTTTATTTCTAATGGGCTGCGCATTGGTGTTTTACTATTGCAGACCTAGTACATTTCCCGGGAGCTGGTATCTCTTTTTAGTGCGTCACCGTATAGGCGGATACCAATCACCGCAGGTAATTTTGACGTCCAGTTTCCTCCCCAGAGGGAGGCAACAGAGCTCTGATGATGCGAACCTGTATTAGGATTTAATTTTGCCGAGAGCACTCAAGCCAAACTGACACTCTAGGGATCTTTTATATGCTGTGTAATCATACGACAGGGCCTCTGTCGATTTTCTGCATCATGAAAATCCACCGACTTAGGCCGGTGTCGAGCCCGCAACCTTGGATGCAGAAGGCCAGCGACAAACTAACCAAGCCAAAAAATATATTTCCAAAACATAGAAAAAAATCTCTTAAAACTTCCAAATATAAGATACACATGCAATCTTCTTCTTCTTCTTCTTCAAAAAAAAAAAAAAAATCTCCGAAAAGGAGTAGCGACTGAATTTTCTTTTTTCTGAGAATTCTTTGAGTGTGGTCAACCCGTAAAATTGAAGCGACCGCGAAGAATTTATATCCCAGTGTAATCTCGTCACCACCCGTAAGTGATAAACTAGGAAGGGGAACCAATCAATGATTTGCAACCTTGACCTTGAGTGGAGGATCAATTAAAAGGGGAAATGTTGTCTTCCTCTCAGGTATTCATGAAAAGAGGGAGGGAGTTGACGACCCCAAATCGATGTTCGTCATGTATTCCTCCTTATGGGAAAGGGAATGGGTAAATATTGAGGATTGCGGCGGAGGAAACACGAAAGAATTTTTTCTCCAATTATCGCCGCCAGTTTGAAGGCATACTTTCGCAATGCATAGTCTCGTTTGAGAAATACATTGCTTAGTAAAAAAATAGGTATATTAGTCTTTTTTATTACATATTAGATTTGATTGCTCACAAATTTATAAAAAGTTAAGAGGACAAATATTATTATTTGTTTTGTGTTTAAAAAAGAAAACATTTGAAATTGCTTTTGTTTCACAGAATTAAAAAATGTTTTATATTTCTTAAAGGATAGTAACATTTTAAATATTTTTGAAAATCTTAGAAAGAAATAATATATTTTATATCCGCGTGTTATGTAATTATTTTTTTAAACAATTTATGTATTACAAATGCATTCCTTTCTCTTAAAGGATGATAACTGTATTGGATAACCACATTGAGATAATTCTCTAACCATATTGAATACTGAAAGTTCTGCTTTTATAAATAAAATTTTAATTCGATTAGTTTTAATGTATGTAATAATGATGAAAGTTAAGGTAGGATAAATTTGTTATTTATTTTGTTTTAAAAATCTTTAATTAAATCTAATGTTGCTAATTAATATACAACGAAACAGTATTCGGGTTTATTTTTTTGCATATCTCATCCCTTTAATATATTTTTAACCATTAAAAATTAAAATTATATCGTAATTTTTATATTACTTTCAGAAATTAAAATAAGACATAATCAATTGGAATCAAGGATTTTTAATTCAATATAAGATATATTGCTAATGACATGCATATCTCTTTCTAGTGTATGTTAAGCAGTTGCCATATATTTTGCATAACTTTCTCTTTGTTTAAGGTATCCGACTGGTTGCGACAACTTTTTTTTCAAAATATGGAAGTATGGGGTTTTTTTGTTGTTTTTAGATTTGTTTAGAACATTTTAAGAAAAATATGCTAAAATTAAGAAGAGAAAAAGAAATTATATTATTACTAAAATGGGAAAAATGGGTAAAAATGTGTACAAAAAATAACATAAACGCGGCTCTTTCTGTACCAAAAGTTTATGAACAATTATTTTTCAATTCTGATGTGTTGCTATGTTATTCTATTTTGAAGTGACCTTCAGAATAAGAGATATTTTAAGTTTTACAAAAACTAGAGCACTTTATCTTAGTTGTTATATGAAATTACTTTAAAAAAACAGTGATTATATTCACATAAGGAATTGTAAATTTTGTAATAAAGTGGTGAGTAATATACCTGAAGGTTAAAACAATTCTACTATTATACAGAACTTACACAAAAAATTTCAGTTAATTATTTTCAAATCTTTTTGAGAAATCGCTGGCCCTGTTTGAGCATTTTCAAAAAGAACTCATTTCGAGTAAAACGCGTTTTAAAGTATGACATCTTGCTTAAAGTAATGGCATCTTCTCTGACTAAAACGCTTGTAGTTTTTGTTCTAGTGAACGGAAAATAATAAACTTTGTATTTTTACAAAGCTAACAAGATGATTTATAAAATAAAATCATAAGAAACATTTCAATTTTTGGCAAAATTCTCAATTTTAAGTTGGATACCCTTTAATTCTCTAATTCTTCAATTCCATTAGATGTGAGAGCCCATTTTAACTGACAGTTACATGTTGATGTGTTAAGTATTTCTCTAAATATTCCTCATGGACCACGAATTCATTTTCTATTTTCAATTGTTGATTTTTTTCTTTTGATCCTAAAATATTCATCATTTTTCCTTTGATCATTATCGTAAGAATACTATGAAAAGAGTTTTTATTTATGATGAAAGAATCCAAATCAGAGCAAATTATGTATCACAATCGACTCTAAAGGCACAATTTTTCTAAGTTAATTAAGAGAGCCTCTTAACAAGAGTGCACATGGAAAGCTCTCCATCAAAAATGAAAAACACTTTTTTATATGCAATAAGCTTTTAGTTTCATCACAAAAATAAATATGCGAACTGCATTAAATGAAGTAAAAAAATATAGTAGAAAACCATACGAGCGAATAGTGTGTTTAAGAAGTTAATTAAATTTTATAATGTGACAAAAGTAAGGATACATTTATTTTAATTTTGCTTTTTATATAAATATTTTTCTCTATTTTAATATGTTTGTAAATAGATTTTTTACGCACACATGGACGCGCATATGCATTAAAAATTTAAAATGAGTAGCGAATCTTCCTATGTGTGTGAGATACAACTGCAAATAAAAGTAATTGATTTTTTTTATGATTATAATAAAGACTGATTGTGAAAAGAAGTTATATCAAGAATTGTTATTATCATCTATTAAACGAGCGCGACTGCTTTCCAAGTAAACGGCATATGAATATATGTATTTATGTATGTGTTATGTGCCACTACTACCAAATCGTGAAATTTTAGACTTCATATATCTAACTGCATATATGTTCTTGTAGATTACCTCTCCGTACTGATTATTGAAATATTCCATTAGTTTTGACAATTTTAAATCTGCCTTTGAAAATTATTTGCAGCATAAAATACATAGCTGCCTTTGGGTATTATCCCCATCATATAAGTGAATCCATAAACTACATAATCTTCATTCCGTAAGAGCTTTTTTGACGTGATGAGAGTGCTAAAAACAATGAAAATTATTTACTCTTAACTTTCTATTTGTGGTAATAAAAGCATTTTAAAGTAATTCTTCCATTTCTTTCTGATTCAAAACATATATTTCAATAGGAGTAAAATTAAGGTAAAAAGAAGTTAAAAATAAAAGAACGTCAGAACCTCTTCATGCCAAATTTCAATTATACCGACACCGATTAACGTTCGAGTTGTTTTGGTGTCCGATGTTAAAGCAAACGACGAATTAACCCTGAAAAACAAAACTGATTTACGAATTAGAAGAGGAATTTAACAACTTATTCTTTAAATAAATGTTTCAGTTTTTACCTATATTTGAAATTTTTCTAAAATAAATAATATAAAATATTTGTAATTTTTTTTAAAGATTTCAGCTTAAACTATGCAATTGATTTTCTTATAGTTTCATTAATTTACTCTTTATTAAGTACAGGACATTTTTTTCTAATTTTCGAAAATACCTTTCTAAACATTCAAAAGAAATGCTCACTTTTCAGTTTACCGCATTGCACTGATGACAGAATATCCGATGAACTGCGTTTTAAATAAAGAAGTAAAACTAAGACAAAAAAAAATTAAAAGACCGTTAAGAAAAAAATTGCATAGATTTACCCATTTAAATACTCTTATCTCTACGTGATTTTTTTATTGTATCTAAGATTATTTGACTTAACCACATTGCTTAGATTCTTTCATAGACTTTCCGATTCTAGAAATTTGGTACTTTTAATTTTACACTTACTTTGATTAAAATTTCAGTTATTTATGTTAAAATATTTCGTCTCGCACCATATGTTAAAAGAGCTGTTCCCTAAATTAACTTACAATAAACATCTCCTTTTTTTAAGAGATAATTTGATTTTTTGTGCAAGTGGTTTTAAAGTTTCATTCCGTTCATTCATTTACTTAAAATCGTATTATTGTTTTTTCAATATCTTAGAAGTGCATCCAGACCATCACACAAAGGCCTTTATATATTCCAAATGACTAGTTATTTTCGTATGGTGTGCCAACAAAGTTTCTAGCCGTCTGGCCATCTAAATTGAATTTATTTGTTTTTTATCTTGTTTTTTGAATTTTATTTTCCATTTGTAAATCTAGAGCAAATTTAAGTCTCATTCGATTGTATTTTCCAGTAAAATTAGTGCATTTTTCACTCTTTCCAAAAGATGTTCTTTTTTTTATGAAACTTCTAGAGAGGTTTAAAGTATTGACAGAAAAAGATATTTTAAGACTTGTTTAAAATGTTTAAAGAAAAAAAACTTGATTCATAACCCTCTATATATGACAATCAGTTTTCCCTTGACAAATTGCCAGTTACGGGAATTTTTCAAAGAAATCTTTGTAGATAAAAAAAAAAATCAAAACTATTTTAAAATTTCTTTGCATCTATTTCGATATTATATACTTCAATTTCATAAACTTTTTGTACTTTTTTACGATACTATTTTAAAATTTCTTTTCATCATATTTCATTACTCGATGCTTCACTTTCATACACTTTGTACTTTTTTAAAAAATAAGTACAAAACAGTTTAGAATTTTCTTATTGTACAAATTGAACTTTTCTTGAAATTACTCTAATTATGCAAAACTTTTTCAAAACGTGCGTCATTGCTGTTAATTATTATAAAAACTAATAATGCATAAGTATATTCTAAATTAGAGCTTTTCTTAATTTCATTGATAACTCTTACAAAGAGTTTATTTCAAGCTTAGAAAAAATGATAGTAGTTATATTTATATTACTTTATTATTAATATTTAATTATATACAGTCAAATATTTGCTAATGGTTATCCCATTTAACAGTAATTAATATCAACACTTAAAACTTCTCCAGATATTAACAAATTGTTTTCTAAAGTGTATTTTGTAATTATAATCCATGCTGTTAAAACAGGTTTTGATGTAAGAAGTATAAAACTAAAATATTTTTTTATAACTAAGAACCCACAATTAATTTTAAGGAATACTAAACATGATTGCTCTATATTTTGCATTAGACCACGAAAAAATCTAAAAATATCAATCATTTATAAAAGTAATATTAATTTTAAAAATCCACAAATATCAATAATTTATAAGTACTATTAATTTATAAGTAAAATTAATTTTAATTATGTGATAAGTTTATTATTAATTACACATTAATATTAATATTAAAATTATGTAAAAAACATAATAAAAAATAGATAACTTTAATTAAATAAAAGTGCAATTGAACGGATTATTTTCGTAACTTTTGTAGGGAAAGAATTAACAATACAAAAATCACAATTGTACAAAAACTTGTTTTTCGTAAAAAACACTTTACTACTTTATTCTACAATTATGAACACAATGTTTATTAAAAAGGGTATATTCAAGTCATACTTGGTCCAACGGGTATATCAAGTCCCATCCGACTTCGTTTGGAGCCTTTTTTCAAAAAATTTCCAAAACACTCAAAACTTTTTTTACATTTTTAGTTTCATTTTTATGCACAATACTAAAATTGAAACTAAAAATGCAGACAAAAACATTAGAGGGTCTTAAAATTTTTTAAAAGAATCGAATAATTAGATTTAATTACTATCCTTTAGCTCTAAAAATAATCCTGTTTTTACTTAAAAAGTTACTACAAATATGTTTTGATATATTTGTAGTGAATGATTTAAAAACTACAAATTATTTCTGTTAAATCAAAAGTTATAACCAATTAAAGTTTTAAAATAAACATTTTTGACAACTTTTCAATATACATTTAAAGGAAATTCAAAGTATAAAATCACTAAAAAATTTTCAATTTCATATCTTTTTGTATATTTTTGAGTAATATTATTAAAAATATTGGTGCGAAATTTTCTTTAAGTATATTTATAGGTTCTTAAGATATTATATTAGTAAAATGTCTTCAATTTTACAAAAATAGTTTTGAAAAAAAAAGGGTTTATAAAATGTTTATTTAGCAAATTAGTAATATTTTAAATGCCTGATTTTTTCTAGCTATCGCACTATTAAGAAAAATACAGATTTAAGAAGTTATTTATTTGAATTTTAAAATGGCAAGGTAAAATGTGCGAAAATAATACAAACATCTTAAATTCTAGTGCTTTTTGACTACCTAGTTAATCATATATCTTGGAATTATATTCACAAAGATTTCATTTGATTCTATTTGTAATGAATATTCCATGTTCAGTTTTCTTCATTTCATGAGTAATAATCTAAAAGAATTGTGATTTGTGTCATCGTAACACATCAGATGATTTGCAGGAGGGTTTTTCGAATTTCTCTTTCAGGACATTTGGATTACTGAAAAAAACATCTAATTAATATAAATTTCAGTGAATATTTCGATACCGCCCCCTCCCACTCTAAAGAAATAAGAGTGCACATAATATACATGGTGAAAACAAGAGTTAAATTTTTTTAAAAACATTCTATTACTTATAGAATATATTTTTTTAATTTAATTTTTTTTCTAAAGCCCCAATTTTCTTACTTGCGAATCTGAAATAGCTATTGCCACAAATATACTTAAATGTGTAATGTTACTTATTTTATTCATAGATAGGATATTGTTGGAATTGATACGCGCTACTGACTTTTTTCTTTATTTAAAAGAGTGGAATAAAAGTTTTAACTGCTTACCTGTTATAAAGACAGGCAAGGGTTTTGATCATACGAAGTAATTCGTAATAAACTATTGTTTTCAATAGAAAGAAATGGACAGTTTCAGCCTTTAAAGAATCACATGTTCATTCCCGGTTAACATATTTAATTATATTTTTTGGATAATAAACGCAATGAAATGCAGTGGACGAAACATTTTCCCTATTGCTCACAGAAAAATACAACTCGTGCTCTACAGAAATTAAAATTTACTGTATCATTCAATTGAATGTAGATCTGAATGTAATGTAATCTTTAAGTTTTTTATGCACTTCCCGAACTATCGAAATATCTGAATTTTCGTACATGTGGTAGAAATGATTTAAATAGATACATCAACATAATGTAAATTGTAATAAAGTTTACTTTTGTAAGTACATAATCAGCGTGTTTTCTTAGGCTTTTTTAGACTATATTTGGTTAATCTGCCCGTGTCATCTCAACGCCTCCTAACTTTCTCTGGGTCTTTTAATGCTCCCCCCCCCTGTAAGCCTGAAACTCTCACAAGGGGGCGTTATCGCCCACGTTGCGAACCTATGATGTAGAATATTTCATAAAATCTAACAAAGTAGTCTGCTGGCTCAAAAAATTTGTAACCCTTTTTCAATTAAATTGAGGCATCCTGCCAAAATTCCGACTATCATTTGATATTCTGATTGAACTGGGTCTAAAGTCTTAAGTTCTTCGATGTCTTGCTTGTGCATTTCCTTAAGCTCATCAATTGTCAGCTCTTGATTATGGGAATCCAGCAGCTCTTGAATGTCATCATTTTTCCACTTCTAAATTTATTTGCCTTTCAAAATCGACAACTTTTTCAATCATATTACCAAATTCACCACGCTCTGACAATGATTGCGCCTGAATTTCAATGGTGAAAAAAAAAAAGGAAAAAGAAAAGCGAATCGACGAGATCTGAAAATTGCGTACCTCCAAGTTCACAGTCAAGGTATTGCTGTATTTGAAAATATGTGCTAATGTCTTGTGTTTCGTACCTTTATAAATATGCTTAGTTAACAAGCATAACATTAAAGCGCTTAAAGGAAATGTTAAAGAGAAAAATGCAATTCAGTTTGAATACTGAAAAATGATTCAAAATTTACAATTCCGTATATTCATAGGAAATGACAGCTATAAGCTAGTAGGGGGCCCTCACACTTGATTTTCTTTAACAAACCTCTGAAAGTTTAAGCCTCGCCTAGTAAAGGAATCGTGCATATAATCATTAATATTTAAATAAAACTCTAAGAGAGAGAAAGTGATATGAATTACCTGAGTGTATTACCAAGTGTAAGTATTAAGTAATCCCACTAAGATAGATTGGCTTAGGAAAAGGTCCTGAGTGCCCTCTACTTGAAGATAGTAGAGTCTTTCAAGATCGTTGCGTACAGACTTCATTTAAAGATAAGTAATATTTCTATTTCAATAATAAAAATCGTTTCAAGGGTATAAGTACTTCTGATCTTTTGAGATAAGGAAAAATAAACATATATTACTTCTACTTTGTCTGAATTCAAATATCATACATCCACAATGTCTGTGAGACCTAATTCATTACAAATTGTTGAGTTTTATTTATTCTTTTTCATTGAAAACATTTATAAAATCCCCACACACCACAAAGTATCACACGGGGCTCACAGAGAGAAGTAAGTATTAATCACACACTACAAAGGAAAGAAGAGAAAAAAATTTTTGAGGTTATGAAGCATTACAAATATTTACAACAAATACACAGAACTTTTCAAAGGCACTTCTGGTGAAAATTCGGAGGCCAATTTATATTAAGTCCCTTGAGAGCCAGTTTTAGGATCTTTCTTTCTATGGTAAACTTGGAACACACACAGAAAAAGCACATGTTCTAAATTTTCCTCTCCACCTATATTACAATCACAGGAAGATGACGGAACTAAATTAAATTTGTTCAAGTAGCTTTTAGAGTTACCATGACCAGTGAGAAATTGGGTTATTTAGTAATTGTATAAAAATGATGGTATGACAGTCTCTCATTAATGGTTAGAAAAGATTTCTTTGTTAAGCTCCATTTATTTGAAATGAGATATTCTTGATTCCAAAACTTCACTATACATTCTTTTGTAATCTTCTTGTAAAATGATTTAGGAATATTAATAGGACAATGTCAATTCCGCGCTTGGTGGCAGCATTTGCAAGCCAATCGGCTCACTCGTTTCCAAGAACGCCCGTGTGTCCACGAACAAACGCAAAAACTATCGAGATGTTTATGTCTTTTAGGCTTTTAAGTAGCTTTTGGATCTGGACAATTATGTTGTTAGACGAAGAAATACACCTCAGAGAATCCAAGGAGGAAAGAGATTCGGTACAAAAATGAAATAGTCTGAGTTGACACTATCTAGTTTAGTGATCCATTTAATAGTGAAGTTTAAACACAAAAGTTCAGCTACAAAAACTAAACTTTTATGTTTAAACTTTACCACTAAATGGATCACTGAACAAAATAATGTCATCTTCTAAATTTTTAAAAGTAGAAATAACTGTTAAAAACTTTAAAATCTCATGATCAACATCAGTTACATCAGGAATCAACCTCAACATCAAAAAGTTCCTAGTCACTTCGGGATACATCGACTTATTACACAGCAAATTGACTAATCAGCCGTATATTTGAATACGCATATGCGTGGAATATTTTTCGATTTTATTTCACTCTGAAATCTTGCTATTTTCAAATAAAAGTTTATTAGAAAATATGAGAAGACAACGTCAGAGCCATTCTTCTACTGTTATAGTTAATGATATAAAGTAAAATGAGTGATTTGTGAGTAGAACTCAACAAAATTTAATCAAGAAAAAACTAATGTAGAATCTTCGTTTTTGTAATAACTGTTTTATTTATCCCTTACAAAAGAAAGAAACATCCCTCAAAAAGAGTTTAGAAATAGAAAAGAGCCGGTTCAATAAAATTACGAGAATAAAATAACACTGAAGGTTGTGTATTTTTAGATGTCGAAGCCAATAAAATACCTCTTGAAGTAAATTTTTTTCTGTTTTTTTTTTATCCAGCGCAAGTCAACAAAACACAGAAAATGCAATATATTCTACTCTAGATTCTTTCACTTAAGAAGATTTAAAGGTTCTTCGCCTTTGTTAAATATTTTTTCAATGCTTACAAAAAGAACACACCTGAATTTTTTTGCAAAATAAAAAACTAATATATATATATATATATATATATATATATTTCAAAACTATACACGAAATATATGTTTAATTTGAGGGATTCAAAGAACTTTTAAGGCATCCGACCTCTCTTTGGAAAGGTATTTTCGACAAAATTTTATGTTTCCATTTCTCCAAAATTCTTTCAGTATCGTAGATAGAAAAAAAATATGTTTAATTTGAGGGATTCAAAGAACTTTTAAGGCATCCAACTTCTCTTTTGAAAGGTATTTTCGACAAAATTTTATGTTTTCCTTCTGTTACGCTTTTCAAATGAAAAATATATTCACTTAATAAACGCAATTTCTGAAGAAAAAATTTAAAAAAATGTTCCTTTTTATTTATTTCATCTTCAAATGTCTATAAGTAGAAAAATAAGTTAAAATAAAATCTTCAATGCATCGTTTTGCTGTAGAAA
The DNA here is from genome assembly GCA_019973975.1 of Trichonephila clavata. Lineage (NCBI taxonomy): Eukaryota > Metazoa > Arthropoda > Arachnida > Araneae > Nephilidae > Trichonephila > Trichonephila clavata. Next base: position 138,754 of record BMAO01008191.1, read on the forward strand.
ATGCCTCAAAATATTTAGGGTATTGACGTCACCATTGTTTCGTAATTAAGTCCATAATTGCTTTCATAAATAATTGCTAATAATAAGTAATTGCTTTAATAAATAAAGTTGTTTATTTATGACTATTGACTTCAATGACTTTAGTTACGCCAGTACTGGAGAGCTTTAAAATTTACTGGTGCCTGCAAAATTAGTATTACCGGTTGATTCAAAAATAATGTGACCAATTTCAGAGCATCTTAAATTTTTATCAAATTAAGTTATTTACTTGAAATTTTCAATGTGGTTTCCTGTGGCATAGTACACATTGCGTAAACGTTTCCGCCAGGCCAAAAGGGCTTTTTGAACATTTTGGGAGTATTTTTCCTACTTCCTCTTTGATTGCTTTTTGAAGACCTTTGAGAGTTGTTATTTTACTTCTGTTTAATTGTTTTTTTAAGTAACCCCATAAAAAATAGAAAAACAGATTTTCCTTAAGGTAAAGAGGTTTCCTTTTTTTGATTAAGTTTTTCAAAGTTTTATTCTGATAGTATTTAGCATCAATTTTAGTCTTTGGTTCAACAAAAAATGTTTTTGTTCAGCCTTAAGAGGACATTCTCATCCATACCATAACACCTGACGGCCAACTTGCATTTTACAAAACATCAGCGTCTTTGCGACGTTTTTTGCGTGAAATATATTTAATCTTCATTTTGCCAGTTGTAAATGACGTATGAAAAAGTGCTTCATCAGAAATAGTTAGATTGGTAATTTAAATGTTTTATTTTTAAATTATAACTGGCAGCAAAGCGATAAAAATTTATCATTTAAGCCAATAAAAAAAATTTCGATAGTTTGATGATTTTTTGGATACTATGTCGCCTTAAAAATAAAGCTTTCAATTTTTTAAAATATTTTAATCATTTCTACATATACTGCAATGTTTTCAGAGGAATAATCCACACGTAAATTTTTTATATTGAAAATTTTGAAACTCAGACTAGTGAATAGTTTAAATTTTAGAAATTTTGGTGTTAATTACTAACATAATTAAACTTTAATTTGTCATATAGGCAAATGTTTTGAGAGTTATTACTTAAGCATTTTAATTTCTTTTACCAATAATAGTAATAATACCAATATAATACCAATAATAGTAATAATACCAATATACCAATATAATCTTTTACCATAATGTTATTCATATTATGTCTATAATGAGAACTGTTGCATTTTATTTATAGTCTTAGAATGAAACCTTCTTAACGCAAAATATTAAACCTTTTACAATATTTTACTTTACTAATTAATTTTAGGAAATTATTAAGTATATCTTTCTGTATTACTCGTATAAGTACAAAATCTGTGTTTTTTATTTTTCATTTTAAAATATCGAAACTAAGAAATGTAAAATTATTAATACCTTATTGTGAATATTACTAGAGAATAATTCTATTTATTTTTAACCATTAGTAAAAAACTTCCGAGTTATACTTTACTTTTTAAATAGATTTTGATTTTAGTGTGGGAATTACTATCGGAAATATAAAATAGCTTTCAAATAAGTATGTGATTAATAAAGACATTTACTCATATATTTTTACCAGAAAGAACTTACAGAAAATTAGTTGACAATTTGTGAGCAATTTACAAAATACCGTATAAAGTTGTCAAGTTATAAAATTATAAATGAGTAGTTGAAAACCAAGTGAAAAAATAAGCAAGTCTAGACTGCTTGTTTTAGCAATTCATCCATCAATTCTTCAACAGTGGGTCTAAGTTAAGATATCAGACCATTAATATGAGGTCGCCCAATCAATAAATCTTCGGCTTGTTAGAGGTACCCTTCTCTAACAAACTATAAAATGACATTAAATCTGAATGGAAAATGGCCTTCTAGAGTTTGGAGGCGTACGTTTGACGTCCAATCTTAATTTTATGGTTCAACGTTGTCAGTTTTCTATTCTCTCAAGGTCAACCGAGAACTAAAATAATGATCGTGCGTAGAGTTGAAAATTGTTCATAAGTTGGTAGCGGTCATATATGTTTCTAATGAGTTTAAACTTTTTTGTGAAATATAAACAAAGTGTTATAAACTCTGGATGCATTTATAATTAAATATAAACTATTAAATAAATGTATTCATTTTTTGGTTTTATGTAAAATAATCTTTAAGTGATTTGTAGTTTTATGTTTTTTTAAAAACAGAACCAGAAGTCTGTGATTAAAATTTACAATCTATATTTTCTACATTTAAAAATCCAGTATGTGGTTGTAGTTGAATCAAACTTTAGGGATTGTGTATTCTTATTTATTATTTAAATAAGAATATTTTAAAGTGAAAATCTTAATTTTTGAGACTACAAAATCTACTGTTGTATGTTCTTTAATCATCAATAAGATAACTGTGATTAAAAGAAAAAAGTTAATACTTGCTTCTTTATAGGCAACGCATAAAAAAGATGAAAATGGAATATAAAGTTTTTTTACCAGAACTTTAAAAATAAATATCTGATGAGGGTTGAACTCGATATCTTCGTATTCGTAAGCACATAACATACCACTTGACCACTAGACCAAAATGGATTACTTTAGTCTGGAGGTTGTTATTTGCTTATACAGACACCATCGCTACACACTCCCCCACCAGTGATAGTGGGGACCACGAGCCAATCAGTGGATAGATGAACGAACGGTATAGTTGTCATGACGAGCGTGTGACTTGTTGCTGTTGCGTCAAGTGTGTTTGATGGCTTTTGATTAATCTTGCGGCGGGTAGATGGCACCATGACAGCTACGCGAAGGTTGCGTTTTTTTAGTTCAGCGTCAAGGTCAATAATGAGGAGGATAGAACTCGATACCTTCGGATTTGTAAGCACGTAACATACCACTAGATCAAAATGATCCCTTCAGTCCAGAGGCTGTTACTGGCTTATACATATTCCACCGCTACGTATCCATGGAATATAACATATTTTATTTAATTATCGTATTGAATTTTAAAAAATCATTTTTAAGATAATTGTAGAAGATGAGTTGAAATTATTTCTATATAAACCAGTTAATAATCGAACAAATTTCTCAAATTGAATTTCCTGTGTTTATTATTTACACGCACACATGAGATACTTTAATGCATTTTTTCATCAGTTTTTTAAGTGATTTGTTCTGGTAATTAGTTATTTTCTAAACGTCATTTTCATAGTGACTTTTTCCTCAATCCTTTTAAAAATTAGACACTCTCTATTTTAACAATAAATAGTACACATAACTTTTATATGAATTATCATATCGAAGTAGATATTCAATTACCCATTAAAAATATTTCTATATTAAAATGCACTACTTAAAAACAAATTTCAGATACATAATAATATGAGATCCCGTAATAAACTTAGTTTTAAAGTTGTAACATTATAATATATATATATATATATATATATATATATATAATTCAAAAATATACACACAAAATAGTTATAATCCTAAGATAACTATAGTCATGATAGTATAAAGTTTTAGCCACAGTAGTACTATAACAAACTCCTGGCCTTAGGAACCAGGATTGCAGGTGTAAGCTTAGAATCAAATCTTGTATATATGTATATATATATATATATATATATATAGTATAATAAATTGAATAAATAACAAGACTAAACTATCAACTAACAAAACCAGAAGATAATAACCAGATTTTAAGACACATAGCTATAAAAAAATGGTGGAAATATATATTGTACAAGATTTAAATAAACGTATGTATAGCAGGAAACAGAGTTAGAACTTTAAAATGGAAGATATATATATATATATATATATATATATATATATACACAAGAATAGCACATTTCTTAAGGATATCATTAAAGTTAAAATAAAAAGATTTATATGTTTATTTTTTATCAACCATTTCTATAAATGTTTCTTTTATACGTATCTACTCATAACAAACTTCCATTATTCTTTACATATCAGGAAATGGTCTTGATATTTTAAAAATAATTTACTGGTTCCTTACTTTCACTTGTGTGATTAACATAACTGCTGTAGAAACCTTTCACTTCAAGCCTTCTGCTAAAAAAGTTCTTTCTGTTCAAAATCCACCCAAGAGATAAAAAATAGTTAAAAGCTACAATAGTTGCATTTTGAGACATGTAGACGAATGCGAATTTGAAAGGAATCATGAAAGAAAAGAGACGAGTGTTATTTAAAGAGAGTATGTGTATAAACATTCGTCTTGAATATCTGGTCTGGTATAATGAGGTCAGCACGGAAACCCTTTCCATGCTTCCCTCTTTACCGAGGGAAAGAACCCTATTCATGAGTCCCTCAAGACGTATTCTCTAGCCCCATTTCTTTATATCGAAAGAGTGTAATGGTAAAAGAAGAATCGGATTGCATCATTTACTTCGCTTCTTCATAATTTCTTCTTATGGTAAATGCTAGGTTTTTGCGAATGCGCTTCATTGAGGTCATTGAGGTTGTTCTAAGTTTATTACGATAAAACCAACAAAACGACGTAGTAGACACCTAAGCTTAGTGTAGCAATGCTAAATGTCAAATTGATGTTGAATTTATAGGAAAAAATTGAGTGTATTGTAAGGCAAAAATACTGGCATTTTGTTATTTATCTGAGTATTAGCGTTGTCATCTCACTCTCTTGACGTAGTAAATTTCTAAATAATTATATATTACGATAAAACTGCGTGTTATCTGTCCCACTAGCAAGGACGTCTTAAAACTCTTTGAGGCCCTGGGTCCAGAAAAATCTAAAAAATTTTGAGACCCTGGGCCCCTATGCGAAAGTAGGCCCTAGCTGAAATCTTTAAGTGTATAGCATGCGTTGCCAAATACCCGATCAAACGGTCATTTGAAACAAATAAATGTGCACGATTCAAAATCTCAAAAAGTTAGGCACAAACAGGCTCAGCCGATGGCCGCATTTTGACTCAATGAGTTGAATGATTGTTTATGCTATTAGGCTTAGGCCTAGGCATGGACAACGGTCGTCACATAATAATATAGTCTTATCACTTTTGCCAGTTGACATGCAGTTTGAAATTCCCTGCTTTTTAGAGAATATGTACGAGAATAATATTTGACCCATTAAAGTTATCCGGATCATGATCTTAAGCGAAAAGAGGCCCCCTTAGGGCGAGGTCCTAGACCCGGGCCTAGTTGGCCTATGTCTTAAGACGTCACTGCCCACTAGGCATTTTATGCGTGTTTGTTGTTAATATAATTACGTGTTGGTGAATTTCCAACAAAAAAAAGAAATGTAGGAACTTTTATATATCCCTTTATGTACCACATTATGATTTATTGCAGTTATTTTCATGCAATATTTTTTTTTTGAATCACTACAATAAAAATTAAGGGATATACATTAACAAAATACTCAACTTTGGGAAATTTAATCCTTTAGAGTTAATTAATTAACTACAGTTATTCAACTGTAAAATTAATTATATACACTATTCACTTAAAATAGTCATATCATTTTCTAAGGTCTTTATTAACATACAAAAATAATAATAAGATACCTTTTGACATTAACTACTTTTTCGGAACAAAAACGACAAACTTCGCAATCCGATCAAAATGTCAGCTGAAAATGCAATTTCTGTTATAAAATTATTCGCCTTCCCCACTAAAAAACTCATCATAGAACCCGTGCTGCCATATATCTCAGAAGACTGTATTTAATAGAATATTCCTGCTAAGGTATCGTCAGAGTGTTCGTAAAAATGGTTGTTCTATGTAATTTTAAAGTGAGTGGTATTTATCGTCGGTAGATAAAGGGATATATAAATGTAATTCTTATCAAAATAACTTTAATTGCATTATCAGGTAACATGAGCGAATAGTTTATGCTTTAAGAAATACAAAAAATAGTCCCGAGTATTCTAACAAAACTTTCGTAGCAAAAAATGAAACCCTAAAATAGCCAAAATTTGTGATAAATACTAGAGATAAAGGACTTTTTTATAAATGATGTAATAAATAACATCGCTGTTATTGCCAAGGTATGACCATTCAGTTTGTTTCATGATCTAACAAAGGAAGTTTCTTTAAAAATAAAAGCTTAATAAATGATATAAACCCAATTATTATGAGTAATAGTGGCAAAAATATACTTGAATAGTCACACAAGAAATGTGAATAATTCCATTTAATGTACGTCATATATAAATGTCACCATAATCCACTCATGCTCTGCACATAAATCTTTTCAAACAAACATTCTATTATGTTTCCTTTCGTTTAAAAGCTTTTCAGACCTTTCTGCTCGGTAATTCGAATTTGTCCATCTGTTTCACATAAGAAAAACGTACACGAATTCATAAAAATAATTGTTTTTCTGTAAAAGAAAATGGTAGGTCTCATCATTTTTGAATAGCCATCAAACAATAGATTTGAGACATCATCATAGGTAGAAAATAAATGAAATTTCATGAAAAAATAATCGTTTTGAAAAGTTAAGAAGTAGTATAATTTTAGAGCATTGATATTGAGATAACACTTTGTGATCGAACATAATTCGGTCAGAAAATTTTATTTTTATCTATAAATCGTGAAATTTAAGTCTAAGTGCTGTAATTAAAATATGCCTACGTGCGAAATGTTTTTTTAAATTAAGATATAAGGGTTTTTTGGGTTTTTTCCAGATTTGTTAAGTAAAATTTCCGTGGAAAAGTTTTTGGTAAACACGGGCTTCACGAACCCGGGGTACCCTAGTGATCCTTCTCTATTTTCGACCCTCTTTCTTGTCATTCAATTCATTCTTTCTTTCCCTTCCCTTCTAGACCACAGATATTAAAACAAATGTTTGGCGCAGTATAGCCGAAATCGGCTCTTGCGCCAATAAACCCCAAAAGCACTCACTCACTCACTCCGTGGAAAAGTTGAAATAGAAAAGAAAAAAAAATTATATTAAAAGGAGAAGAAACAGCTGAAAATTTATAAAAAGTTACATAAACGTAGCCTACTCTGAACATAATGATTATTAATGAATTTTTCAATTTTTGTGAACACTTATATGTTACATAACAATTCAGTTTGTGTCATTACTGTTCAGTTTCAATTTGTGTTACATTACTCTGTTCAGTTTTTCTTAAATGATAAGAGATATATTTAATTTTTTTTTACAAAAAAGTCACTACAGTTTTATCTTAGTCATAATATGAAATCATTTAAGAGACATTTGTTTTATTTATATAAATTATTATAAATTTTGTAATAATGTAGGGATTTCTAAGAAAGTTGGTTAAAGCAATTCGTATATTACACAAAACATTCACAAACCCTTTCAGTGAATTATCTTCATAACTTTTTGAGCAGTCCCTGTCCTAGTTTCAAATTTTCCAAAAAAAAGTATTTTACGTAAAACACGTTTTAAATTCGCCAATGCGTGCTGCAAATGGCATTTACTCTTACTAAACTTAACTTTTAAAACTAGTAAACGGAAAATAAAAAAAGGCTTGCTATTTTTATAAATTTAATAAATTGACTTATAAAACCAAGCTATAAAATATTTTTGTCAATGTTTGGCAAAATTTAAAATTTTTACGTAGATAATAAGTCAAATAGCAAAATATATCAAAACTGTCTTCAAAACTCTGAAACATAAAGTAAAAATGTATTTTATAGTATAGTAGACATAGCTCTACCCTTAACTTCGCAGAGTCTGAATTCTAAATTTTCACAGTATCAAAGAAAATTTTAAACACACGTAAAAAGTATAACTTACTTTATTTCATTCCGTATTTATATATTAAACTAGCTGTTACCCGCGACTTCGTTCACGTAGAAATTTACAAAAAAGTGTTTTGTTCAATTCACAGATCTTACGAAAACTTAATAATTCTGTATTCCACGTTAAGAAATACATACACGCTATATATATATATAGAGAGAGAGAGTTTAATGTCATTTTTTTACTTTGTGAATCAATGTTTTGTTTTTATATTTTTGTGTTCTTTCTGCTTTTTGGTGTTTATTGTTTTATTTTTTTTTATTTTCTTTGTTTTTTGTTAATTTTTGTGTGGTTTTTTCCGTATAAATTTATTGAACATCCTCTCTATATACAGTATTAAATTTATTGAAAAATCTCTTTATATACAATATTTGGTGTACGATTTTCTTGAGCTAAAACAAAAACGCCAGTGGCATTCCTCGCACGTGAACATGCCACGTATAGTTGGCCATGTGAAAAGCAACTCTTAGTTAAATCTATGTCAACTTTGCTTAACGTTTGCCCTCGTGACTTGTTAATTGTCATAGCAAAGCTGACACTTACAGGGAATTGTAGTCTTTTGAATTCAAACGGGAAATTCGATGGTATTATGGGAATTCGTGGTATAAGTACTATGTTACCTTTTCTGCATCCGGATATTATACGACCTTCTATAACGTTTCTTTGCAATGACACTACTCGCAACCTAGTACCATTGCAAAGTTTTGGTGGGTTTAAATTACGGAGTAGTATGATGGGAACGCCAATCTTAAGTTCTAGCTTGTGAGGAGGTAGACCAGGCACAATTATACTGTTTAAAAATTCTGTTGGATAACTAACCGTTTCATCCGGATTGCAAACTGTATTGATGGAAAGGTATGTTTGTGATTCACCAGGAAGCTTATTTAACATGCGCTGATTAAGCGCAGTAACCTGGTCGTTTATAGGTGCTAAAATGGATCTTTCACACAACCACGAATCTTCTTTTATATTGAGATTGTGAACATCATCATAAATGCTATGTTTTTTATCAAAATCTGAAATATTTTCATGAATAAAAACCTAACAATGTTTAACATCGATTTCTAATTATTATACTTAAAGTTCAGCTGTTAAAGTTTAAAACAGCTTAAATATAACGAATGAAAAAAACTCACAATTAAGAAATTAAGAACAATTTGAATTATTTTAGAAACAACTACCTACGCAGTTAACTAAATAAAATAACCTAAGAGTAATTTATCAAAATCTGAAATATTTTCATGAATAAAAACCTAACAATGTTTAACATTGATTTCTAATTATTATACTTAAAGTTCAGCTGTTAAAGTTTAAAACAGCTTAAATATAACGAATGAAAAAAACTCACAATTAAGAAATTAAGAACAATTTGAATTAAGAAAAACAGAGAGGTAGAAAAATGAAAGATACCTTGAAATTATTATTCTTCGATTACAATATAAATATTAAGCAAATAATAACTATTGTTTAAATGTGACTAAAAATGTAAATAAAAAAAAGACAAAGGATTAAAACTTATTAATTTTTTGTTTCTTGCATTGCTTTTTGCTTATGAAGCCTTGATTTATTATTTTTAAAAGTGCATCCGAAACAGCCGATGCTCTACTTAACTGAACAGTGAGATAACTATCATAAAAAAAATTATGGCACGTGTCAGCGAATTATGATGTGCGCGTATAACACTGTTATGTCTCATGAAGAGCATCGGTCGCCAGTAACCAAAACAACGACTTCATTAGCTCAGCTTGGCGTTCAATTTGGCGTTCATCTTGGCATTCAGTTTCACGTTCACCCGTATAGTTTCTGTTCCCGTAAGAATACGGGAATAAAATATAGCCTATGTTACTCCCCGTTAATGTAGCTTTCCATTAGTGAAAGAATTTTTAAAATCGCACCAGCCGTTTCCGAGATTAGCCGGAACAAACAGACAGACAGACAGATAGAAAGACAGACAGACAAAAATTTTAAAAATTGGTTTTTTGTTATGAGTACCGTATATACTTTTAGTGCATTAAGTAAAAAGCTGCTAATTTGAAATTACAAACAGACACTTCAATTTTATTTATTTGTATAGATGTCAAGAATATCTAGAATTTTGTGGAGTTTAATTCTCTTCCTTTAAACAGGATAAATATTTTTTCCTAATTCCTTTCTCGTTTAGGCAATCGGACTCGGGGTCTTTTTCTTTTCGTAAGCAAAAAGTTAACGTTAGAATGATAGTAAGAATATTTGATATTCTTCCCCAAGTTATATTTTTTTATCGTTTTCCTCTTTTAAACTTGATTCAAAATATATATAACGTACTACAATGAATTTCATATAGATTGTAAGTGTTTGAGGGGGATAAGACAAGAGTTTATAAGATTTTTATATTTTAATTTTTTTATTTATTCCATTTTCAGTATAGATTAAATTGCTCAATTATATTTAAAAAAATTAGTATAACTCATTACCCAAAAAGCTCAAATAACATTTGTAGCATTATGTGATCCATATTTTTATAATAATTTAAAATTCAAATGGTATAAATATATATAAAATCCGACTAAAGAAGTTATTTTTGACTGAATTGTATATGTGTGTGTGTGTGTGTGGAATTAAAATTTATTATGGAATATTGAATTAAAAGTTAAAAATCCTAGCTGCTTAAACATTGACAAAGGAAATAGTTATTTAAAGTTTTACTGTAAGTGCATGAGGAAAAATAATATTTTTACGCAGATCGCTAAAGTCTTACATTGCATTTTTATTACTGCCACACACTTTATCAACAGCAGAGAAATACACTGTTTGAAAAAGAAACTAAGAAACGTTTGTTAATAATATTATTTCTAGTTCAACGTACAATGAATGAATTTCCTTAAAAAAAGTGATGTATCAAATTTAAAGGTAAGAAAATTTTAATTTTAATTTCTAATCTCTTGTGTGATTTTTTTCTCCGAAAGTAATTTATTTGCTACTCTGATTCAAATTTAGAATATTTGTATTCGTTCATTAATATAATTGATAATTAATTGAAATTTCAAAATAATTGCAACAGATATTTTTGAAGTATTTCTAAGATATTGAAAGCCAGCATGCAAAAATATTTCCTCTATCGTGCTTCAAAGCTGAGGAAGAGTTTTTTTTTTTGTAAGAATAATTTTTCCTTGTAAAATTAACCAAACTATTACTATTATTGATAATGTGAATCATCTCCTAACAAATTAATATATAGGAAAAATTTAGTTCCGGATTCATTTTATTTTTATTCTTAATTACTTTTTGCCGATTTCGACTGACAAAAACTCGTTACAAGTCTCGTGTTGAAGTATTTAATCAATATTTCCCTTAAAAGTATTTAATGTCTCTTCTGTTTTGATTTATTATCCTAATACACGCTTTTACTCTTTACAGATTAACGAGAGTCTTAGGAATTTTACTTTTCTTTAAAGTAATTTCTTGCAAAATCTGTTGCTTCTTTATAACTCCTCTCATAGCTACTATTTTAAAAATACTTTTTGAGATCAAAAACAAAGATCGACTAAATACTATTAGTATTCCTTTACACCAGATAAAAAGTAATTCCTTTTACATTTGTGGCTGATAAGAAAGTATTTATTTATCCGTGAACTTTGGAGGAAAAAAAAGATTTGAAAAAGAAATGATAATCTTTTGTCAAAGCATTTCTATTTCTAAAATGTTTCTAATGACAAATTAAAAATTGCAAGGGAAGAATAAGCAGTTGCGACGATATCGTATTTATTTTTCTGCGGTTTTTTTCTTTCAGTGGTGCAACAGACCATGAGGGTCAAGGCTTAATGTATTCCTTTCAGTATTTTTCTACGTTATCTTGCTTAAAAATACTTATTAGTACTATTACAATTTTCTAATGTTAAAATGATTTTCCAGTGGTCCTCCTTGTACCTTATCTTAAACCTCGTCATGATTTCAATTCGTCATTCAATTTTTGAAAAAAGTTATCTTACGTTTATTTTAAAAAGAACGATGCTTTTATTGTGTTGTTGTAAGTACTAAGCATTTTTCATTCAGATTTTAATAGTAATCTTATTAATAATGTATTAACAATACAATGATTTCATCTTGAGTTCACATAATTAATAAAACACAAAGAATAATTATTTTATCACTTTGATTCGAAGCATTCTGTTAATACATTAAATTTTATCTAACGATTTTTTACCAGTGTGCAGATTTGTAATTATGTTCTAATAAAAAACAGGTTAATAAATTATTATATAATATATTTTTGCCAATATTTTTAAATAGAATTTTTTTTAACTATGTGCTTGTACCAAAAACCCATATGCGTTGAAAATTCTCTGCAGTATTCACCGATATATATATATATATATATATATATATATATATATATATATATATATATATATATATATATATATCTTTATATATATATATATCTTTATATATATATATATCTTTATATATATATGTGTGTGTGTATGTACAAAATAGTTATAAACTTTGGATAACTAGTCAAGCTAGTAAAAAGTATTAGTCACGGTTGTACTACAGCAAACTCGTGGCCTTAGGAACCAAGAATGCAGGTTTAAAGAAAGTTTTGCGGCCAGCCAACCTTCACCTGTACTTGCCAATACTCTGGGTCATAGGGAAAGTAAGGAATATCAAGAGAAATTTAACTATTATAAACAAAAACACAATCTATTAATTTAAAACGATAATATTATAACCTACTATTAATTACTACTATATGTTAAAATCGATCGAAACTTTTCATTAAGAACATAATAAATAGATTTACATAATTAATTTTATGTAATAATGGTGTATGTTAAATGGTAATTACATATTATATATATATATATATATATATATATATATATGATATATATATGGTAGTTAAAAATATTATATATATATATATATATGGTAGTTAAATATTATACATATATATATATATATATATATATATATATATATAACTACCATTTAACATATAGCATTATTACATAAAATTAATTATGTCAATTTATTTATTATTTTCTTAATGAAAAGTTTTTATTTATAGTATTTTTAATGTTCAGTCTTTCATATTAAATAATATATCATATGGATTAATCAGAAGAATTAACCACTTTGAATAAAATATATAAGTATCTGAAAAATCTTCTAGCTAGTAAGAGCAATTTTATTTTATCAATTGGAATTAGGAATTTTTTTTTCAATATTTATCCTTTTTTTTTTTTAGCTATAAGCGTTTTTGTAGTAAAAGATACAAAATGTTCTTGGGAATATGAATAAAAATTTCGAGGTGACGTAGTAAATTCTGGAAAATAAAACGTAGGTATATAGTATTGTCCGCTTGTCATGTGGAACACTTTCCCTGAGATATTAAGATCTCAGTAATTTTACATGGCAATTAGAAAAGCAGAAGGAAAACATATGTTATTTATAACAAATGATATTCTAAAATTAGTTACACATTCTCTAGTATAATGTGATTATAAATGAATGATCTGTAGTAATATTTATGGTTGTTAGAAGTGTCTCACGAGTAATATACTCTACTTTATATTCATGTTCATGTATTATTGTAATAGAAATTTTGACAATTTATGTAAAATGTATTGATAATGTATTAAAGACAAATTCTGCCTTGTAAATGTTTTAAATAGCGATGTCAATAAAAAGTTTTGTAATATAATTCACGCTATCATTATTTTATAATACTTAAATAATTTCAATTAAAATGTGTCACTTTTTCTATTGTTTTGTTTTAAGCAAGTGGAAATGTATTTATTTGAATCGAGAATTTGATATTTTACAAGAGTTGAAAATTCCATGAAACAAGTTAAAATAAATACAACTTGTGAGTATAAAATAAATCATGAAAATCAATGTCAAAAATATCAAAGTATTAAAAAGTCAACATTATCACTTTTGATGCCTCAAACTCTTTAGAAAACAAAGTATAAAAAAATTAATATTAAACAAAAAATATTTGAAATTAGCTAATAGTTTTGGCCATTCTGTTTAGCATAATTATTATTTTTATTTCAGTTAAATTTTTAGACTGATCAATAAATTATTTATGAAATTACATGTTTTGCTCGATTTGTTTGTGGTTAGTATTTGCTAGCAATGTTAAACGTAACACGCTTTTAATTTATATGATATATTTTACGGCTTTATAAACTATTATCAAGATGAAAATTCTGCCCGTCTCCTTCACTGTAAAGTCAAAATGTCGTAGCGCGTTTTAAAGTGAAATGAATTCGCCTTTTAAACAAATGAATAAGACAAGAAAACAGTTTGTATACAAAATCTCTAGGTCCCGCATCCCTGTTTCACAATACGGAGATAATGGTATAAGTGTGCTTTTTATTGAGATGAAAAGGATAATGTTTTCCTCATCCAATGTCAACATGAAGAATAACACCATTCACCGAAAATACATTTAGAGTTCGGCTTCGAATTTCGAGACAGTGCTCTAAAGAGAAGAAAAGAAATGCTGTGCCCCTTTTCACTAAATGGGAGAATCCGTGTTCTATAGCTGAGTCAGATGTGTTGCTAGGCAACCGTACCCACCCAACCTCCTACTCGTCCCTCAACTGTACAGTAGGTGTAGGTTTGAGCCTTTTGCTCAGCGGTGGTTGAGCTTTTTATGAATTCCTTGTAATTACGCGAACGTTAGTTCGGGATTAAAATGCCTCACTTTGGTATGTGAATGGAAAGGGGTTTCAGTGAGGAAAAAAATGTACCTGCTCAATGAAGTTCATTTATATCACAATCATCGCTTTTGTATCATTCATTTTTCCTCAACTTTTTGGGTTGATTTATTTTAAATTTTAACAGAGTTTTCTCCCTCGCTATTTTTGTGTGGGATTTATACATCTCTTTCAATTTTTGTTACTAAATATTCATTTTCATGGTAGGTTAGGAAATATCCTTAAGCTTAGAGTTAACAGCTAATTAAAAGGCAATAAGGGTGTTTGAATTTATTTCTTTGTTTTGTATCATAAGAAATATTGAAATCAAAATATTCTTTTACAAGAAAAACCTTATCAGTTTTATATATCGTTTAATTTTATGAATGATTTTTATGGTTTTTCAAAAAGTGTAACAAAAGTTCAATTTGTCTTTAGAAACACATCTTAATTGTTCAGGTAATTAAATAATTATTGTCGTGGGCAGTTTAAGGAATTTTAAGAAACTGAAAGTTATTAACTTTGAGGACAATTCAATTTTCTTCCTTGATTTTTATAAAGTAAATGATCCATTCGAATCAAAACATTTGATAAATATTGTATCAATTCATTTGAGATAACAATTTGTATAGGAAAGCGTATTAAAGATATTAAGAAGTTTAGAATGTTTTAAAGTACAATGACCCTGACGTAGAAAAAATTGTAAAGTTGAAAGTATTTTAAAGAATTCAGAAATTTAGTGCAATCGTATTGAAAAATAATCCTTTTTTACAAACAACCTGTTAAATTCCCTTTTTAATTGGCAAAGATCTCTTTAAAATCTTATAGCGAATATATTATATTTGAATAAAGCGAGTATTTGTTTCAGTCAATAATTTAGTAATGGAGTAAATGAGAAGTTCTTTGGACATAACTATGAGAAAAATAGTATACGAAATACATCGATTACATTTAATCTTAACAGGAAAAAATTTATTAAATTTTTTTTTTAAAAAATACATCTAAATTTAGATAGAATAGAAGCAATTTTCCAGCTGAATTTTGGAAACTTAAAATAAATTATACTAATTTGGATTTATTTAACAAAAAAAATATTTTTATGAAATTATCTCGCTTTTTAATCTCAGACCTATTTTATTTTTACTTTAAGGGAATCTGATTGATTATAATTTGTATCAAACAAGAAGTTACATTAGAAAACTGAATGTGTATATAAGGATAAAATATTTTTCTTCATGAAATATAACTTCAACTTTTCATTCAATGCAGCAAACCACAACCACGTATGTGGAGGGACATGCATGAATTAAAAACATCAGTGAGTTTCTCATTCTTTCTAAAAGTTAACTGAAAAAGAAAAGAGTGCGCACTTTTTTCGTAAAGTAAATGTATATAATTACTGTTTTTTTATTTATATTTAACATTTCATAGATTTTTTTTCTCTAGAATCTAGGTACTTGATAAATATTCAAGTAGGAAATATAATTATTCATATACAAAATGATCCCCCGCCCCTTTATCTTGGTTATAAAAATCGTTTTCATCTCTTAACATTAATATATATTTTTAACTTCATATTTCTAATTTATGTTTTCCATAGAAGCAGTGTTATACAAAAAAGATGTTTTTTCTCAAAATAAAGAATTAAAAGTGTATAATTTTAGATTTTTACATGAAATGTAGTTATATATGTATATATGCTTGTACGTGTGTATAATCGGGATTTATATAATTTTTTTTAAACTCAATAGTTCTATTTAGCACGAAATTCTCGTAACATAAAAAAATTATACACTAATTCAGCTATTTCTAAATTTTATTATGAATTGTTCAGAACAGTTTACAAAAAGTTTATATTTTGCCTTTATTTTGAAATTACTTTTTCATAAAAACCTATATTATTATATTTTTTTTATTCTGCAATGACATAAGAAATAAAAAAAAATTAATTAAAATTGTATTTATATCTTTTTGATGCCCTTAATTAGTTTTAATGCATTTATATATATATATATATATATATATATATATAAAATCTTCTTATATATACTTCTCAATCAAACATAATTATTAAAATAATATAATGTTAAAAATTCAAATTTCATGTTAATTTTAATTTAAAAATTGTAAAATATCTATAAATCTAATAAAAGTAAGTTTTCAGGTTATACATAAAACTGATTACGGAAATTCAAAAGAATATATTATTTTTCATGGAATTCGGTTTGTGCAGCTGTAGCATCCATCAAATAACCTGCCAAAAAAAGGAAGGGAAAAACTATTTTAATGGAAGTCTGTCTTATTGTTGAGAGTTTGAGAAAAAGAATTATTTTGCCTACATCAGTAAGCAGTAAATGTTTTATTTCAAGTTGCTATGGAGTTCCCAAACAAATGCGTTTGTTTACCCTTAAAAAATACAGAACGAATGTCTACTTAGAATATTAGGTAGGTCATTTAAGCTGAAAGAGTTTTTTCCTTCTCCTATTTTTGTGTTTAAATATTATAATTTAGAAACAGTGTTCAGTTACATACTTCGATGAGCGTCTTTAAATTTTTAAAGATATTAGCTATTCCCGTGTCGAATAAATTACGAACAGTTATTAACAATTCATTGATTCCATATGTTAGAACTGGACAAAATTAAACTTACTTTTTAAATTGGCAGTTTTTGGCTTCAGAGATAACGTGACAAACTTTGAGACAGAGAATGTTATTGCTCTTTCAGTGTTTATGGTTCTGCTGGTCACCTGGTGTCACGACACTTTTTGTATCGATTTCCTTTTGTCTTTTATCATTGTCGCGTGATTCAGAAACAAGCTTTTAAGTCTTGCTTCAATGTTTACTCCGCACAAAGTCACTCATTCATTTTGATTCCCATTTCGGTTTCAGAATACAGTGGATTATAATTGAGAGGTTTGAGCAAATAATTTTGAAGATTTAAATATAGTAGTATCGGGCCTTATTTTAAACTGGCAAATAGTCTTTAAAAATTTCCGGGAGTAATGAAAAACCAAGATTACAACTTAAGTTTGCTTTTTTCAAAATTTTTTCAATGCTATTAGTAATGATATATCTCGTGTATTGCAAATACTTGTGCACATGAAACTATTTATCTGTAATATTGCAAGCTTTATTTTTACAATTATGAGAAAACAGAGAGAGAATGCTCTATAACTTACTATACATACCTTTCAGTGATAGGGATATTGAATTTAAATTTGAAAATCACAGCATTCATACTTAAAATATTGCAATAGAGCAACTAATTTAATGTTGAATTCTCTTAGTACTACAGAATAAATATGATTCGTATTCAATGATTGAAAATTTCTCGAAGATTCGAATTATGTTTAAACTTCCGAATTATATAAAAATCATAGATTTTTAATTCTATTTATATATATTTGATCAATTC
Organism: Trichonephila clavata; assembly: GCA_019973975.1. Classification (NCBI taxonomy): domain Eukaryota; kingdom Metazoa; phylum Arthropoda; class Arachnida; order Araneae; family Nephilidae; genus Trichonephila; species Trichonephila clavata. Next base: position 156,596 of record BMAO01008191.1, read on the forward strand.
GTATTTTTTTTCAGTTTACAATTTATTTCAAATTTTGAAGTAAACTAAATTAAAATATGTGCAATGTTTGAAAAGTTTATTTTTCGTTCATCAGGTCTTGTTTAAATAATGAACTGTGTTAAGGAAATGTTAAACTGTATTATAAATACAAAAACTCTTTCAGTCTGAATAATAGCAAACTTAAAGGGAGAAAATTAAAAAATCTAATAGTATAAAAAAGTAATCTCTCCTTACGTTAAATTCGCCAACAATATCGAGAAATATGCTTACTTTTCAAATATTTCAAATCCCACGCTTCAGTATAAATTTACTATTTTCGTTAAGGCTCAAGCAAATAAAATAAGATTCAGTTTTGCATATGTAAGGTTTAATTAAGGTTAATCTGATTTAATTTAATTTCATGTAATTCTCATTTAAATATAAATAAACATTCTACTGATATTCGTCTAATGAATAACCATTTTGCACAAAAATGTTAGTCTCATATTTTTTACTTAACGTTATTGTTCACCAAATCTAATTCTCAATTTTGTTTATGAAGAATAAAATACATTCGAAAATATAATATTACTTGAGACATAGAATTGAAATTGGATTTCCTCCGACTTTATTTATTATGAATACTAAACTATAACTGATTTTTCATTTAAAAGCGTACAAATAAAGGAAATACATTCTGAAGCCCTTATTCTTTGAATTTCTCTTATTTTTCAAATTGATGCAAGCTCTATTTTACTCTGTTAATGAAAATGTCGGCAAAAATGTTTTTTTTAACAATGAGAGAAGAATTCCTATTCGTTCATTTTTTTAAAAAAAATCTCATCTTTAATTCCACTGATCTTCTTAAATCAATAGAGATAAAAACAAATGTGATTGGATTGGAGAAGAAAAGCTGGATTTTATTTCCAAAGCAATTTGTATCATTTTTCATGTTATTATTTTTTAAAAATGTTTTTCATCTGGCTATCTTTTTATGCACATGTTATTGATAAAGATTCATTTCTTATAACTTTGATGAAATTAATAAATTTGAATAGATTCAAAATAAGATTTATGTGAATCTTTTTAATAAGCTTTTTTTAAATCTGCTCTCTGCCACTAACAATAAATTTTTATAATTGAAATTTTGTAAATTTTTCTTTAAATCTTTTATTCCTCGTTTTGTTCAGAAATTATTACTTTATTCTTTATTATTTATTGGACAAAAGGAACGATCGCAAAATGCAAAAATTTAATTTAACCTTAAAAATTGTTTTTCTTTTTTCGAATGTTTTTGCTACTTTAAAGTAAAAATCTAAGACGCCTTTTGGATTTTAAGAAATGTTATTTTAATTTAAAAATGATTGCTAACCAAAACATAAATGTTTAATTGAATGAAAGGAGAAAAATATGTAATGGGAGAACCTCATGTACATACTTTAAAATAAATGTATGCTTATTTACATATAATTTTTAATAAACTATTCAAGTGATTATAAAAAAATATAGTTTTTGTTTAGTCCACCCTCTATATGAAAAGCACAGAATGTTAATATTGGATTCGACATCGATGAGATGAATAAATTTTTAAGAAATAGAGTTTCTTAAGAATGTTTTTACCTTTGTTACTTTACTTTGGGAAGTTCGGTATTAATTATTCTGAAAATTCCAGTAAAAATTTAAAAAGTAAATAGGAGGACATTTTTTTCTTCAAAAACATCAAACAGTAAAGGACTTATTCTCTTTTTCTTTCCTGAATCGTAAGGAGTTCGATTAAACATTTGCAGTTGAACGAAGATTTCTAAAATCAGAACTTACAAAAAACAAGTTTTGGTCATAAAATTTTAAATTTAGACAACAGCAACCTTTTTCATAAGAGCGCTGATGATTTTTCGGTAATTCAAGACGTAAATAAGTAAATAAAAGATTGTCAATCAGGCTTAGGTTATTCAACAGAAAAGCATTGCATTTTCGGTAAAAGAAAGCAATACAATGGAATATATAAAAAAAAAGTATTTTTTTTGCCAAAAGAAGCTATTGACATCGACAAATTGTCAACAGATAAACAGAATAGCGTTGCTAAGGAGACAAGTGCCCGTTCATAAAAGTAAGCATAAATTTCGTGATAAGTATAAATTACTCTCCCAAGGGAACGTTTGTACAGTGAATATGAGAAAAAAAATATTCATAATAAAATATTCGAACAATAAAGGTATAAATAAAAGTAGAATAAATCACAAAAACTTTTACTTTAATTTAGATTTATACAAAATTATGTGTAGGACGTATCAGTAAATAACTGAAATAAGAAAAATGACAGATTCTTAGCCATTTTGAGGGTTTGTAAAGGTGTATTATACTTTTATAACGAAGAATTTCTCTCTAATTAAATTATACTATTCTAAAGTAATGATATTTATTAAGAGGTTTTTGAACTTAATTTAGGATGGCTAGTGTGAGTAAAGATTAATGTCTCTTAAATAATTTTTAATTCAGTGAAATTTGAAAAGTTGTAAGGATTTTAAGTGTATTGCATTCAGTTTTTATAAAGCTTTTCTGTAACTGTTAAGATAGTTCAATAGGAATTCATTTTTTCAATTCATTTGGAAGAGTTCAAAGGAAAATTTCCCCAATACACTTTAGTATGTTATCAAACACAGTTGGCTAGAATTATTTCTAAGAATTTGTTATAGGAAAATTCAGAGAGAGGAAAATAAATCAATTCTGGGATAACGAAAATATTATAAACATAGTAATAAATTTGAAGCTCTTACTAACAAACGCTTACGAAAAAAAGCTAAATCTTATATTCTGAATTCAATTCAGTATTGATATAAAAATTAGTGTTTTAAACCGTTAGAAATGCATACAAAAAATAGGAGAAGAGCAAATAAGAGCAAGGAGAGCAGAGAACCTAGCAAATCATTTCATTTGAAATTTATGTATTTGTTTTGAATTGAATGTAAATAAATACAACATTACTTGTAAGAATTTAATACATTAATTTACTTACGTTTTAAAAAAAACTTTATAACTACAAACATTATTCTATATTCTTCTTTTAAAAAGTTGAATTACATTATTATATAAATACAAAAATATATTTCTGTTTTACAAATACATTTTCTGTGAAAGAGCTCTATTAGTTAGAAACATATGTGTGAAATTATTTAAAAAATACATTATGTTCTTCCTTGACTTGTTTTGCTCAATTTAAATTTTTAAAATGTTTAACAGTTACAGAAATGTTTCATGTAAAACAGCAAAATCACACATCTCTCATTATCTATACAAATTTAATACAAATATATTTGATATTTATCAAAATCTATTTATTGAATTAAAATGAATTATTTCTTTAAACTAAAGTTATTCAATGACATAATATATTCTGTTTAATTACGTATGATGAACTGTCAACGGTATTACAGATATAAAAATTTCTTAGAAACTAATCTGATTTACTTGTCGACAAACAATTAAAACGGAATGGATATAATAAAACTATGGTAAATATTTGACTCCACTTACTCGAAAATCAAGAGTAAAATTTAAATAAATGAATGAGGAAATAAGAATTAAATTTAGACATGACTTAGAACAGTGATACAGTGATAGAAAAACAACAGTTCGACTAGAGGTTCTGTAGGGTCCATTACTGATTTTAAGACAACAGCACAAAAATTTTGAATTTTTATGGTTAAGTGAATTATTTGATGCCGAGTTACATCTTTTGCATTTTTGAATTTTTCTACAGAAAAATGAATTTTTTTTGCATATGCGTGAAACATAAATGTGCGAATTTATATAGAAATTAATTTAAAAAATTTTGCATGTACAAACAATAGAACTCCCTCCAGTAAATATTCATAAAATTATTAAATATGCCTATTTGATTTTATATCTAAGTTTAAAAATATTGAAGAAAAAAAAACAAGAAATACGAAATACCACAGTTTCATAAATCGCATTTATTTTAAAGATTTTTCAAAATACAATGCTTTTTTGTATTTATTACGTTTGTTACAGATTATATTGACCCACCCTCCCTTAAAGTATTGCTTACACCTACTCCTAAGCAAATTTTCCCTTCCCTCATCTAGAGTAACAATCAACATTATAATAAAATTATAAAAGGTACTTTTTCCTTTCTTTAATATTTATATCTATTAGAGAATTACAGTTTAATGAATTAGACTAAAAATAACTGTAGCTAGAAATAACCAATTGCTTTTTCAAATATTCCACTTCATGACAGTTACGAATGACATTGTTAGAAAGTTTTTAACAGCTATATTTAGAACTTCTCTGAGAATTTGGTCAGAAGTCTTAGTCAACAAGCTTGTTTTCTGTTCCAAATCGTCCTCTAGTATTGATTTCGAGTTGAAGCAAAACATTAATGTGAAGAGTACTTTCCGAAAATGTCAGCACTTGGTTCGATAACTTGTTGTCTATGCTTCTTGCCGAGCATTGGTTTGGGAAGCACGTAAAGCAGAATACATTAATTAACATTAGGCTGTCAGGACCAAATATCTTAACCTAAAACAAAAAGATTTCTTTGACTGTGATAAGGAGAATTTTGTATTCCTTGTGCGTCTTCAGATGAGCCTTAGTCTGGAATCGGACATGGGGTTATCGGAGATTCGATATACGTGGGAACATAAGCCAGTTCTCAGTGACATTTAGGTGACACCCACTGATAATGACTATTCAGTAAAAAGCTCAAATACTCAAATAGATCTTGAGATTCTAATCTATTTCTTTGAGTCTTAACAAAAACACGCTTTTTTCGAAGCGTAGATTCTACAGTTGAAAATAATTTAATAAAAAATTTAAAAACCTAGAACGATATTACTCATTTAACATGTCTACTTACATTTTATCTCCTTTTTTGCGTACGTTGTCTTTTCTTGAACATACTGAAATACACTTTCAAAACACTGAGTTTTTTTTAAAATTGAAATGTGCCTAAAATGCTCTTAATGGAATATGTTTTTTGACACTTTTTTGTGGAATTCTTATGTTTTTCTTTAATATTCGTAGCATAACATCCATCCATTTAAAAATATTTTATGACTTGGATTAAAATGTGTATAAAATTGTTAGATAAAAACGTAAAACCATGTTTAAAAATTCTAGGATATGACTTGCTATTTTTCATTGAACAATGTATAAGGGCTCACATATATAGCCACATTTAATTTTATCTAGTATAAAAATAATTTCGATAAAAATGTTTTTGAATATTCGTAACATTGACATCTTAAAAAATATATTGATGCATTCTGAATAAACGAATTAACAGTAACTCGAATCTTAAATTTCCAATTTTATTTCAGAATTATACAGGGTGGTCCCGAATTCATGGTAAAAACTTTAAGGGTAGATACAGGACATCGTAACAATAATTTATTATATAGTATTGTAAGGGTACAAGTGACGCGGTGAGGCGCAAACAGGAAAAATAAAAGAAAAGAGATATTGAGTTATCATGGTTGATTGCGTTGCGGTCGAGGGTAATAGATGTTTAGCAACATGATGCATCTCAGTAGGGGAAAGCGCTATTCTTAATTGTACTGACGTCTACGATGGGAGACTTTACGTATGCCGAAAATGCAGTCATGCATTGCATATACTGCCGTGCAAATGGTAACGGCAGAGCTGCGCTACGAATGTATCACGCGTAGTTTCCTGATCGACGAATGCTTGATCGCGTAATTTTTCAGCGATCACCATCGTGAAACACATTTGTTCCACGTCACCAGTCTTGATGGTGGTCGACGAAGAGCTGTACGCAGTACAAGCTTGGAAGAAAGCATCTTGAACGTTGTGACTGATAGACCTGAATCAAGTACAAGAGCTGTTGCTCGTCACGTAAGTGCGAGTCATAAGACCGTTTGTAGAGTGTTAAACGAAAATCACTAATACCACTTCCATTTTCAGCGAGTACAAGCTTTGAATCCGGAAGATTATCTTCTCCGACTGCCAGTGGATGGTACAGCAATGTGCGCTGCAGCTGGACTTCATAGCTTATGTGCTAAACAGTTATAAACAGTTACTGTGAACATTACACTTGTCAACGAGACGCTTTCAATAAACACTTTGTCTTTCCTTTCGTCTCTTATTTTTTGTATTTATGCCTCATCGCGTCAATTGTGCCCCTACATTCCTATGCAATAAATGATTGTTACAATGTCCTGTACTTACCCTTAATGTTTGTACCATGAATTCGGGTATTTGCTATAAACTGAATAAAATTTGTAGACGCTATTAGAATTAGAAAATTCGTTAACAAGTATTTGAATTTTATTCCCATTTTCAGCGTTGCTCATTACTTTGATGGTTTCCTTTGAGACGAATATTCTGATTTAATGAGCAACAATTTTTATACATGAAGAAATTCTTTTTTTTTTTTTTTTTCACGTTCAAGATTGTACAGCTTTTAAGTTCAAATAATCATCATAACATTTAGTACTTTGTATATCGGCTTTGAAAAGATAAAATTTTATAGTTTAGCAAAAACGGAATTTTAAACTGCTAGTGCTAAAACAAAGTGTTATTACCACGTAGCAAGAAATAGGTTTTATCAAGAACTTTGAAAATGAATCCATTTATAAAGGAAAAAAGTTTGTTCTTTTTCCACTATTAAGAAGTATTTGAAGCATTAATTTCTTGTAGCCATAGGAAACTTTTTCCATTTTTTTAATAAATTAATCCGTTCAGTAATTGTCTTTTTTTATGAAAATATATTTTAATGATTTTATTACACCCAAAATTAATCGATGAACTTGAGCGTAACATCTTTAAGATTTATTCGAAGCATTTTACTTCCCATAATATGTCTAACCATTGTAAAAAATTCTGATTTTACAAATTTCAAAAAAAGCACATATGCATAACTGATTTATTAATTAATTTATCTATATTAATTACGTATTAATATTAACGCAATCATATATTTCCCGCGCGCGTATTAGATAATTATATATATATACAGACAAATAGTAACAAAAATGAAGCAAATTTTCTTGATATAGAAATTAAATTAAAAGATAATAAAATAGTTACTAATATTTATGATAAACGAGAAGACTTTTATTTCAATATTATAAAAGTACCACATTGGGAGAGTAATTTACATGTTTCTATATTCAGAAATATTGTTATTAATCACACACAACGCAATAAATTTCTAGTTTCAAATGAATCAGAAAAAATAAAAAAAAAACTATAAATATTTTACTAAATACTATTTAATTTAAAAATACCAAATTAATTTTTTAATAGATATTTGAATAAAGAAATTTTAAATAGTAAGAATTAAATTTCCTAGTTTATTAAGAGATTATTATTATAAATTTATTATTCTTCCTAGATAGATATAGGTACCTCCAAATTCTAATTTTAGATAAAATTACTTTTTTTTAAAAAATTTAGTTTAATTTACTATTTTTTTAAATCATTTAATCTTGGTGTCCCTAAGATATTGGTAGTATGTTTACAATTCTTAATGTATTATTTCTATTCTTTTCATACTTTTGCTAAGTGCTACTTTTCAGCCATTGCTATGCTTTGAATTTGTAAGGTCCAGAATCTGGCAATAACTTGTTTATTGTACTCAGATTTAGCGCGGGCTCTGCGTTTTTGAATGCAATTTTTAGGTAAGTTATCTTTTTCTCATAATGGATTTACATTTTCTATCCATTATTTTCAATAGGTTTTTGCTCAGTATTATTAACTGAAAGGGGGAAGGTTGGCTGGCCATAAAACATATTCAACCCCACTTTTATATAAATTATTTTATATTTAAGCTGTCCTAAGTCAGCAATGTTGATAATACTGCAGCATCCATGCTTTTATATTTATCTCTATTATTTTAATTTTTCTTCTTTTCATTTAAAAGCTATTGTCTGGTTATCTTACAATTTGAATTCTTTTTATGATCATGTTTATTCATCTCTCTCTTGTAGAGAAATTTCGATTATATATATTTGTCTAAATATTTTATACACTTTATTTCACAAAGTTGAAATTAAATATTGTAATTTAACTTATTTATATAGAAAGGACTTTTCAAATTATTTCGTGTGTGTGTTTGTCCCATACATCATACGATCATAACACAACATTACTGTTAATGACATGGTTAACTTTATTATAAAAATTTAGGGACAAAATTATATAAATTTTTTAAATGTTAACAATTCTCCACAAATATATAACATAGTTTCATGTTATGTCTTTATTCTGTAACTTTTACAGAAGTATGGATTAGGGAAGTGTTTTCGTACAGAAATGAATTTAACCAATTTAAAAAATAGTTAATTTTTTCTTATTTGTATTTCTTGGATATTTATTATATGTTTTGATACGTACGTAAACTTTTATAAATGTATTAAGTTGCCGTCTTATTTTGATGTAAGTATTACGACATTGATATTTGATCGAAGTAGCGTCTTATATACGTATAATGTTTTTAATAGTTATGTTTGAACCTGTTAAGATCGTTAAAAATGGCTTTTCATCTTTTTCTATAAATATAAAAAGTACAAGACAATCTTAAGCTGAATGAGAATATGCAACAGTGATTTATTTAATGCATAATAGTTATGCGAAAATTTTGTTTCAAATTTTTCTCGTAAAAGCTAAACAAGTAAATTCTTAGCGATACAAGTTTTATATGAAATAATTTGTTATTTCAAACATTTCGAATTACATGAAACTCAACTACAGCTTTAAAAGTCTTTTACAAATTAGATTGTATCACATGAGACATTTTGTAAAATTTGCAGTTGATTTATTAAGGTTCTCTTTCTCTCTTGCATTTTCTAATAATGCTTGGTAATATTTTTTTTACTTTAGTTTTATTTTTAGAATAAAAATGAAATGATATACATTTTACTTTAAGTATAAAATATCATTTTGAACCTTATTTAAATGCTTACCTATAAAGAAAGAATCAAAAGATACTTCATTTTCATTTTTTAAATGCTTTTTACCTTCATAGTTATATATATGACATAAAAGAAGAAAGAAAAACGTTATTATTTTCATTGCAAATTTTATAGGCTACACTAAATTAGAATTCTGGTAGCAAAAGCTAATCGCGCTGGCATTTAAAACGGACTAAATAACCGAAACTTGAATGAAATGGCTTTAAAAGAATACTTTTATTCGGGATATATATATTAAGATCGTAAGAAAATTCCTGTAATGAAAATATAAGCAAAAATATGTTTCAAATGCATTAAATACGTCACCTATTATTCAATTAAAAATACACTAGATATTATAAAGATGTCCCACACTCGCATTCATAATTCACAGAAAACCCGAAAGACATAAAACTAAGCTGAAAAATATACAGAGGATAACTATATATTACGTTATATCCCTTGGGGTCTTAAAGAAATATGAAATTTTCATAGTTTGTCTTTAAATTTCTGTCATTTTTAATCAATTCTGGTAAGTAAAGGAACTCTAATTAACGTGTGTTTATCACGTCTGCTTTATATATAATAGCTTAAATTTGTAATGATTATTGTAATTTGTAGTCGCAGTATTAGTATTTGTTGTTTTTAAAATATTTAAAACTAAGTATATATTCTTTTTAATGTAATTTCTCAATTTCAGCTTAAAAATATGACAGCTGTACAGTAGCGCACACAAAAAATTTTCAAGGGGGGTCCAGGGATGAAAGTCTCCCAATTCATATCATGCCTCAAGACAACACCAATTGATTCTTCTGATTTTGTCAACAAAAAACAGTAAAAAATGAATTATTGAATTAATAATTAGCATTAGTTAATAAAATAAATTGCTAATTACAAGTACTTAATTAAGTTTTACGTCATATATATATAGGATTATCATCAATCGAAAAAACCTCAAGGGCTTTGGGGGGGGGGGTTCGGACCCCTAGGACACCCCCTTTGTGTGCGTCACTGCAGCTGTATATTAATAAAATAAAAGTTTCAATACTAAAGTATCTTCAAATGTATAAGTATATAATATCAAGTTAATGTATGACTTTTTTTGTATATTGAAATTCTAAGCAAAATAAATATTAGAGGCTCCCTTGATAAAATAGCATATTTAGAACGAATCCTCTTTTAATCATAGTACATTTACATATATTCTTCTTCATTTATATTACATGACCGAATATAAAACATTTTTTGAAAAACGAATAGTAATTTTTATACCTTGTCCTACTCGGTGAAATCCAATTCCATAACAATATATTTGAACAGTTCGGTGACCTCTTTTCTACCGACAGTGCCTTGCTTCTATGTCTCCAACAAAGAAACTGAGAAAATACCGAGTAGCATCGCAATTCACAAAGGAATGAACATAAAACATAAATAGCTTGACATGTAATTAATGCAGCACTCAATGTAGCCGAGTCAGGGAATTTGCTAAGATCTATCTTGGGGCGACGCCCTTGCGTGCCCCGATTTCAGGACAAAACGAAAACCTGTGTTGTCCTGAAACAGAGTTGTGCTTCATTACAATCATGTCACATCATTTTTTATTCGAAAAAGGCTCAACTTAATGGATGAATTCGATTTCACTTATTAAATTGATTGGCATCTTTTTTTATTTGGAAATCTTTGACGGCACACAAATTTAAATATTCTATGACGAAATTGAAGCTTATTAAACGGGTATTCTTGAAGCAAAACAATTTAAATATTAGGATTGAAGAATACTTACATAACTTACTTTTCACAAGAGATATTCGAAGCCAGTTAAATCTGTAATACTCTTCTCTTTATTAGAAATGCTGTGGCCGTGGTAGCTTGGTTGTTATGGCCACGGACTCGTGAGTGGCATGTCATGTGTTCGAGTTCTAGGGTCACTAAAGACCCTCCGTGTAGAGGAGCTGGTGCTCAATAAATCTGCCGTAGGCCCTTTTGTTAGTGTAATGTAAGAGTTAGAAGAGAAGGCGCCACCTCAGGTGTCGTCCTAGTCCCTTGACCATGGCTCAAAATTACGAGGTCCGTATCCAATAGCCCTCTTGTTTCTTCAAAGTGTGATGTAAATTAAAATATAATCGCTTGGGGTTTTTTAATGAACAGTTTATGTTGCATTGGTTAATTATCATGATCTATTTTTGTTCCTTGCTCAAATTATTGCAATTAGTGTTTATTTTTGTGCGACCATTTCTGAATTAAAACGAAACCTTCATTTACGAAAGTGGAAAATTTTCCTTTTCATTTCAATATAAATATAATTTCCATTCAAATTTATGAACGCTATTTAATTTAATTTGTAGCAATATATAATGAATCCTCTAATTTTTTTCGCTACTTTTGCTAATAATTACTTCAAAAACCTAAAACTTTGCGTGAGGTTTCATTTTTTGCAAAGCAGCAGTGATTAAAGGAGATTTTTATTGCCTAAGTTGCTTCGATTACAAAAATGCTATTTAAAAAAACATCCCTGGTTGTCATATTTGTCTAACGATTAAATGCAATTAAAACACACTGTAAGAGAAAATATACACTTATAGGAGAAAACCGCATATTCTATATATATACCAATGAGCGAAAGCAAAGGAGGGAATCCCAACATTTTTTTTTTTTACTCTTTAAATTTTATGCTATAAATATAAAAGTATAAGAGTTGAGTTTAAATTGCTTTTAGAAAATAAGATGGGTGATAGTACCCATCCAGATGAGCAATTACCATAGAACAGAGAGTCGTATTCACCTTGGGAGGCATAAAGGAGTAAAAGAATTATATTCTCAACTTAGAACAGTGCTCTGTAAGTGAATGAATGTGAGACCAAAAGTTGCTTAATCTGATTTATTGTTCACACCTGATTTATTATCCATCCCTTTTGATTACATTTTATACCTGATTACGTAGGAGATATCCTACGCAAGACTGTCAATTATTTACTGTATGCAAATTTTCAGCATGAAAAGTATTATTTGCTCTTAGAAAGTTCTGTAAAAAGACAATCAGAGCAGATGTTGTCCCTTAAAAACAACACAGCCTCAATGCTTAAAAGAATTATCTTGATAACATCATCCAAAAAGACAATGGTGGTTAGGGAGGATTACACATACAAGGGATTAGTAGATATGCACCTTATATGCGGAAGGTAAAATGGAATAGGCTTGAAGCATGAAGATTGTACGAGCAGCGCTTTCGAACGCGTCGTATTCCAAGTCATCTTACCTTTACCAGTGAAGACAGATGACTGTTATAAATTGGTTCGTTTGTCATCTTAAACAGCAATGCAGGACATTCGTAAGAAGCATGATCAGAAATGGAAAAGCAAGTCTTGGTGAGATTTGCATTAGCTCCACACTTAACATAAGCAAACCGTGGCATACGAAATGGGTATGTCTCAGAAAGTGGTGTGGCGTTTTTTACACGTAGATCTCTACCACGTGTAAAAGTTGCTACGTTTATGCACAGATGATTATCCCCAGCGGTCAGAATTTGCGCAGTGGATGTTCCGTATGAGGTATAACGTTCCATGATTTTCTGCATTACTGTTACTTGGTGAGGGGGCATCATTCAACAGAGTAGGGAGTTTTCAACACCCTCAATCAACGTGTTTGATCTGACAGCAATCTCCAATGTCCACAATGCCCTTTGTAAACAACAACAAGGATTTTCCGTGAACATATGGTCAAGTGTCCTTGGTCCGGGTAAGCCCTTATCTTGCTAGACCGTTATGCCAGTACAACATACCGTATCTTCTTCGAAAAACTGCTTCCCAATAATTTATTGTAGGCTGTTCCGATCCCTTTTCAAGGATGCATGTGATTTAAACACGAAGGAACACCAAGTCACTTACTTTTCCAGCATGGTCTGGCACTTTTAAATGCCACATATTCCACACGACGGATCGGACGTGGCAGATTTGTGGCTTGGACTCTTTCAACTGGCCTAAGCCAACTGGACTTTTTTCTTCTAGGAGCACTTGAAATGTTACGTGTGCGAGACACTGTAAACTCGGCGGAAGATTTCGTAGAGTTTATCGTGGTTGCCGCAGACAAAATTAATATAGCACCAGGAATAGCACTAGTCATTCGTTGGTCGGCATGAACTGTACAACAAAAAACGTGTGGCCACAACTTTCAACACTTGCTGTGAGTTTTTCTCTGAATAAATATTAAGATCATGGAATTTTTGTTATCATTCATTCGCTTTCTCAACACTGTCGTAAGTTCAAGTTTTATATTCAAACTTTATTTTTTTCTACCTATAAGAGTGGAACGTGACTTAATGTCCTATGATAATTATTGCTTTTAGAACCCATAAAAAATGCATGTTCTACTAATTGACAATTAGTACAAGTTTCATTCCATACAAAATATAAAATATTCTGTCTTTTATTTTTTATTAATGTTTTGCAAAGTTAGAATTTAATTTTTGTTAGAATACAAAATATGGCTTATTTTTCAATTATATTAATGTCTCGCAATCCATATTCCTTTAAAATATCCCTTAAATTTGTATTTCCATATGTGTCTAAACAGTAATAATCTACGTAATTCACATTAAAACTATTTCACTTGATTTTATATTTTAATTATGTGAGTTTCTTAACCTTAAAATAGTATTTAGTTTTTCATCAAAAAGGTGATTTCAGTGGCAATTTTAAAGTTGCATTAAATGGAAACCAAGAATAAGTAACCTGAAAATAACCACCATTACTTATTTTAGTTGCTTTTTTTTAAATTTGTGTTACTATATACGAATATTAAGATTTCTCTTATCTTACTTCAATCATTCATTTGAATTCAGTTTAATTTTTTAGCTCTAAAATAAAAAATATATTTTTCATAATTCACCTAATTTAAGGCGACATATTTATGGTGATATTTTTCATAGTACTAGGGTATTTAATAAAGTTATTCTATTGATGAATAGTAATATTGACAATATTTTTTTAAAAAGAACATATTTAAAAATGGAAAAGCTGCTAATAAGGAAAGCTTTGCTTAATTATAGTAACAGGATGAACGAAAATTGCGAAATTTACTCGAATCATTGGAATAAGCTGTAGATAAAATATTCTGATAATAATGATGTTTATGCTTATAAAATTACTTATTTATAAAAATGTCGTTCTGCTAAATGTCTGTTTAAACTAGGCCAAAGAAAAATATCTAGGGAATTTCATATTGAACACTTCTGTTTTGAATTTAACATTCTAAAAGCTAAGTATTTCATATAAAAAATTATATAAATCAGAGGAGTATATTCTGCTTCTTTGCTTATAATAGAGCCCCTTCTATGTAGATTTTATTTTATAATTTATTTCTTTTTTATCAGCACTAATACATATATTTAAATCTTTTTTTTTTAAATCTAAGATGTGTAATTTGTAATGATATTAAAACCAACTTGCTAATTATAATTTCAGAACAATTCCAATGGTTTTTATTGATACATTCTACATATTTTTTCATGACTAAAAATAAAAAAAATGTTAATATGTATTAAACAATTAGTAATGAGATATTACTAATAATTCTCGAATCAACAGAACTAATAAACAGTGTTGTTTCAAAAATAATCAAAATATCATACAATAATTTTTGCATAAAATGCATTTTTTAATTATCTCTATTATGTTTGGCATGTAAAATTGCTACAAACACAGAAGCAAGGATCATTCGCAGGGGGAAAAAAGGAATTTTTAACCATACTACTTATATTTCAGTTATTCAGTCAGCTGTCCTGAAATCTTAAGATTGATTTTGATAAATATATGCATGACAGAACTAAAGCAAATAATAAATCTATTGTGAAAGAAAGTCCATTTCTCTACTGAACAAAATCGTAACTTTCTGGAACTGTGTTGCCCAGCTGCAACAATAGGCTGATATTTTTCATCCAGATTTTCGAAAAAGATACTGAATAGTTATACGAAAATCACATAAATAATTTTAAGCACTTTTAACAAAAAAAGTTTCAGAAAACAAATATAATATTTAGAAATTTTTTTAATATTTCATTGCATGTATGGTACTAAAATTCCCCATGATTTATTTAAAAAAACGTCATATAGACAGCAGCTTATGTGTGCAATAGAACCTGCTTATGTACGGTTCTTTTTTATGCGATTTTATTTTTGTGTGATTTGTTTGTGCGATTTTATTTTTGTACGATTTTTTGTGCGATTTTTTATGCGGTATATAAACTTCAACGGCTTTGGCGCCCCTGTAATGTTTTCTATTAATATACATATATACACTTTAAGAAGCTTTGTTCATTGGCTATAAACAGTCTCTGGACAAGGAACGTTCAATTGCTTTCTATCAAAGCACTAACCGCACGCACTTGATTGAAGATGAAATTTTCAACGACTACAATATTAATAATTTGATGGACTACGAAGACGGACAAAAGAACCGGATTCTTTGAGAGCGGAAAAAATATAAGCAAGGATCCAGTTTTCCAACATATATAGAAATACATTTTCTTAAAATAGATACCAATTCCGAGGAGTTAGAAATTACAAAAAGAACTTCGATCATCCATATCTGGTTAGCGTGACGTTCACAGGTAACTGACCAACCAACCGTCATCACGAAAACTTATTACTTACTTTATGTGATATCAAGTAAATCAATTGAAATTGTATCTTTGAGTTACGAAAGCGATTTTGAACTCATTCATCACAGGAAGATGCGGGCTTTGGATTACAATGAGTAGCAGAGAATTATGTATGTGCATTTTGAAAATTTCCCCATGTTTACAATGAGAACTTAAATGTCTTTTAAATGTTTCCATGTGGAATTTAGTTATTTATTTTTTTGGAAGTACTTTCTCACAAATTTCGTAAATAATTGACATATTTCTCAAGTGCGACTTTTTTTATGCGGTCCCTCTCTGCCACATAAAAAATTTTCTATAGCATGTCGACAAAGTTGTTTGTTCCTTGTAAGTATTTATGAAATTTTCGAATACCTTTTTGTGCGGTTTCTTTTTATGCGGTCCCTATATACCGCACAAAAACAGGTTTTACTGTATTTTCATAAATCAATGTAATCTAGCTTCCTTTATTTTACTGACAGTAATCTTACCCTACAGACATAATCTTGCAAAATTATCTTTCGCGTAACAAGCTTGTTGAAGGCAGTGTCTCCGCCTCACTTGACCTTAACCTTAACCTAGTTGTTCTCTCTTCCTGTCGTATCGATCAGCTGGTCACCCTTCCGGAGTCTGCAATCGTGTTTACATGAGCCATCACATATGGATCGAAGTTTAATATCAACAGCACGTCCAGAAGCTACACAAGTCGCGCATATCAAGAACGCCTTACACTGGCAATTGTCGCCTTTTAAAAGCTCATTTCTTTTACAACGTGTTTTGTGTTAGGGTGTGAATGACCTTAGATTATTTGAGTTTGAGGGAAAGTGTCAATGAGTACAGTGTAAAGCTTTTTAGAGAAAGTATAGGGAACTAAAAATTGATAACAAAAGGGAATTTAATGCAAATAAAAAAAAATTGAATAAATGTATAAATATATAACGATTCAAAGAAGTATGGAAATATTTTTGGGAAACAGTTTTTTTTTTTGCTCATTAAGACAGACAAACCAACGTCAACTGTACCGATTTTAATTGGATTCAATAACTGGTAGATCATAATTTTTTAGTTTAGGTTTCGAATGGAGTGTAAAGCGGGGGAACTGAGGGTTGAGAGAATGATCTGTATGAGAAATAATTAGTTGTTCAATTTTATAAGCGAATATGTACGGTGGAAAATAAATGTCAGATGAGAAACAGAATTTCGTTTAAGTTACACATTAATTTTTCTTACATACATATAATTTATATAAATGCAATATTTTTCATAAATATAAAAGCATTTTGAATTCTTAAGCAAAGTTGACCAAGTTTATTAGATTGAACTCATATTATTTTAGCTCATTGAGTCACTTAAAAACTTCTTTTCGAATCATTCGAAATTTTTCCTAAGTCCATTAAGCCAAACATTTCCAAAAAGCGGTATGTAATCAGATTATAAATTTCTGATAACTAATTAGTGACGAAACCCTTCGAAATTTTCAGTTGCTTACAGTTTACAAAAGTGCTCGGTGATCAAATATTTTTAACTAAAGACAAATAAATACCGAGTAAAATTGGCATTAATTTAAAGGTATCCGGCTACTCGCGACAATTTTTTTAAAAAAAAAAATGGAGATATGGGTATTTTTTTGTTGTTTGTAGATTTGTTTAGTACATTTTATGAAAAATATACTAAAATTAAGAAAAGAAAAAGAAATTATTATTACTAAAATGTGGGGGAAAAATGAGTAAAAATTGACAAAAAATAACATAAACGCGGCCCATTCTGTACCAAGGTTTATAAACAAATTTTCAATTTTTCAATTCTGATGTGCTGCTATGTTATTCATTTTTGAAGTGACCTTCAGGATGAGAGATATTTTAAATTTTATAAAAATTAGAGCACTTTATCTTAGTTGTTATATGAAATTGCTTAAAAAAACAGTGATTATATTCACATAAGAGACTGTAAATTTTGTAATAAAACATTGATTAATAAATCTGAAGGTTAAACCTCTAATATACAGAACATCACAAAAGATTTCAGCTAATTATTTTTAAAATTTTTTTAGCAATCGCTGGCCCCGTTTGAGCATTTTCAAAAAAACACATTTCGAGTAAAACACGTTTTAAAGTATGACATCTTGCTTAAAGTAATGGCATCTTCTCTTACTAAAACGCTTGTAATTTTTGTTCTAGTGAACAGAAAATAATAAACTTTGTATTTTTACAAAGCTAACAAAATGACTCATAAAATAAAATCAGAAAAAAACTTTAACAATCTTTAGCAAAATTCACAATTTTAGAGTAGTCGGCTACCTTAATATAAAGAATATGTAGCATAATAGTGTATGTCATAGGTTCCCAACCTTTTTTGAACTGGTGCCCCCTTTTCTAGTAAATATTTCGATACCACCCCCCTCCCACTTCAGAGAAGTAAGAGCGTACAAAAAACATGGGGAAAACAAGAATTAAATTTTTAAAAAATATTCTATTACTAATATAATATATTTTTAATTCAATTTTTTTTCTAAAAGCCACCAATTCCTTTTACTTGTGAATCTGAAATAGCAATTGCCACGATTATAGTTAAGTGTGTAATATTATATATTTTAGTTGTAGGTATGATGTTAGAATTGAAATGCTACTGGATTTCTGCTTCATTTAAAGGAGAAGAATAAAAGTTTTAGCTTACCTGTTATAAAGACAGGTAGGGATTTTAATGATACGAAGTAATTAATCCATAATTAACTATTGCTTTCTAAATAAATAAATTGACAGTTTCAGCCTTTAAAGAATCACTCGTTAATTGACGGTTAACATGTATAATTATATTTCTTGGATAATATATGAAATGAGATGCAGTGGATGAAACATTTTTCTTACAGCTCACAAACAAAGACAACACGCGCACTACAGAAATCATAAACAATAATATACATCGAAGCGAAAAAATATGCTGAATATGCAAATTGGCGCCTGTCGGGTACGTGATAGAAATGATTTAAATACATACAATTAACATTAAGTAACAGAATAACATAAAGTTTACTTTTGTTAGTACATAATCAGCATGCCTTTTTTAGACTATATTTGGTTAAATCTGCCCACGCCCCTCCGTGCCATCTCAACGCCCCCGAATTTTCTCTGGGTCTTTTATTGCCCCGTGAAAGCCTGAAACACCCACTAGGGGGCGTTATCGCACACGTTGAGAATCTATAGTGTATGTGAAAATTTTACAAGAAAACATATTACAGATTGTCAAGACAGACGCTTCCAGGTAACGAGATAAAAAAAATAACAATATGAAAGATACATATTAAATAAAATTCCTTTTGAGCCTTTTTTTTCTCATAAGACGAAGTTGGCTATATATTATTGCTTATTATATAATTTATCTACAATATATTTTAACAATCCCAAATTTATCATAGTAAAACTGGAAAAAGGAAAAATATCAAATAAATTTATCAAAGAATAATGTATAGCTATCTTTAGTATGAAGCTCTTCAGAATGAAAAATTGTAAAAGGGAGATATTTTCAAGCACTTATTGAAACAAATGTCCAAAACCGAAAAATTATATCCCATCAAATATCAAAACACAGAAAAATAGACGTAATTATATCTTATTCATACTTTCCAATTAGTCCTACTATGAAGAGAAAAAAAAGATATTTTCGTAAATTGTGCTGTTTAATGCGAGAAGGTTAAAAGTTTGTCACGCTAAGAAAAGAAATCAAACATTAACAGTTGCTCGACAACTCCATAAGCGTGAGTTGCACAATGCGTGTTCTCAACATTCTATTTGCAACTATAGTAGCTACTGTATAGTGAAGTGAAGGAATGTTGTGTTGGGAAACTCTAGAAGAATACAAAGGACGGTGAGCCGAAAGAGAGAGTTGAAATATTCGATATTCCTAGCCGCCACTTGGGGGAAGGACAATGTGCATGCAGGGAGCAGCATCATTACTCAGACTGTGCAACATCATTAACAAACATTAAGCAGAAAGGAAAGGCAAGCGTTCTGTGCTTCGTTGCTTGCTTCGAGCATCACAGAAGAGACGAGTAAAATTTGCATACTCAGCAAAAGTGGTGGGCGTATTACCGCAGTGAGTCATTCGAAGCTAAGGTCCGCCACAGACAAATAATTATCATCAACAGATTGCGCTTGGCTGTGCTGCTATTAATTTGCATTTCTTTTCTATTATTAGCCATGTGAAACTAGAAGTTGGATCCAAGTAAAGAGAGATAAAAAGTAAACAAAAGAGATAAAATGTGTTCACAAAAGTATCTTGATAGTTATTTCTTATATTCAGATTTTGTATTCATATTTTTAATTTCTTCTCCACCCCCCCTCCCCGATATATTTATTGTTCCCTGTTGACGACAAAATTGGAGAGAGAGAAAGTTTAAAGAGAGGATATCAACTCACAGGTGTCATCCTCATCACTTGAGCGAGTTTCAAAATTACGAGGTCCGTCATTAATAGTCCCCTGGTTGTCTCAGAGAGTGCGAGGTAAAATTAAAGTAAATCAGATCTTGTGTGGGTGTAGGAAGAGTGATATTTACTACATATCTACAATAGAGAAACAAAAATCTAAGGGAGTTATATTAACGTCGCACTGTGAAGTAACACGAGGGCTTACAACCACCTAAGCTGGCACCCCTCTCTCCAAACTACCAAACCACGCCAACGGTAGGACTTTGAGCTTGACATATTTAACGTACATTATCCCCATTCGGACGTTAGGTCTTCAGTGGCTTCAAACATATATATCTGGTGTACACCTTATCTTTATAAGCAAATTTAAATGCAATTTTTTCCCTCTAAACATGCTTTTTTATTTTTTAGCATTTGTTTTACATCTCTTACATATCTCTGTATTTTGAAATTATGTAATTCATGTTTAATTATGTTCGTTTTAAACTTTTTCTCCTGCATTTACTGATTGAACAGCATTTACTGATTGATCAGTAAATGCTGAATGCAAGGGTGGTTGTTTCCCGATGGGGAGCGTAACTCTATGCCTTTAGAGTAAACTCGTGGCATTCTGTCAACTTTGAAAGCGAAATGTTACTAAACAATCAATCAATCAACAGAAGATTGTTACATAGCTGAATTTAAACCATAATAAAAATGGTTTCAGTTTGTGAAAAGAAAGTTGTCCATACAATGGCATAACCTAATATCTCCTTTATTTATGAACTTTTGTGCAAATGTTCTGATGTTTACATTTTTTGGAAAGGATTATATATCCTATTTTTCTTTCTACTTCTGAGGTCTTAAATATCCTTTTTAAATAATGAATGTACCTTTAAAAGTACAACTGGAATTTTGTTGTACCCTTATTTTAAGATGCTATTGTTTGAAAATCCCAATTTTACACAAAATGTATCTGATTCCAAATCTATTAAGTAGAAATAAAAAAAATCGAGTAATCTTTCAAATCAACTGCAGCTTTTAATGATTATTCCCTCTGAAAGGATAGTTTGAGACTTTTATCTTTACATTCTTCAAGTAGACATTTGGCTCAACGTTCATTAAAATGAGTAGAGGGTGACAAGTTTTGAAAGAGAAAAATTATAGTTGTATCTGTATGAACTCTAGTTAACATGTTAAAGATGAAAGAGAGTTGTCTGTTATGATGTTTTCGGTATTTCTTTTCACAACAAACTTTTTGTTAAAATCATTCCTCCAGAATTGATGATGAAGGCTCGGGTATCAAAAACGTTCACGGAAGTTCAAAGCTAAAACACACTCGTTTTCTCAAGGACTTAATTATAAACTGGTTTTCTGTCAATAGGATGTTTGTGATATTTTTTATTGTTAAATGTAATCAGTTTTAGATATGCACACATCTAAAACTGTTTCATAAAATAACTATACAATACGGGAGAAATAAATTTTAAAACCTTTAAGAGTAGCTTTTTCTTTTTGAACCGAGGAACAATTTGAGCTTAATAGCAAAGAACTTGGCATATGATTTTGCACTATGGTATAGTTGGGATTACAATCGCAAAATTTAACGGAATTCTAAAGTTTTAAAGCTTTTAGTGAGGCTTTTGTAAATGTAAAATATTTCGTTCATTCAATTGTATACAGGGAGTCCCAAACTCTGCACAACCAGATTTCTCGTTAGGAGTCCATCAAAAATACCATCGATTCCTAAACGAAAGAATAGTTTGAAAATTAAATTCGACATCTTGGTAACAGTCCCATTAATTTTCACACAGTCATATGTTTCATGATATAAATATTACGTTCAGTTAAAAATTAAGGAAAAAACTCGAGATAACAATTAAGAATCAAGATGATTAAAAATCTCAGTTAACATTTCTAACGATCAACCTAACTCATCTTCGGATTATTAAATCATAAACGTTTCGATTTAAAATAGCAGTTTTATGTGAATTGATTAATTAATAAGACTGAGAAGGGATTGATACTTGCAATTCTTAAGAAATAAACGTAAAACAAAAATTTACTTGTTTTAATTAAATTTTTAACACATTTTACAAATTGCTTCTTATGTTGTTGCCGTGTCCTTCCCGAAGGGAAGGAAGGAAAGTTGCCAGAGCCTGAGACAGGTTGGACTTATAGATGCACGCCTGTCGTTGTCCGCTGCCTTGAGCACCATACAGGTGACAGTACGATTTCTCTCGGTTCTACCCCAATTTAGAGAGAGAACACCCTGGGGAATCAGGGGTTTCCCACTTCTTTTCCCTTTCACCAACCTCAAGAGAGGACTTGTGGCTCGATGGCCATTTATAGTACTCCCTTGTCGCAGATGCATTATGCACTTACAAGCATCCACGCCTTCTCCGTGATTCGGACCCACTCTTTATGGCACACCTGTCAGCGTCGCAAACCACTATATTGGATGGACGACAATCACTTCTCCAAAATCTTAAATGAGATTTATGTTAAAAGTCGCAAAAACCTGAAACATCGAATATTTACTTATGTATTGGAGATTTATAGATTTTTATTTAAGTACTTAGTAAAAATTATCACTCAACAATATCGGGAATAACACTGTAAGAAAAATTTTAAAGAAAATTAAACTTGCACCTATTTTTTAAATTGAAATATTACACTCGTTTTACTAGATACTCTTAGAATAAAATAAGAAAATTAAAAGAAATTCGCTTCAGTTTTATATCTTCCATACATAATATTTCAAAATTAATTTTATATGTTTTACATAATTAGGATTTCAGTACCATATAGTTGTAAGCAGTATATTTTTATTAAGGCCACTACGCATTTAGAAATACTTGGAATATAGAAATATACTTTTAACAGCGCAATATTAAAACCATGCACAAAAAAAAAGGAATAAACACATAAGTATTTTTGAAAGATATTTTGCTTCAGCTATTATTAGTCAAAGCTAAGATAGTGTATAAAAAATTACTTAGTAGAGATTGAATTAGTGATTTGAAATAAGAAAGAAATAAGTTTTGAAATGAAGAGAGATAAAGAGAATAGTTTATACCAGAGGTTCCGAAACTTTTTTGTCTCATAGACCCCTTTCCATGTTTTTCAGTTTGGGGTAGACCCCTGCTTAATTAAAATTGAATTTTTGCAAATGTAGGAACTTAAATGTCTTTTTGACAGCTGGTACTACTACTCCTACTTTAAAAGAATTAAATTTCTTACTGTAATGAAGTGTAGTGTTTAAAATTTAAAAAGCACGTTAATTAATTAAATTAAAAGTTAATTAATAAATACAACTGTTAAACAAACTAACTAAACAACCAACTAATGATTTTAAAGGGAGAAAGGAATCTCTAGCACTACAATATCGAATTTTCAACATTTAGTATTAATCTTGTCTGGTCTTAAATTTCCTCTGTTAGTGTCCAACTTTTCTTCTTTTTTTTTGGAGATTGCAACAGCACTGAAGCTCCTTCACACTAGGAAAAGCAATGAAAAACTTCCTCACGATATTCCAAAAGTCGAGACAAATAACAGATTTGACTTTTTAAAGCCAAAATTGCTGGCATCCGTTTCTGAACTTTAAGATCCTCGTTAGTGTTTATTACGATCAGTTCCTATTGTAATGTGAAATTTTTTTAATATGAATATATGAATTCATTGCTTACTGTATTGCCATATAGTCAAATCATTCTCGAACCTAACTTCAAAAACTGAATAAAAGGCATTTAAATGTTGAACGTAGGTTAAAACGTTCTGACAGAATGTCTGTGACAAATTTAGAAAATTCGGGACCTTCAATATTATACTTCTTTAACTTAACTCATGAAAGAGAAGCTGAAATGTTTCTTGCTTTAATAAAACTTATGCTGTCACCTTATAAACTCAAATTAATTTCATTATATTTAGTAAATATATCTGTTAAATATAGGTAAAATTTGGCTTCCACATATGATTATAATTATTTTAAAAAAATTTTAGTCACGGTTTAGTTTAATAGACCTCACTTATACCTCATGGACCCCCAAACTAATTTCTGGCTGGCGTAGACCCCTTGGAGGTCGTTGTAGGCTCCTGGGGGTCTATATAGACCACTTTGGGAATCACTGATTTATACTAAAGCAGAAGCAGCAAAATCGGTCCACATTACTTTATTGGAAGATACATTCTATCAAAATTAATTGGATACTCTCAAAATATTTATCATTCGATGCCATATAATATTCTCAAATAAAACCGGATTACGAGTATATTCGGGAAGGCCACAGTAGCCTAGGCACACCACTGTCGCGACTTTAGGCGGCGATGTTTCTATCGAGTCATGGTGCCACTGATGACCCGGCATGTAGAGGGGTTGATGCATGTTAAATCTGTCGTGGTACAAAATCTTCGTGGTGTGTCATTTTATGAGCGTGGTGCTGGTTCAGAAGTTGTCCTCGTCACTTAACCGAGGTTCAAAATTACGAAGTCCGTTGCCAATAGTTTTCACACAGCTTCAAAGAGCGACTAAAATAAAAAAAAATTAAATTGGAATTACATTTCGGAATATTTCTTCAAAATTTAACTTTATGTGTATTTATTTCACTTTTGCATTTGTCTACGTAACACTATTCGTAGCATTGTCAAACTAATTAAACTTTGAGAAAACTGATTGAAACATTTTCCTTCCTCTTTGTTCGGCTATCCTTTTAGAAACTCTTAAAATATGAAAAGGGCTTTCTTTTTTTTAAAATCACAACTATGAAGCAAAAGTCTTCTTTATTTATGACTTTCGTAAAGTTTAGACAGTTTCCGTTATTTTTCAGAGCTCTCACGCAACCAGTGTGACCTAAAAGTTAACTAGTTAATCAAAAAGCTAACAGAACTGCTGGATTATATTAATAGATTGTTACAAAGATACTGAGAAAATCTTTGATAAACTTTCAAGATAAATTATGAAGATAATTACTATAGATAAAATGCAAGATAAATTACAAGATTTTGAAGCATTTGCGTTGGAATGTAAGAGTTTAGAGCCTTGTTTTCCTTCTGACCTTTGACCTATTTGAACTATTTGAAATACTTAGAGGCTTCAATAATCTACTTTTGTGCTTCTTTTTCAATTTTCTAAAGTATTAAATGCCTATAATTATTTTAGGTGAGCTAGATCTAATTTTCTATTCACCACCATTTAAAATGTACTAAAGAAATTCTTTGAAATATATATACAAGTGTTTGATAAAAATAAAATCTATTTTTTTTAGCTTCAAATACATCGATTGCAATGAAATTTAAGTTTTAATAAATTTAGGATGCGTGTTATATATATTTCAAATATTACACATTTAATGAAGAGTTTTACATTTAAGAAAGTTTTTCTTACTAAAATTTAAAATTTCGTGATTAAGTCTATTGAGAATAGGTGATAATATATTTTTATTTTAATAAAAAAACGTTAATTAAACTTTTAAGAACTAATCCATAACAATAAAAATGACAATTGAAAATTTCTAGTCAGACCACAATTTTCTGAGTGCTTATGCTTTTATGTGTATAGTATTTACTTCCATACAAACTGTGCCAATACTTATTCAAAAAAATTTTCTCTACCTCAATTTTGCAACATCTTTCTTAAAAACAACTCTTTTTTTGTCTTGAATTCAAAAATAGACGAAAAAATACCGTTTCTTTGTACAATAATCATACCTTAAAGTCTATTTCACAAATCTGACAACTTTTCACAAGAAAGAGGAAGTTATTTTTTTTCAATTTATGAGTAAAAATGGGAATTTTCTTTTTGAACTCGACATTTTTCTTTTTGGGGGAAGAACTTTTCGCAAAGATTCTTGCGTGATATCGATTTTTCGGATGATAAGTGACTTTATTGTTAGCTTCCAAAACGATCTTTCCTTAAGTTCACTTGACTTGCAAAGTGTCTTTTAAAAGTATTGTTAATCTAAATAAATGACACTGTCGTATTTTTCTTGTTAGCAATACGTCTTGTTTCTTAATTTCTTTCCGAATTAATCAAACTCATAAACTGAAAAGGCATATTTTTGTATTATATATATATATAAGATCTTAAAAGTTTGTATTATAAGAAATTTTGTTTGTGCTATTTGAAAAATTGTGTCCGAAGTTT
Organism: Trichonephila clavata; assembly: GCA_019973975.1. Lineage (NCBI taxonomy): Eukaryota > Metazoa > Arthropoda > Arachnida > Araneae > Nephilidae > Trichonephila > Trichonephila clavata. The sequence continues at coordinate 182,684 of BMAO01008191.1, forward strand.
CATAATCTGAATATGTATATTTTAAATAAAGTTTTTAACATTTATCGTGATTATTTTACGCTTTTTTTAAATTAATATGCATCACATTTCGTATACACAGACAGTTAAGATATAATTAAATCCAATAAGTTTTTCATTTGCAATTTTTTGTTAAACTACGTCATGGAAAAAAATTTTCATTTTAATTTGAATTAAGAAGGGAATTATTCTTTTAGAGATAAATTTTTTTTTCATTCCAGAATGGGTTATTCATGTATAAAACAAACTTTTATTTAGACCTCATATACTTAAAAATGCTAATGATTAATAGGTTCCTTTAATCTCAACAAAAATTATGTATTATTCGAATTTCATCTGTACACACCATTTGAATACACTAAATTTTTCTCTATTCTTATATTGGTACTCATAAAAATATTGAAATATCTGTGGGTTTGTTAATTTCTTTATCAATATTTTTATTTCTACGTTGGTTTGTGCAGCTGTCTATTTCAAAAATTATTTTACTTCTACAAAATTTCTTTTTTCTTTTGTTATAATTTTTATACAATTTACTGAACTTACTCATGTAGAATTTCAATAGATGCTTAACTCACATTTTTGTGCAGAAAAAAACCTTTAAATTTTAACCACTCATGAAGAAAACTTATGTTTTCTTTAAATTAAAGAACATGAAATGTCTTCCAATATGCGATGTGTGAGTGAACAAAATGTACTCAGAAAAAGCGGTTATATTTAATTATGAACACCTTTAAAGATATAAAATATTCGAAAGCTGAAAAACATCCTTTCGAAAGAGTAAAATATGACGCAAGAAATATGTTTTCATAAAAATAGACTAACTACATAATATTCATTTCAATATCCCTTTAAGACCCGAAATATTTTTATCTTTAAATATTACAGTCTTCTGGTTATTAACACTATATTGACCCCGATGACACTCGAAAAAATAATCAAAAAAATTTCGCTCCACCCCTGGAACGTAGACGGTACCCACACGATCGTGCAGGTTGAACTTTATCTGTGAAACAGGTGACTTGTGAAATTTAACGAGTTATACATTTTTTAGCTCTAAGTTGTAGAAGAAACAATCTTAATTCAACTAAAATTGTTACAAGTAAGGAAATTATTGATGTATAATTAATTCTCTTACCGACTCATTATTTACTGCGGAAATCTTTAAAACATGTTTTTGTTTTTGACAAGTGTAAATAGACGATTCCTTTTTCACATGTTTTCGAACTGCTTTCGCAGTTTTCAAGTCTGCACATGAAACATTGAAATGTTATCAATACATCGAAAACGGCTATACATGCCATGACTTTTATCCTAACATGGTCAAGATAAAAAGCATAAAATGTATAGCACGTGGATTATAACACTTCTATCTTTTTGTGGGATGAATTACACACACACACACATAACACTGCCATCTTCCTCATCAGTTAAAATACTTTTGTTAGTAGGTGGAGAGGCTGCTATCAGCTATCTCTAACTTAAATTTTTTAAGAGATCCATTTTGATTTTTGGAGGAATTTTATTTGATATTGCATCTTGCTTGCACAGAAACCAAGAGTTTGTAACAGCTAAAACAATGAAATGAATTGGTTCAAGAGACTTTGATGGTGAAGAATAATCAAAAATTGCCTTACCATTGCAAACATTTCCATGTTTTTTTCATTGCTCTCATCTGAACTTGATTCTCCTTCCAGTATAAGTGGTTCATACCATACCCCTCAACAAATGTATGACAGAGAAAATTAATTACAAAAAAGAGCGAGAAAAAAGGGACTCATCCATGGCAGCCCTAAGGAAATAGGAAATTAATTACATAAAAATATATTTCGTTTTTATTTAGGCTTCCATCAACATTATTGAAACAGAAAATAAAATTCACATAGCGAGCACTTACCTTTACAATTGCAGTGACTCAAATAACGCCCAAGTCGCACGATCGTGCGGGTAACAAAATAATTAATTAATATAATTAATATTTTTATATTTTACAATTATTTAAACATTAAGACAAAAATGTGTATCTAAGCAATTAGAAATATACTGATTATTACTTTTTTATGACAGATAAAAATAAGACACGTTTTCTTGGTATTTAAAAACAAAGCTACATTTGTGTGCCAGCATTTGTGTGTGCCAACATTTGTGTGAAAGTAAAACATAGATTACAACCACCGTCTGTTGATTAAAAGTGATACTTTACACTTTCTACAAACCCGTTCAATCGTTTGATTCGGGCTTTTCTTACATACGACTATTCCAGAAGCAAAAAAGTATTTAAACAATTATGTAGTTCTAGAAGTCTTAGAATTTTACTTACTCTATTTTACTTTTAATAATCGCTTCTTTACAACTTTCAAAAATAAATATATTTCCAAATCTTTCGCTTTTAAGAAGAGTAAATCTGTTGCTTATAAGTGGATTCAAAGAAACAGTAATCTCTTTTAACAGTAATCCTTCTCAACACTGCAAATGACAAGTTTCCTCGTTAAAAATAACACAGTCCTAAGTAGTTCCTTGAACCACACTATGCCATTGTACAATGTTTAAATCCCTCGTATGCGGATTATTTTTATTAAGTTAACACCCAGAGAGGGAGTAATGCATCATAATTCTCAGCAACTTGTTTATAATAATGTTACAACATCAACAGTTACTTTTATCTCAGCTCTGAGAGCTAGGGATTTGATTTTGTAACTAAGAAGGCCTTGTGGTGACCTAAGGCCACCCCTTACACTACTACCTCCCTGTCTATCTGAAAATCCTGCTGGATGTGTAGGCGGACTTAAATGATCAAAAGACATAATTGCAATTCAAACAGATTTATTGATGTTTATCAGGAAATACGCTTAGACACCACACTAATCAAGTTAAGATAAATAATTGAGAGTGGAGTAATGAAGGGGGAATCTATACTAGCGGAATATACAGAATCTCTCTCTCTCTCTCTCTCTCTCTCTCTCTCTCTCTCTCTCAACTGAATCTAGGAAAGCTTAAACGCACACAATTACGACTACACCACACGCGAATAATCTTCATTTCTTAATCTAAGTCACTGACCTTATATTTTATAGCGGCGATTCCTTCGTGACGTCTTCGGCCCTTTTAATGGCTGGAAGAATTGGTGAAGACTCCACGCTCAGTAATAATGATTTTCACTATTTTCAATCTGCTTCTCTTCGCGTACCTTTACACGTATCAGGCTATGTAGACTTGTCAACAACTTCGTGTCGACTTCTCAATCTTTAATTCACTTGACTTCTCACTTCCTATCATTTACCTTCTTAACTCGCGATAACCGAACTTATATAATATATCTTATTTGCAAAAATCACTCCAAGCTCTCGGTGAAGATTGGTTGAAATAATTAAATTGCTTTAATGAAAAAAAAGAAGAGGTTAGTAAAAGACCGTATAGATCCGTCACAGCCTTTATATTCAATATACACAGCCGATATACTCCCTTTCCTACTATTATGTGTATTTGCAATACGTACAATTTTGTTACTTGTTTTCCTTCTAAATATTGCAATTTTAATGGCAAAAAGCGTATGTACATGAAAATTGTTAACATCGTCTATAACCTATTTTAAATAAGTAAAAAAATGGTGGTTTGATTTTTCTAAAAGAATAAGTCAGAAGTACAAATTGCGAGAAAAAAAATTTAATTTCTATAAGTACTTTTGTTATGCTGAGAGATACACATATGTGCTCCTCAGGTCTTAAAAAAATCCAATTAACAATAAAAAAATCAAATTTTTAGCATTAAAAAATCCAATTTTTTTTTCTAATTATATTTAATTTAATAAATTTTCTTTAAAAACGGAAAAAGTGCATAATAATAAAGTTTTCAAATTAGAATTTTCAAAACAACTTTTTTTGTAACGAAAGGTACATTCAACATTTAGTACGACACGAGTTTTAGGTTTGAAACCTTCATATCTACAATTTAAAGCAAATTTGTGTGTCATAAATCGAGGAAAATTTCCGATTTTATTATACCGATCATCGGAAAAAGTTGTGTTCCAGTTTTTACTTCACAGGTGTTTATCTTAATATATGGTCTTACCTCTTGTAGTATCATTTATACTCTCTTCATCTTCATTTACATCAAATACTTCTACCTCATCAGGCAAAACTACAGAATTCCCTTCACTTGAATTATCAGAAATACAATCATTTTGATTCATAATTTTCACTATTATTTCCAAGTTAAATATCCTAAATCAAAATATAACTATAATTACGATAAGTTTCTTAAAATAAATGTGTATCAAATAAAACTTAGATTGAAGAAAAAATTTTAATTTATGGCCAGTTATAAGTAAACCAAATCAATCTCGAATTAGCCCAAATTATGACAAGATAAAGACAAATTTCCGTGTAAATTTTATGTATTTCTTAATATTCTTAAATTGTTGACTAGAATATAAACATTATGATATATATATATATATATATATATATATATATATGTTCTTACTTAAAACTAAATGTAAAACTATAAATCACAACAAAATAAGCTTACATTAAGCTTAAAATAACATTACACGTAAAATTTCGATTTGAATCTCATTTGTATTTGGAACAGAATAACAACCGGAGGTGCACATTGTGCATCTCTAAAGTTACTTCTAATTAGAATACTGCAATTGTTAAAAGTGTGATTATGTCATGTATAGATTCTGAGAAAGCATTTACTTCAAATAAAAAATTTGAAGCTCAAAAAATTAAATTAAATATTAAAAACTTACTTTTTTGACTTCTTGTCGAGTCGACTATTGCTACTTGTTGAAGATATCTAGGGAAAAAAATTCAAGTATGATCATGTGGTGGTAAAACTGAAAAGCATGAATGTGCAACAAAGATAACCGTCGGGCTCAGCTGAGTGCTTTCCTTCGTTAATAAGATACGAAGTAAAAACCGAAGGTACACATATGTGTACCTTGGGTCTAAGAAGATAAATTAGTTTTTTTTCTGTTTTATTACTTACAAGTGAGTTCAGCTAGAGTCAAATCGAATTGGACAAAGTAATTCAATTTTTTTAGAATTTTTATTTTCCTTTATTTATTTTGTCTTAAAAACTTGAATTCAAGTGAAACGTTGTATTTTTGGTTTACCTGATACATGAATTCGAAATTAATTCAGCTTATTTATATGTTTAACTAATTTGATAATTATTTTCTTAATTCTGTCTGTTCCCTTTTTGTAATATAGATGAATGACTTTTAAATGTGTTGTGTTTCCAAAAATACAGAAGCTTAGGAAGTAACGAAAAACGAGGTCGGATGTGTGTATTTTACAAAAAATTTAAAATCAAGTGTTGAAATACTTTAAAAAATATTTTGTACAGATAATAATTTTTTTTTGTCAATTTTTAAAGTGTCTGCTCGTTAGTTTTACAAGTATATACTTCTTACAAAATTCCTTAGTTTTTTTATATATATAAATGTACTTTTTAACCTTCAGATTTAAGGTTTTTTACTTCAAAATATAATGTCAAAAAGAATTTTCGTATGAGATATTTAAGTATCACATTATCACCATCATGGGTGCATAAAAACTACTTGAACTTCAGTTATTATTAATGTTGTTATCTGTTCATATATATATTAATTTAAAAAACACATACTGAATTTCTGTTAAATAAATTGCTTTTCATTTGTAAGTACTACTTTCATTTTAAAGTACTTCATGAAATCTATTTATATACTTAGCGTATATTTCCGAATGTAAGCCGACCCGTACATAAGTCGTAAGTGCTTTATTTTCTTCAAAAATATACTAAAAATTCAAACCCCATATATAAGCCAAATTGAAAACACACACACAATTTTCAAACTTGTCGTCATGAAGCTAACGCACTTTTCCCCACTCTTTTGTTCTTATACACTAGAAAAAGCATTTATTTACATTTAAAAACATATAGGCTATTTTCTACGCCATTTCTTTTTTTAAATTAATGGGAAGAGAGAAATTCGTATAGAGTTAATTTCAATTTATAAGCAGACTCATTTGCGGAAAATTCTAGAAGAATAACTGCTTGGTATTTCCTTGCAAATAAGAAACAAGCTCGAGAATGGAGAAAAAACATTTTGAATTAAGAGCGATGACAAAATAAACAAGTAATATAAGAAAAAAAAAATTAAAGTCAATTCCTACCTGAAAAACAAATTGAGCTTTACATATCTGGTAGCTGAATAATTAATGTATATTGTCACCATCTATTGGTAAATTTAATTTTTTCTCATATACAAAACTAATATTAATTAATTAAGTTTAATTAATGAATTAATATTTGAAAAACTGTATTAACATCAAGTGTCATCCATTACAAGTTTTAAAAAAATGTATTTGATCTTAAGTAGATGAATAAAAACTATTTTATTAAGGATTGAAAATTAGAACACAGTTTTATAAATATATTCACTCTCTCTCTATAGAGAGAGAGAGAACTAATAGTAGGAATTGAAAAAGGCAGCTCTCTTGGTCAGATAAAAAATTCACCGCATATTGATCATATGCATTCTGACATCCTAATGAGTGAATTTGCATTCTGCGAATTATTCGGAAACTTGGACTCTGACACTGACTTTAAAGAATTTACGTGCCTATATATCTTTTATAATGAAGATTGTGTGTGTGTGAAACACCCAAAAACTTGAAAGATTAAAAGAGCGCTTGCGCATGACTAACGAATATATATATACATATAAAAAACCCTCATTTTTCCTAAAACTCTTTTTCCCCCGAGATTAGAAGTTTCGTATATCCTCTGTTTTCTTAAGCTTTAAGAAATTTCCAAAAATTTTAGTTTTATACACGGAAATTTACAGTATATATTTGTGAAACAAAATGTGGTATTATATTATTAATAAACAATTCAGAAAAATTTTCAATCAATTCAAAATAAAGGAAGAGTCTAACATAAAGTAACAATACATCAATCTTATTTATAGTGAAGAAAATTTTAATTTCAAACAAAAATGGAATGAATTTTGCATAGATACATTCATAAAGAATTCAAAATTAATTTATTTCTGGTTGCAATGCATGCATTGTCTGTAGAAATGGACTGTAGTAACTGATAAATCCCAATTAAAACTAAAAAATTTTATTTAAAAAATGAAGTTTTTTAGACTTCTTAACTTTTCTACATTTAAAACAATCGCGCTGTTTTATTCTTCTCATTTACATGTATCAGTAGAGTAGGTAAGTTTATATATAATCGTCTTATTCCTCTGTTTTCTTATTTTTTTCGTTTTTGAGCTAAAAAGAGGATTATTTCCTCCTCTTTCAATTACAAATCCCCTTTTTTAATTTTATTTTTTGAGGTACAGACAAATCTGCTTTTAAAGCTTATGTATAGTTTTCTTTAGGGGTCTTACTTTTATTTTTTCAAGGGGATGAAAACAAAACAAAAAGTTTTTTATAAGGATTATCTTACTGTAGTTCAGGGGGAGGGGTTGTACAAAAGTTTTTTTTTTCAAAAGCTTTGCTTAATGAGTTTGAAAGATTATTATTTTTTTCAAAAAAAAAAATTGCCTTGTCGTTATTTCTATGTTGTAGAGTAGTTTCTCTCTTCACGTTTTATTTTATTTATTTTGTTTCATTTTAGAAAAAAAAGTTTGAAAAAATCCCTTTATTAGGTTTTATGGCGTAAAAATTACATTTGTAGAACTTTTTAGGTTAAAAGGAGGTTTTTAATTTATTTTATTTTTAGGTTTCTCCTTGTGTTTAAAGATTTACTTAATTGCTTGAACGGACATTTACACATTTTAGCTTCTATTCATTACAAGTTTTGTTTATTATAAAGTCTTACATTAATGTAACAAATTGTAATTATAAGTAAAATCTAGCGAAAAGTTCTTTTACAATTGTATTGCTAACGGCAGAAATATATTCCACCTGTATTTATGATTTATAGCTGTTCTTGGACGATCGTAAAAGCAATGTCCGTGCTTATAAATTTGTTTCTATGTTTTTTTAAGAAATAGAAGGAATTATGTGTAGTTTTTGTAAGGACATTTTTTAGGAAACTGAAAATAAATTATATTTTATTGTAGTGTATTAAATTATATTATATTGTAGTGTTATACATGAAGTGTTTAGTTGTATCTGCTTAGTTTACATCAAGTTTTCACAAATTGGGGCTCGTAATCTCATTTGAAGTTGTAGAAATTTTATCAAAATTTACAGATCCATTTTAAACAAAATTTTTCATCCAAAGATTTTATTCTAAGAGTTCCATTGAAAATTTAAAGCCCGAATTGAGTGATATTATCTCCAAAGTACTTGCTTTCAAATTTTGTACTGAAAGTGAAAATTAGATTTATAATCCTTTTTTATTTATCAAATGTTTACCTTTGAGCGTTTAAGAAGAACATGCTCAGTTAATGAGTGATAGATTCTATGTATCTTAAATTCCCCTGCCCCCGGGGGGGAAAAACTATAAACAAATTTGGGTGTGAGAGAATGAGATACATTTTTTAACATTTCTGAAACAGTCTTTAATATGCTTCGAAAATTAAAAAACGCTTTTTTCCAAGGAAATTTTTGTAAAATCATGAAACTCCTCATAACGTTGAAGCTCTACGCCCTGCAATATCGAATTTTCATCCGAGATTTATTGCATTATAATAAAGTATACAAAAGCTCAACTCTAGCTTATTAGTAAGAATATATATTGAACTTCATCTGTAATAAATATGCAAACCAATATAATTTAAATAAATAATTATTTTCAAATAAATCTCTTAATTATGAATTATTTGTAAAACTTTGAAATCATATTTCTAGTTTATACGTCTATTACACGGAAATATTTGCTCCAATGAAAAATACCGCAAGGGAAAAACGCTTGAGAGGCCCTGGTTAATATTTTCGAAAATCAATCAATTCACTTGTGTTTGACCCATTGTGTCCCTTTATTATCAGTATTATCAAAAACAACCAAAATTAGTTTCGATTTAAATCAGCAGTGTATATTTTACGATGGATATGTTACTTATTTGGTTTTCTGGAATTTTCCCCGTTAGTTTCACCGTTTTAAGAAGGCCTTTCAATTAAGCTTAATTATGTTAGCCAAGTATATATTTGTAAGTGAGTTAAACTAAAGGCCATTGTTTGCATTAATTTAGGATATGTATGATTAAATTAGTTCGATTCGAGTGTATTATGTGGGAAGCAATTAGGCAACATTTAGCAACGTCCCTTGCACATTGATTGGTTATTATTTGAGAATATTAAGTGAGTTGTAATTAGATTGTATTCAAGTTATATTGCTTACGTATATAACGATTCAGTTATGTATTCATTAAGGCAGAAGGCATCGTTCTATATTCAGTTAATGCTTCTTAGAGTTGCATGAATTACTCGGTGTATTGCTATATTGACATTATTTTATCATGTATTACAATGACGAGGTTCGTCACTACTAACCCTTTGTGTAATACTAATGTAACACTAATTGACGAATATAGGGTCTATATATGCTAAAACAATTAATGGAATATTGAGATATGTAAAAAATAGACATAACAAAAATACGATTTTTTTCACTAAATAGTAAATTCCTATTCATCCGGTCTAAGGAACAAACCCCTAATAATTAAACTTCACATTTATTGAAGAATAAAATCTTGTTTTGTATCTAACAATTCCGTCAAAAATGTCCTTTACCCCTCCCCTCTTTTTATATTCTATTTTAAATTTTCTATATCTTTCGTGTATCTTCTTATTCATTTTTGCACACAGTCTAACGCAGAATCCAAAAAGAAAAGGAAAAGTTCTCTTTTATATTTGAATGTTCTTATTTTGACCCTTTTTATATCGTTGAAAGAGCCTGAAGAAAAACTACGTATTTTCGAAAATAACCATACTAAAAATGAATGCTTCCCATATCTGAAGGGGAGAAAGGAAAAAAGTAAAAATTGCTCAAGTATTTGTTTCTCAACATTCTTTTTAGCTAAATCATTCCTTTTTTTAAACTTTCTTTTCCCGAGAAAAGAGATAATTATTAGAAGCCGCATTTCTTTACAATTTATAACTTGCTTAGTTTATTAAGATTGAACATTTTTTTCCCCATGTAAACTAGATTTTACATCTTAGAAAACTAAGATTCAATGTTTAGAAAGATCGTTTAATGTATTATAACTAGATTTATTTTATATTTATATTTTATTAGATCTGAAATTTGTTAAGGAAGGGAAATATTCTCTATTAATTAAAATGATTTTCTTGATCTATTTTATAACGTAAAATCTGGAAGGGCTAAAAATCTTCAAGATAGCTCAAGTACTGTCCTCGCTATTTTACTATGGTTCAAAATAACGAGATATGTCACAATTAGTCCTCGTATTCCTTCAGAGAGTACAACAGTAATAAACAATCAATCTCCGTTTGGAAACTAATTTTTTTAACTAAATATGATTTATACTTCACGAATAATTATTTATAAACATGTTTTTTTTTTTTTTTTGGAAAACTGGAAAATATGAGAACTGAAAGTTGGTATATGAGGATAAAATACACCATGTAGAAATACGATAACTTAAAAAGAAAAATTTTCTCCTTTCTTTATCTGCTTAATTCACTTATTAGTGGCTCATTAAAAGAATCAAACTTTTGTAGAGGAATAACTAAATTTCTTTCATCAAAAGTTTAGCATACCTAAATTACTTTAACGTTTTCACTTTATGACAAAATAAAATTTTTCTCGTAACTATTTGGTTCATATACTAGAAGGCAGATAAATACTTTCTTCCTTCGATCAAGTGTTGAAGTTAAAATTTAACTGTATATTCACAATCCAACTGTTATTCAATACATTCTTTCCCTCTTTATATTCATCATATTCGAAACATCAATTCTACTTCTGGTAATTAATGGAAACGCTCGAACCGAGATAATTATCATTATTGTACGAATCTATCCAATGTATTGAACTAATTAATTAAAAGAATGCTTTATCACGCTGATCGTTCAGTTGTCCTATCAAGGTAGAAATCTTTTGAGCGATGTAACTGTCAAAGCCAATTTTATAATTGGCTCTTGAATAATTGAGGGGGAAACTCTACTATTTATTGATTTTATAATCTTCCGGAATTTTCACACAGGAAGCAAGTAATATATTTAAAAAAATTTAAACCAATTCCTACAAAAAAAATTTTTAATTTGATTACTTTTTATTAAATAATTACAATTAATATAAATATGAATATACATATGACAGAATCACAATATTAAGTGGCAAAAAAGAATGCGATTTTCCTTACTTTAGATGGTGTTGGACTACTTTTTTTGTTTGTTACTATTTATTTATTCACAAATCACATTCTCAGAGATTATACCATCCCAGGTAGGATTCGAACCTACGACCTTTGGATTAGAGGTCCAACGCGCCATCGATTACGCTACAGGGACACAACGAGCGATTTTCCTTTTTATATATGGTGTTGGACTGTTATTTTTGTTTGTTGCTATTTATTCATTAATTCAATAGAATTAACAAATTAATATTTGAAAAAACTGTATTAACATCAAGTGTCCACACACTACAAGTTTTAAAAAATGTACTTGAACTTGAGTGGATGAAAAAGGTATTTGATCCAAAAGATTTAAAATTTGAACAAGATATATATATCCATGGGAGAGAGTGTGAACTAATAGTAGCAACTGAAAAAGCATTTCTTAAAGCTGATATATAAATATTACCCTTAATATACAATATTTATTGCGAAACGTTTTGGGTTGGAACGGACATTAATTTATGACACAACCTAAACAATTCACTAGGATTAAACGTTCAAAATTATTTCCTTTAAATTATTGTATAATGTTTATGCTTCCTATAGTAGAAATGTAGTATACTTATTTTTAAAATGAATCTTCACGTAATGCATTTTTTGCACAAAGAAGTGAAATAAACCCCTTTATAAGATTTAAGAATTAAAATAACAAGCAAATTCTTCAGTACTTTTTGAAAACAACTTTCATTTCTATAAACAGCGTTCAAATAATGAAGTGTAGTGCTCTCTCAATCTGTCTATGGATTTAATATAAAAATGGCTTCATGAAATCGCGGTATTTCTCTTTATGGCCATAGAAAAAGGTAGAAACATTTCCGTTGTGTAATTCTTTTTTTACGATTATGAAAGATATTTATTTTTACAGTTTTTAAAAATGTATATGTGTTTGCTATGTAAAATTTTTTTCATTGATATGAGGTTTTTTCTAAAGAAGAATGGGTGCAATTTTTGTAACATAATCAAAAGGTTTTTTTGATCATGAAACCAAACATGATTCAAATTGGTACTTTTTCGTTAGGTGGTGTTATTTGTCGCCAAAAATAAGAATATGAAATAAAATTAGTTCAAAAAGAATAATTTTGTAAGAAATGAGTTCAAAAATATTTCGTTAAAATAATCCTCCACATTTATATTTTAAAAAATTAAGGAAAAGGGTAACATTCAGTTTAAACAGGTGGAATATAAATCCAAATATCTTTCAGAACTGCCGATTTTAATTCTTTTGTGGGACGTCAGATAATTAGTACGTACTCCCGCTTGCAGTTATTCCAATTTATCAATACTGTGCCACCAAAGACTGACCTTGTAAAGGGGTTAATGTATTTTTGACTGCTGCTGGTTAACGCCTAAGTATCTCATGCTTTTGATCTCCCTGTATAAATTTAAAACCTTTTTTTATTGCCATACTAAATGGTTTTAGAAAACAATGTTACAAATCTTAATAATCTTCATTCAAAGAAAATAAATTATTGAGTAGTTTTTAAAATTTCTATCAAACTCAATAAGTGTAATTTATCCTTTTTCATTGCCAGATTTTACATTATAAAGTCTTTTTAAGTACTTGAGTAGTTTAAGTCACTACAGCAAATCTTGATTACCAAACGCATTTCTGAAATGTGTTCTCTTAATGGAAATATAGTTTTAAAAGTTTCAGAATATTGTATAACTTAGTTCTCAAAAGTAAAAATCTCTCCATTTTTCTTTTTTTACAAAGAATTTTATCGTGAGGCAGAGAAACACCTGTTGAAGCTTAAATAAAAAGTTTTATGCGTTTTGTAAAAAAGATTAAACTAAAATTAATAAGTTTAATCATGTAAATTGTTTGACTCAATTTAAAATTGTTGTGAAACTTGAATGATTCATTAATGTTTGGAATCAAAACCGAAAAACAAAATTCGACAGATTGATAGTGCATCTCTACATGGCGTGGCTTTTTTTGGGGGGGGGAGTGAAGGTCTTTTGAAGCTTTTAACCCTTTACCCCCCCCCCTTGGGCATTCTACCAATAATTTTCGTATAATTTCAAAATGCAAAGATAATGAGCAAGTATCATGGACAATGTAAACATTTCAATGAGACTAGCAAGAAATTAAAATGTACCTCTAAAACTTTTTCCCGCCGCTGTATGAACTTACCAAAAAATTTTGATTTCACATCTATCAACTAATCAACTCTCCCTCCAGGTAGAAGGGCATTTTCCCACGCCCTAGAAATTAAATGCTATGGGACTAACGAGTTTATAAACAAAAGGTGATCTTTCAGTGTTCAGTTCCTTAAATATCCTTTCATTAAAACAAATAAATAAGAGGAGATAAAACCTAGAAACCACTACACGCACAATCTGAAAAATACCAGGGCCTTTTTCGCATCCCAAACGGTCGACATCTACTGCCCCCTTTTCCATTTCTTTTTTCTTTTTGATTTTTCTAACTTTTCACAGAGACCCGCTTGATGAGCGCCCAAAGTACCAGATGGGAACGTATATGTATGGGACCGGTAGCCATGGGCGTGGAGAGGAATGGTTGCCATGGTTACCGACAGGATACAAATAGTGTCAGAAAGTAGGATAATGCTTCTCCCCCTCTCCCCCATCGCCAGATCAACTTTGAAAAGGAGGGAGCAACCAGAATGGGGGAAAGAGGCGACCAGGATTTCATGGTTTAAGGAGTTAACTTGTAGTAGGGAGTAAGGGACAGAGAGGAAGGGAATGGGGGGAAGAGGGGAGAAGAGGAGGGGGGCCGTTCGCTATGATACATACACTATCAGCTGTGACTCATGAAGAACAGGAAAAGATGTGAAGTTGTCGTTCCTAAATGTGGCATACCCTTGATTTTCAGAACTATTTGTAAAAGAAACGGCATGTTAAACACACGGGTTTCGAAATATCGTTATTTTTTTTTGGGAGTAAGTTGTATCAGGATTTTTTCTATGTTTTCATTGGAGTTACAGGATTAAAAAGATATGTGATTAAATGTGGGGTTAAAAGTTGTACTTAAATTAAAGAATGCATTATATTGAAAGAAATGAAAAATATATGGTTACACTATAGAGAGAGAGAATAGGAATTATTTGCAATAAAAAAGTTTGTAAAAATTTAATTTTCTACACAATGTTTTAAATATATAGAATAAACTTTAGAAAGCTTTTTATATATATTTAGAAAGTTTATTCTGATTTTCACTGTTGCAAAAGTTAGTGAACTCTAGATTTGCTGACTTTTCGACCCACAATTATAATTTATATTTAATTAATTAAGGAAAAACATGCATATACATTTTGATAGGCACTCTCTGAGAACATAAAGAGCCAAATAAATTTTGTTACTGTGTTTGCATCAACTATATATTATTTTAACGGCTTACTTTTATAATAAATCTAAAGAATCATCTATTTTGATAAGACTAGTTGATTATTATACATAATGGAGGAGCTATAGTGATGCCATACACGAATGATATATAATAGTTAAATATAAGAATTAAAATCTACTCATTCATTCCAACTTGTTTTCAAATTCCTTTTTTTTAATAGGTATGCGTTTTTGCTTTAATAAAATGGATAGACGACATGGCATTTTTCAGCAGGGAAGATGATTATTTATTAATGTCGCACTTTGAAAAAATACAAGGGTCTCGTAATTTAATAACGACGAAGCTGAGCTGGTACCCCAAACATCCATGTTACGCTATTGCGACAAATTTAACGTGTGTTATCCCAATTGGTCTTTAGTGTAACCAGGATTTGACAGAGAAACAAATTTTGAGGTCCGTTGTTAATAGCCCTCATGTTATCTTGTAGTGCGACATTAAAATAGCTCTCCTTCATTCGACAGAGAAACAACACAGGCCATGAGTTCGAGACTTCTCAGCTACCGAGGTTATATTTAGGAGGGTAACTTAAACAAATACTAAAAGGAGAATTTTCATAGCTATCAAAGTAGTTCAATTGATTAAATGAGAGAAAGAAATTTTAAAAGCAAAACTATAGCAGTTTCGAGTAACCGTGGCTTTATTTCAAGTATATTGATAGTAAACAGATCAATATTGTTCAAAACAATTGAGTTTATTTTGTATACATATATATATATATATATATATATATATATATATATATAGGGAATTGTGTTTGTGTACGGCACACTAGTTAAGCTTTGTTCATTGTTTAATAAACACTATATTGAATTTAAAACGCCATACAGGTTCCAACTAAAGCTTTGTGATAACGAAAACATTTGAAACAGAAACATAGACCAGTGATATCCAATCCCCTGCCCTCGGACCGATACCGGTCCGTGAATCAAATGTACTGGGCCGCAAAAGGAGCATTAAATTATTTCTATTCTATTTACAGATGTGTATTTCTCTTCGGTATGTATGACTTTTTATGGAAATCACTTTATATTCTATGTTGAACCACTTTATAATTATTTTTTGGTGTATGTATTTTATTCTGAAGGCATGTTTAGTTACAATTAAATTAAAATTATTAAATAAAAACAGTTTAAAATGTAAACAATCAACGCCCTCTCCCTCAATGGGCCGCGATAAAATGATCAAACGTTGGCTGGTCCGCTGCGATGAAAAGGTTGGGAAGCACTCCCACATAGACAATCTCCTCCAATTAATTAATAGACTTTCGTCTTATGTAGAGAGAGTTTCGTAATCTTTTGTAATTGGAACAATTATCTTCAACAAGGATTTTCATCACACGTTAAACACATGTTGTAATAGGCTTGCTTCTCTGTTAGTATAATTTCTCTCTTTTTTTTTTTTCCCCTTCTGGTATCGCTATAATTATCTTTAAGGAATTTTTACTTAGCATTAAATAACAAAGGGCTTTTTACTCTTCTAGAATAATGACCCAATATCAATATATTCTATCAATATATATTATATTACATAAAATAATGTAAAAATAAGAAGAAAAATGTTCTTAAATTCAGTTTTGGAAAATAACTCTCATATAAAATGAGATATTGCAATATAAGTAAGTAACAAGTTACTCATTTATTTTTGTATAAAATTGATTTTATTGCGTGCAATATATGCTTCATACTTATTTCATATGCTAAATATACTTTTAATTTTATGTGTATTAGAAGGGACATGAATATAAAAAAAATCCTTTGGGAGAAGCAGTTTTTATTTTAAAAACTAGAAGCAAAATAAAATATATGTACCATTATTAGCAAAAAAATATTCTGAAAGGATTATTTTTCCATCCCCTAGTGTTTTATTTTACGGAAATTAATATTTTTTATTGCATTCATTTTTCCGTAAATTGAATTTTGCTTCGTATATTGAAAGCATTCTTACAATTCTCAGCTTTGTATCACAATCGTAACATTTTCACAAACTCTTTTATTGTGCGGTAAGAGATCCAGGTATAGGTTTGTGATCATTTTAATAGTTTCTTTAAAAATTTCTGGCAACAGAAAAAGTATTTGGCTCATCTTTTTTCAGAGGGAAATGCATTGAAAATGTTTTTTTTTCATTCTTTTCTTTTGATGATTTAACTAAGTGTTAATTGTCTGCATATGAGTGCTTTAATAGATGCATCTAATGTAAAAGAACATTATTTTCTACTTCAAATCCCAGAGAGTTACTTAAATACGTAATGAAATACATAACTAAAGATTGTAAAACCTTAAAGTACTTTCCGATTAAATTTTGCATATCATATATAAACACGCATTATATATTAATTGCTTCTACACATTATCATCAAGATAGAGTACAGAGATCTAAGCCTTTTGATTTACTCTACATACCGCCTTAATATGAAAAACAGGGCATATTTAATAAATAATAGCAAATTTGATGAAAGATAAAATATGCTATGATTGGAAATGTATTTAAAATTAGGGTCATATTCTCTCCTTAATATAAGGAGATAACAATTTTATGTAAAATTGAAGCATGGAATCTCACACTTGCTATTAAATTATTAATTCTACTAATTTTTGTACGGTTTTTTTCGTTTACTTTACGCACTGAAAATTAGTTTTTAACAGAAATAAAATAAATAATAATCAATGCAAAAAAATTAATTTCCTTAAATTTTTCTATATTATAAACATCGAAATTAAAGATTTCAAAAGAGCGACGTTTAAAAATCCACATTTAAAGGATAGAGAATAACATAAAAGAGCGTTCATTTTTTATTTATTTAATTTTTTTTTTAATTTTTTTTTTGGCTGTCAGGTATTATTTTGAGCTACGTAAACATAAAAAAAATTAGAAAAAAAAATGTTTACAAGGGAAAAGATTTAAAGACATTATTTACAAACATTTGAAAACAAATGTTTTAACCATGAAGGGGATAGTTTCTTAAATGTATATATATATAGAGAGAGAGAGGTACTAAATAGCCATAATCCTAAATAAGTATAAATAGAACTATAAGACAGTATAGAAAGAAATAAGTAGCCACAGTATATACAGTGGTGACAAAAAGTCCTGAACACACTCATTTTTTAGCGTAATTTTTGTGTTTGACTTCATTTTTCGTTGTGAAATTATTGCACGATCTTAAATATTGTTATTGATTTTAATGTATTTTTTTATGCTGATTTCAAATCTGCTACTAGTTTCTTAATGACTAAAATATTTTTTGTAGTAAAGCTGCCTGAACACAATAATGTGAAATATGTGCAGAATAAAACAATATAGAATAACATAATATGCAAAGAAAAATAACACGAAAATTGACAAATACGGTATATTTAATAAGCATTTTGAAAATTACATTGTTGTCACATGTTAGAAAATCAATATTTTATGGGCCAGCCGTTTGCTTTAATTACGGCTCTACATCTTTTTGGCATGGAATGCACCAATTTCAAAAGAAGATCTTTCGTGACAATATGGTTGAAGGAAAATATTAAAGCTTCAACTAATTCACGTTTGTTTGAAGGTTTTTCTTTGAAATTTCATAACCAATTTTAAACCATAAGTTCTCTATCGAATTAAGGTCTGGAGACTGTCCTGGCCAGTTCATTCTATTCACAGTATGGTCTTTCAACCATTTCTGGACTACCTTTGCACGATAACAAGGGGCGTTATCGTCCTGAAAAATCCATGACTGATTCCCAAAAAGATCTCTCGCAGTTGGTAGCAATTTATTTTGTAGTATTTCAATGTAATCTATGGCTTTCACTGTTCCGCTAACGATGTGAAGTCTTCCAACACCATGAGAAGACATGCAACCCCATACCATCACTTTTGTCGGGTACTTTACTGTGGGCTTCAGACACTGAGGGCTGAATTCCTCATGAGTGCGTCGTCTTACATAGGCACTACTTTGGTTGCCAGAAATACAAAACTGACTCTCGTTACTAAATATTACCTTTTTTCAGTCTTTAATAGTCCATAATAAATGTTCCTTTGCCCACGTCAATCGCCTCTTGCGTTGAAATTCAGTCAGTAATGGGTTTTGGGCGCGCTTTACAGCCTCGTAACCCAATTTCCAGCAGTCTTCCTCTAACAGTTCTTGGGCACACACTCACATTTGATGTCAAAGTCCATTGTTTCAAAATTTGCGAGGAATTAAGCTTTCTGTTTGAAAGTGAAATTCTGTGCAATAACCTGTCTTCACGTAAAGATATTTTTCTTGGTCGTCCTGATCGCCCCTGTCCGCAATAAAATTTGTTTCAGAAAATCTTTTCAAAGTTCTCACAACGGTAGAAAGGCCACATGGTACTTTAGCAGCAATTTGGCGCATAGAATAACCTTCTTCCTTCAAATGTATTATTTTGTACCTTTTATTCTCAGGTAGATATGAAAATTTAGCCATAATTCCAATATTTTCCACAAACGCACTTCAAATTGCTTTCAATACACTATTTTCCACAAGCACACAACTGCATTCAATACAATAAACCACGTTTCACCTTTTTCTTTCAACCCTTTATTGCTGAAATAACGGAGCATTTCATTGGTGGAAAACACACTCACCCATTCTTACAGTGACCTTGTGCTTTCTTGTCAAAGTTTTTTCAACATATCAATGAAACTATTTACTTTAGATGAACTCTACAAACAGATTTGAAATCAGCATGCAAAAGTACATTAAAATCAATAACAATATTTAAGATAGTGCGATAATTTCACAACGAAAAATGAAGTCAAACACAATAATTATGCTTAAAAATGAGTGTGTTCAGGACTTTTTGCCACCACTGTATATATATAGAGAGAGAGAGAGGTACAATAGCAAACTCTTAGCCTTAGGAACTAAGGATCCAGGTTTAAACAACGTTTTGAGACCAGCCTTCGCTTGTTATTTGCCGATACAAATACATATATTTATATAGATATAGATATATAGATAATTTTGATCTTGAACGCTTCAAGACGATGCACAATTCTTAATTCTTTTTATTTATCCGCTGAACGAGAATGCTATATTAAGTGCTTTAACTGCACCCTTAATCCTGAAACCATGCCAAATTGTCCAATTTTTATGGTGAGGTGACGCAATATTGCATCAGCCGCCGAATCCGACAAATTGGCTAGCAAATATTAAAATGCAACTTTAGAACATTATAGAAACTTTGATTTAAATAGGCTGTGAAGATCTTAGGGCTTAGAAAAAGAACGCTTTTGTCCAGAACAAGCTTCGCTTGTGCATTTGTGTGTTGTAGCTGTTGACTTTGTTTTCTGAACGGCTTCATGTGTAATACGCCGCCTCTAAGGAAGTTGTTGTTATTGTCGTGTACTTCCTTAAAGAAAGGAATGCCAGAACTTGAGACAGGTTGGACTTCCACACGATAGATGGCAACACCACCTATCGCCACTTTCACAATTTAGGCATGGAACTGGAGGGGAATTAAATATTCTCCAGCCCCCTGCACCCTGGGTTTCTGCTGCGACCGTCCACAAGACTTCCGGATCCACTGATTTTCGAGCTCGTACTCCGTGTGTACTCGGAGGGTACTTGGAGGCATCGGGCATCGAATCCAGGCCTTCCGGTCTGGAGTCCGATGCTCTAACCACTAGGCTATCCACGACCCCTCTAAAGAAGTGCCATGAATAAATAAATGTGATTCTTTCGGCCAATATAAGCATTTAAAATGATATCCGAAGACCTTGTGATCTTCACACAAACACACACACACATATATATACAGTTTTAACTGTAACCTTAGTTCTTAAATAAGTACCGTGTCGTCAAATTTTGCGCAAAATTGCTTCAGCCACTTGATCCGACCAATTTGTATGCTCAGATTAAAAATCATACGGCTAAAAAAATTTCTAGAAACTACCATGTTATAAGTACATAAGCTGAGATTTCTGGATAAAAGATGAGAACTCCTTTGTGCATCATAACTTATACTCGCGTGTCTTTGCTACTTTTATCTGCTAGAGTGTAAACTCTCTTGTATAATGTAGTCAAGAATGATTGCAGCTAAATTAATATTTGTAAATTACATGCCTTCCTGAATATCTTTCGGCCTTAACTATATGAAAGATAGCATATCTTCATAAAGCCTCAAGTATACGAAGATTACGCGATGATTCATTAATAAGTATTCATGGTTTTTAAGAATCAAATTTTACTATAAAATATTGGAAAGGTAATCCAAATTTCAATAAAACGCAAAATATAATGCATTTCGTATATCAAACTATTTAGTTTATTTTTCTTAGTCTGATTACACATAGGCCGTGGTAGCCTAAGGGTCAAGCTAACGGACTCGTGGCTGGCGTGTCATGAGTTCGAGCCCAGTGCCACTGAAGACCTGCCGTGTAGGGGAGAGATGCACGCTAAATCTCTCGAGAGATCAAACGTACTCCCGTTGGTGTGGTAGTTAGGAGAGGGGGTGTCATCCTCGTCACTTGATGATGGTTCAAAAATACGAGGTCCATCGCCTAAAGCCATCGAGTAGCTGAAAAATGCGACGTTAATATTCACTCATTCACTCACTGATTACACATGGTTATCTGCTACAATTACACTTCTGTTCAGAGACTTCTTGAGGCTCTGGGCCCCTGCATAAATGTAGACCCCACCTATGACAGAAAAGGAGACAGTACATAGCATACGTTGACAAATACTGGTACAAACAAATGTACATGACTAACAATCACACAATCCGGCTCGACTGACTGCCGCCTTTTGACTGAATGAGTACTGATGCATATCGTTTAAAATTCCCAGTTTTTTGGAGAATACAACCGGAAATAACATTTGACCGTTGAAATTATTTAAATTATGATCTTATTAAGGCTGAATCAAGAACGAGACGGGGGCCCCAGTGCGACCGAGGCCCTGGGCTCGGGCTCAGTTGGCCCATGCCTTAAGACGTCCCTGCTTCTGTTGAAGGTTTCTTATATTGGTGACCTCAGAAAATAATTTTTGTGTAGACTACTGACTCTTGCAAACGTTTTAAGTGAAAAATTCGCGTCTTGTCCAAAAATATACAAAGAGGAAAACTGAATAACGAAAAAATCGTTCTTGAAATATATAAACATGGCCACCTCTCAACTGTCGTAAAATTCTTAATAATATGGTTATATTTCAGTTCTTTCTTGAATTCCTAATTGCGTGCAAATTACTCCAATGCATCAATTGATTGATAAAATATTGTTTAATTTTTTTATGAGTTTCACTTTAAACATATAAAAATTAAAGGAAAAATTTATCACCGCTATACTATGTTTTTAGAAATAAAGTTCATTATTGATGAAAACCAGCGGCATTTAAAAAGTGGTCAGGTACAATTTATTGGAGCAGCTGAAATAATAAACCCTTGGTGAGAAATAACAAAAATAATTTTCTTCCCCACCCCTAAAAATAAGTAGTTTATTTTTTAAAATACATATTATATATATATATATATATGCAAGATTTATATATTTCAAAATGTTACATAACGGTCAATTCAAATCAATCCCAATTGTTAAGGGATATCATGAGGGATATTTACCCATATTACGCGGATCAGATATCTGGGGGATATCATTTTAACTTACGGTTTTCACGCGCTGTTAGCAACCCTGCAATCCACCTGTATTGATAAATAGCCCTTCGACGTTTACCGAGCGATAAATAACATTAGGTGCTTTTATCCTAATAAAATAGATCTGAGGAAACGGATTCGTAACAATTTTGTTTGTTCATGGTTTGATAGGAATCAAAACAGTCCGCTTCTATAAAAGCTGGAGTTTAATTTTCTAACAATTAAATACAAAAGGCATAAGTAATAAGCTTCTTTATCTGTATATTTTTTAAATTAATCTAAAAGAAAATTTTTAGAAAATGTTTAAAATTTAATTGGATGTAGCCACCATTCTGTATCTCACGTATGTGTGTTGAATGTGTTGTGTGCATTGTGTGGGAAATATTATTATTATCATTTGAGAAGGAAACGTTTAAGAGTAGCTCTGAGGTAAAATTACTAATTGAGAGCTAAAATAAAAAAAAAACGAATTCATGAATATAGCAATCTAAAGAAATTAATCTCTTGGGATAAAAATGACTAAAAATTTTTAGCTTAACTAAAGAAAACTTTCTGTAAATTTGAGCATCTTTATCAAAAAGTACGATATTTATTATATTGTTGAAATCTTTTAAGTTGCACTTGCAGGCATTGGTGCAATAAATATAATTCTTCTTTTATTTATTATTAATAATATTTTCTTAAAAATATTTTCTTACCCATTAATAACACAAAACAATTAAAAGCTTCCTCTCTCTTTCATTATTTTTATGAATTCATTTTAGATGCCACATTTTTTATGAAAGTATCCTCATTTTTGGTAAATTGCATTTTGTTGTATCCGAGTTCTTCCTGAACTACTGTTATCACAAGAAGTTCCAATAATTTTTTTTATCTTAAGTTATATATGAAATATCGACTTCTTCATAAGTTTCTATTGCTCCTGTTTAATCCATCATTCTAATGAAATGTGATCCAAATTGTTTATGGTATCGTTAAGTATTTGAACTAACTAGTTGGTATTATTTCATGTTTAAAGTTACATAATTACATAAAGAATTCTCGGTAGTTTATTTATTGAAATTTCTAAAAGAGAAAAAAGTTAAGCAATAGCACACTTAATAAAACTTAAACATAAATTAAGTAAAATAACGTGCATATATACATATATATATATATATATATGTATGTATATATCCTTCAGTATTATGTTTATAATAGTGTGTTTGTATAGAAACTTATTGTTTTACTATTTTCACATCTTTTCAGCCACTTGTAAAGGCAAATATAGGGAAGATGGGGTGGCCTTGAAACTATGTTGAATGCTGCTACCTTAGTTCTTGCGATCCAGAGTTAGCTATTATACTGCAATAGCCATCTTATTTTGACCTATTCTGTCTTGTTACATTTCTACTTATTGCTTCGTTTTACATTAGATGTACGGCAATTTAATACATGAGATTAGTGATTATAAATGTTACGTTAGTATATATTTCAGTTATTTCATAGAATAACTAGGTATTTCATGAAAGAACTAGACAATTCAGTTAAAGTATATAATAGATGAAAAATTTCATGCTTCACCTCGTTATTCTATGAAATAACTAGTTATTCTATAAAATAAATAATGATAGATAGTTAAAGTGTAAAGAATACAATTTCAAAATTACTTTATAAATTAACTGAACATGAATAGCTAAAACCTCTCGAAAAAAATATTTTATCCCTATTTCGGATGATTAACTGATAAATATAAAGAAAAGCAGATGATATAACTTATTATTTCTCATATTGCTAACATTAGTTAAAAAGAACGGAGAAAAAGAATGTTTTGCATCTGTTACTAGTACGCGATTATCTCTTTTCTACTCCTTAAACTCTTCAAGGATATCACATAATGCTGGAGTAACCAATAATCACGTGGTACTTTTTTCTGTCCTGTTTTAGCACTTTTTACTTTTTTTTTTATCAAAGTTAATAATTTTTAATTTTTCCCGAGTAAGTACATCACTTTTTTTCCTTGCCTCACGCTTATTTAATAAAGATTCAAATCTCTCGCGTGGAAACTTCCTTATTTAGAGGTTAGTCTTCCATTCTTGTAGAAGTCATGGCTTGAAAATAGATTGAAAAAAAATATTTGTTAATAATCCAAAATGTAAAACGGTAACACCACCTAAATTCTACGTTCAAAAGCAACGAAATGAAGCGTACACACACACACGTCATTGCAAAGCAGTTATAAGTGGTTCAAAATGGATTAAAAGCAGCTAGAATCGGTTCAAAGAACTTTCGAGTGCTGTATTTCATACCTTAACGATGAAATAATCATTATATTATAGAATACCTAGTTAAATCGTAGAATTCAATAATTTTATATACTTTAACTGACTTATCCAGTTATTTCATGAAATACCTAGTTATTCTATGAAATAACGGATTTCACACATTAACGATAACATATATATATATATATGAGTGCGTGTAAAACTGCGGGTTCTTCATATATTTCTGAAGTACTTATGGCTAGAAAACATTCAAGAAAGCACGCGAATTACTCCTATTGATTTGTCAGCGATGATTCTCGGCAACACATTACACAAAGGTGTTTTTAATCTCAAGATGATAATTGGTCGTATCGAGTATCTGATGCAATATTGTGTCAACTCACCTCAAAATTTCGATAACGTGTTACTTTTTTAGAAATAAACTTGTGGTTATGGAATTACTTTTCCCTTTAGGATGGTAAATGAAAGAATTAAGTATCTCGCGATGCCTTTAAGTGATACTCAATCTGTGTGACCCACTTGGCTTTTCTGGGTGGCCCGCTCATCACCCATTGCACGAAAAAATTCAATTATTTAAGAAAAATGCAGTAAAAATTTAGAGATCAATTCTATTAATCACACAAGCAGTCCAATCGACAAATTTTGCTGTCGATATTGTATGGGTACGAAGAGCAAGATTTTTGTAAAATTTGTAACTATAACGGTTAGTAATAACAAATAGCAGTGGATTACAGGGAACTGAACTGGAGTAGTGATTATTGAATGGGTGAAACTGATTTTTAACTATAAACAAGTAATACAGTCTGGAATTCAGTCAAAACTCTTCTTAGCTACCATTCTGCATTTGATAAATTAATATTGGAAATAAAAATAAGAGATGCTTTGTCAAAAAAAATTAAACTGTCAAACGCCATAGCAGCATTGTTTATATGGTAGTAGAATGCAAATTAGTGGCTTAGTCATGGATGAAAGGCAACCGAAACTACCCTATAACTCAGGAAAAAATGCGTAAAAACGAAAACAAATTATGTGTGTTTGATAGAGATTAATGTAGCATTAAAAGCCAAAAATTAGTTTTAATTTTTAATTAGTTTTCCACATTTTAAATGTCCAATATTGCCTTAGTCTTAGGGTGTTTTTCCATTAATCCTCATGTTGCGGCCCACATGAAATATTTACCATATGTATGCTGCCCGGCGGGAAAAAAGGTTGAGCTTTAAGGGTTCAGGAGAAAAATGAATTAAAAAGAAAATTCCTCTCAAAAGAGAATTGAAATATATATATATATATGAAAATAATCTTAATATTTATATAAATTAAGCACTTAATTAAAAAATAAATTACTAATTTATTTTTTTATTAAAATTCATTTAACTAATATATTTTATTTAAAAAAATTCGAATAATAGGAAATATTCTGAAATTATTTACGCTATTACTTACGAATTCAATTTCTCACTTGACGTTTTGTCTTTTCTATTTAACGGATTCTTTCTTAATAAACAAATACATTTTAATGACTATCAGTTATTGTTGCTTGTTTTATATGTGCCTGCTTTGCTTTTTACCAACAAAAAACGTTGAAAGTGTGGTAGTAGCGTATAATGGTAAACCAAGAGTTACACTTGAGTAAATGTATTGCACAAATACTCTCTAATCTATTGGAAGTGTAATTGTACGTAAATACATTTTTTTGACAAATTTGTTGAAATACTTTAAATTATTAATTTAAAATTTTCTGTACTATTATTTTTAAAACTTTTTATTTTACTCAGTCTTAAAAAAAACACACACACAACATTTTAAGTCTTGCATATACAAACCATAAAAAGTTGCGTATTTTTAATTGTTTGCCTGTGGATACAGAATTTCTTATGAAAGCGCATATAGATTTTTCGTTATATATAGTGAGAAATTATGTACTTAAAACCTTTGAATGCCTTTTAATAAGCTTTTAAATATGAAAATATGTATTCCTAGACTATTTTAAAATAACTAAGCTTTGCAATAGATAGTATACAAAACTACAAAATTGGACTAATTTTTCTTTCTCTAAAAGCGTAAAGGATGAAAAGTAATTTGCATGAAATATAAATATTTTAAGATAGATTTTACATAATTTTAAACATTACTGATTAAATATTTATTGTATTTCCATTTAAGGGAAAAGAATTAAATAAAAATTTTAAAATATTAAAAATTTTTGAGCGGAATAAATTTTTGACAACAAAAGAAATAAATATTTCATGGAGATAATCTTAAACTTTTTATTAAAAAAATTAAAACACCGACCATTTGAGAATTAAAGTCCGCAAATATCCTGATTATTAAGATATCAATCCTTCTGCAATACCCGTTTCCAGTTTTAATCCCGTAATAAAAATGATTATGTTATTTAAGAGCGTGATTCATTCATAGGACCATGCTTCCTAATTAATACGCTTCATTTATTCTTCAGACGGTTCTGTCTGAGAAAATGACAACTTTTGATAATGTTATCATCTGAGCTGGCCAGTCGTCTGGTTAATAATGTACATTAGACTGATATGCTTTAATAAATGTATTCTGAGTTACAAGCGCAATCTTTAGAATACAGCATCACCATTCAACTCAAGTCGTATCATTAATTATGTTGTCAAGCATGGATATGCTTCCTTATAATTTTATAATCCATATTACTCAATATTAAAATAAACTTAGGAATGTTACTAGCGAAATTTGAAAAGGCATCTCATTAAAATGACACGAGGCGCTGTCAATGATGACTCTTGTTTCAATGAATTGAAATTATTCTATAGCTATACAATCGGCAATGGACTGAAGAATTTCAACTAGTGTCTCAAAAGACAAGAACGTTTTCTGTGCTGGCGTCTACTCACTAAATTTTCACCACGTTCCGTGAGGAGTTGGAGACACCCTTCATCACGAAAATTTCCCATTACTCCATGTGACTCACTTTGGTGACACCGCGTCTCCAAGTACTAATTGTCTAGATCAGGAGTGAGCTTTTTGTGTCCTTCTGACCTTATGGATAGGCAAATGCGATTTCGTCTTTTGACAAAGAGCCTGAACTAAACTCAGGAAGAAAAATGCACCAATTTTCATATAAAATCGTGATATGGACGAATTTATCGTAAAATTTAAAAATATTGCATATTTATGCATTTCTTTCCTCAAACATGTTAAATAAAAGGCTTACTTTGCATTATAGTACGGGACCAGAAGTTTTACTCTGGAAGAAGTAGAATGATTCAGACTAAAGCGAATAGTATAACGTGAATTATATACAACTCTATAAAGCACAGTGGAATTAGAATATTACACATGAATGCTGGAACATTTTCATTTATCTTAAAAAAGTGTTTCGTAATTGGGTTCTATTCTTTATGGATGACATCGAACGACATGTTAACAATTTGATGCTAAAAAAGACAATACAAAGAAAAATATCAGATTATTTTCCAAAATAAATGTTATGTTTTTCAAAAAACTTAATAATTTTGTATTAAATTTCATGAAGTTCTTGTGAATGTTTTGTTTCATTGATTTTTATTGAATTCAATATATATACATATCTGCGTAAGTAAAATGTATTCTGATAAACTTAATTTTAACAGCCTTGAAATAACAATTTGATTGAAAGGATGCTTATGAAGCCCTGTTGTCCATTTTATTATATAATTTACGAGGACTTGTGACACAAATTTTAAGAATGTAAAGCTATGGACATTAAAACGAAGGGCAGTGCATCTTGCTAGAAAAATCACTATAGTTTAGATGTCTATTTTCCGTTTCATTTTTCTATACTTAAGGTATCCGATTACTTGCACGCGAAAGCTTTTTTTTTTAAATGGAGATATGGGGTTTTTTCTGTAATTTTTAGATTTATTTAGTGTATTTCAAGAAAAATATGCCAAAATTAAGAAAAAAAAGAAATTATTATTACTAAAATGGAAAAAAATTGGTGAAAATTTACAAAAAATTACATAACTAGGGCTCAATCTATACAAAAAGTTTATGAACAAATTTTCAATTTTGTTGTGTTGCTTTGCTTTGCTATTCATTTTTAAATGACCTTCAGGATAAGAAAGATTTTAATTTTTACAAAAACTAGAGCACTTTATCTTAGTTATTATATGAAATTCCTTAAAAAGCAGTGATTATATTCGCATAAGGGACTGTAAATTTTGTAATAAAACAGTGATTGATAAATCTGAAGGTTAAAACACTTCTACTATTATACAGAACATACACAAAAAATTTCAGTTAATTATTTTCAACTCTTTTAGCCATCGCTGTCCCCGTTTGAGCATTTTCAAAAAAAAAAAAAAAATTCGAGTAAAATGAATTTTTAAGTATGGCATCTTGCTTAAAGTAGTGACATCTGCTTTTACTAAAACACTTGAAGTTTTTTTTTTCTAGTGAATGGAAAATAATAAACTTGGTATTTTTATAAAGCTAATAAGATGGCTTATAAACTAAAATCATAAAAAAATTGTCAATTTTGGCAAAATTCACAATTTTAGGGTAGTCGGATACCTTAATATTACTATGGCACTTGAGTAATTTAATTGGACACAGTCAAAAGAATTCGAAAGTTCCACGTTGAGTTAAATAAACTGTCATCTGGTATTATAATTGCTAATATTTTATATACAAACATAAATAGCAGTTTTGACGGTTCAATAGAATTCATTACAAAAGACGATGTAGAGAAAACAGTAAAATATTTTGAAAATTCTTTAATACTAATGCAAAGATAGAAGTTGTGATTCTCAATATTTCTTATTTTGTCACGTTTTAAACATAAAAGCAAATAAGTATATTTTAATAATTTTATACATATTTATTAGGGCGGGTTCCATCTTTTACACATGATAAAGTCTTAAAAATTATTTTTTAATTATATTACCTCAACTTTGTTTACCATATGCAGAAAATATTCAAATTTCTTTGGAAACTTTCGCAAACACAAAAAATTGGCCACATAATTAATTTTCGTTCTTCATCATAGCTCCTGAATATGGATTGCAATACTGGTATACCGGGATATCGAATACCGGTATTTTGAGCCATTTGTACAATTTTGCCATACCGGTATTCACAAATTTAAATGCCGGATTTTTTTTCAGTATTTACTAGAAATTTCTGAAATTGTCTCCATTATATGTTCAGAGATTTCCAGCACAGCAAAATAGTATACGTTTTTGTTTTTGTCTCCCTCACGGGTGAAATTAATTAGACTGTGAATATAAAGTTGCATCATACAATCAACAGAAGCGATAAAATATCTGAATCATTCAAGGAGGCGGGTCAAAACTCTCCTATTACAGCTTAGACCGATATTGCGCATGAGCAGGATCAGTAGTCTGATATTCGTGTCTGTGAAAACAAGGTTGTAGTTGTGAAGAAAGAGCGTAATATTTCGATATTTTTTAAATTGGTGAGTTTATCATTCACATTGTATTTGCATATCATACTTTAAGGTTCAAAATATTATTCAGATTCATTATATATATTCATTTATAATAACACATAATATTGAATAACTTTAAAGAAGATAAAAAAAATCAGTTGATAATACTTCGGTTTGGTTTCATTATTTATATGATGAAAAGAATATGATGACATAATGTAAAAAATGTTCTAGATCTATTAAAGTGAATGGAGAGAAATACAAGCAGATTTCATACACATTTAAAAACGAAACATGATACTAATTTTCTAAAGGGGAAAGAATCTAATTGCGATGAAAGAACAAATTTAAGCACAGTTTCTAAGTCCAAGTCATCAGGGATTTTAGATTATTTTGAAAAAAAAGAGATAAAATTTGGAGGAAATTATAAGTAAAATGACAGCATCAGATGGTTTGCCATTTCAAGTGTTTTGCCTTTCTACTGAATTAAGAAAATCACTACCCGCCAGAGGTTTTAAAAATCTACCAACATCGATTAATACTATAAGAAGAACTGTTATAAACTACAGTAATGGTGTCCGCAATTCTTTGAAACACGAGCTAATACAGTTAAAAGTAAATGGTGAAAAATTTAGTCTTACATTTGATGAATGGACGAGTGTAAGAAATAGACGCTATTTAAATATAAATATTCATTTCGACAGCTGGTAATTTTTGCTCAAAATTACGTTCCAGGCTTAATTGCAGAACAATTGAAGCATTTTGTTTTTTAATATCACATTTCAAAAATTTGTAATAGTAGCACAGACTGAATAGTGATATTTACACTTGTTTGTGATTAAAATAAATAAGATGTTCCTTTACTATGATTCACTATACTGTTATAATTCATAATTTGCAAATTATTTTTTGTGATATTTACACTTTCTGATAAAACTGGAAAATAAAACGAACACGTGTTTCTTTTTTTTTTTTCTTCTGAAACTTAAGGTCTTAAAAAATACCGAATACCGGTATTGAACTTTTGGTCCGATATTGCATTCTCTACTCCTGAAGACTTGGAAAAGGATTCAAAATAAGTTTCAGCAACCTTTCTTTATACCGAACGATGGGCTTCAATGAAGGCTGAGCCCCCCCCCCGGGTCACCTAAGAAGCTTTAAGTTATTTCCCTTTTATTAACTACGGTGTATTGTGTAACGTTTTAGTGAGTTCAAATTGCTTATATTCAGTTTTGGTGTAATTGTATTCTATTTTGAAGGCATGTTTAATACAATTAAATTAAAATTATAAAATTAAAACGGTTTAAATATAAGTACTTAACGCCCGCCCCTTCAATGGGCCACGGTAGAATTACCAAACGCTGACCAGTCCACGACGATAAAAAGATTGGTTAACACTGTCTTAACTGCATGTATTATAGTGAGAATCGAACTGTTTCAAAAAATTCCTACAGTGTGGCACTCTTCAACAAATTGGTAGATTAGTTTGGCACACTACTGATACAAGGCTGTTGACCCCTGGGCTAAAGTGTCCTTACCTTCTTTTGATTGTGGCTCAAAACTGAGACAATTGTTAACATTTGCTTTTAATTTCTCACAGTCAAATTCTCATAGTTACGTGACTATTGAAAACAATTCAAAAGCTCATGATAGACTGTCTTTCGTAAGTTAGTGTATCACTAGAAGCTTCACCTTGTAAGCAAAAAACGAGTGCAAGTTGGATTCTTATTGTTTCCTTGACTGATAGGGTTACGTAGGATATGATGCAACAAAATTTTGTTATCTCTAACGTTTCTTATTATATATTTGTAGACCCTTTTCCGCATGCCTGTATCTATCCGACTCAAGGATCTCCTAATCGCAAACAATAAATAAACCTCGTAGTTTTTAACCTCAGTCAGATGACGAGGTCGATATCTCAGTTAGTAACTCACTTTTTCAGACATATTCCCGTCGGTGAGGTATGGGAGTTAGGAGGGTGATGTCAGCTCAGTTGTCATCCTTGTCACTTGACCATGGTTCAAAATTACGAATTCCGTCACCCAAAGCTCTCATGTAGCTGAATTGTGCGACTTTAATATTCACTCACTCACTATTCTCAGACATTTAAAACAAGTGAAGTAAAATGCTTCTACACTTGTTTTGTTGTCAAGTTGACTGAATTTTGAAAACAATTTTAGAAATTGTTGAGTAAAAAAACAATATTAGAAATTGTTATTAGAAACTGTTGATCAGAAGTGAACAGTTTCTGCAATTGTTTCTTTATCTTGGACTAGCATGAACATGGGCCATTTTCCCCTTGAATAATCAGGAAAACTTTTCTTATGTTTTTCAGATTAATTTTTTTTCATGTTCGACTACCTAACCACAAAGAATTCTAAAGAGACATGAATCAAGCCAAGTAACACAGAGAACATCAAGTAGAAAATTTCCTTAATCATTTTTTCCTCTAGTTTTTATTTTTTTTTAATTTAAAAAGCTGAAAATTTAGATTCATTTGCTTTGCGAACCTACAATTTAAAAACACAAAACAAATTTCCAAATCCAATTATTTAGTCTCGGATAAAATTTGAGGAGAACCTAAAAGTATTCCAGAAAAAAATAAGCTTAATTGGAAAGCATTTCTTCGCTTTAACGAAAAAGAAATAAATCTTGTATTTCCTAAGTAAGTAGTTTCTTTTTCGGAGATAAAAGTACATAAATAAATCAAAAGAAACTCAAAATGAATGCACTGCTGATCGATTGCATCTGTGGATTTGCTTTTCTTGACACAATCTCGTAAGTAGCTTAAAACCACTTACATCAATTGATGGTTACATGGGAACATTGAATAAATTTCGCACATTTTGGGTAATAGTTTTATTCCTTGTTCAAATAAACTAATGGAAATTTTTTTTGGATTCAAAGAAATTTTTTTAATACCTTACGCGTAACATATTAACTATAGAATGTTATAAAAGCTAATTTCAACCTTATAAAACTTCATTTTGTTCCCTCTATTGTAAGAAAGTTTTTGAATACAGAACAGAATATGAAATGCAGACAGGAATAAATGGTAATTTATGAAAAGAGCAACCTTTCTCCCTCTTAAAAAGAAAAAGTTTTTAAAAGAAAAAAATGGTTTTCCTGAAGTTCACCGAAGAAACTGTAACGCGTGAATACTTTAGTAGAATTTTTGATTCGTGGACACAAAACGAAACAAATTCTGAATCATCTGCAATAAAGTCAATATAGCCCTAATGAACTTACTTTCAGAATGTTATGACATTGGCTTATTTGAATCAACGTCTATTGACCAGGATAATTGGCCACAAACTTCTTAATTATGGAGGATATTTCAAATGACGATATCCACTTACAAATCCACATGATACTGTGTTAAGATTTCGACACTCTGTTTCAACGATGAATCATCATCTAGTTTTCCCTCTTCGATAGAACATTAAGACTCAAACAAACAACTCAATTTGAGCATTCCTGGCAACAAAGCATGTTGACATAATCTTGGACTTCAGATTTAGAAATTACAAAATAATGCATACAATACCATAAATATATATTTATCTTTAAGACATTTTAAAAATTTTATCTCATAAAAAATGTTTTTTCCACTGGTTTGTAATTGCCTTGTCACTAATGAAATGATTATCAAAAATATTTAAAAAATTAAATAATGATCTTAATATGAGGATTAATTGACACTTCATTGTGTTAGCTTTACAGCAAAAATCAACTCAATTATTTCGTATTAAATAACATTTATGAAATCGTTATTTAAAATAAAGTAAATTAATTCATGTTACAAAATTGATGTTTTTAAATTTTTTGGGACAATTTCCAAGTATGAGAGTAATTTTTATTTGTTTCTAAGACTCAATGCAATTCCTAATATGTTTCGAAGCAGTGTATCAATTTGTTATACTACCTTTTTTAGAAATATCCTTTTTAATAAATTTTTATTGTTAGATTTTTATCGATAAAACCAAAGATTTTCTGACTTGCGAGATTTTATAAGAATAATGTATTTGATATTTTTCAAATACCTTTATTCTCTCATATAAAACCTGAAATATAAAATCGTCTATACTCTCTGAACGGCGAACAACTATTTAATTCTCTAAAGACCGACAAAAATAGTTAAGAAAGCATAGATGTGGTGCCTCAAGTACTGTTGCAAAGTAGATAAGGATTTCTTTTGGTAAAAAATCTCGAAACAGCACTTTGCAAATGTTTAGGAGACTATCATATCTACACCAAAAGCTCTTCGTTTTTTTTTCCAAAAAATGCATTCGAAATCTATTTAGAAAAACCATTCAGTCTTCTTTAGAAAATTATAAGTAATGTATAGAAGTAATATAAAACCGATAAACTGAAACCTCTATAAAAATTACATTCTTAAGTATAAATTATCAATTTAATTTTATAAGAATACCAGCCTAGGGGGTAAATGTGTGCTGACAAATTATATTTGTGAATAAAAATAACGTAGAGTCTACAATTCTAAAAAACTTATTAAGTTAAAAAATTTCCTTTAGTTTAATTTAATCCTTTAAACGATAAATTTTTTTTGACAAAAATACTTTAAAAAAGCCACATTTTTTATTGCATGTGTTTCTAAGCATAATACTTAACAGAATGTGAAAATAAAAGAATTTTATTTTAATTTTCAATTTAAAAAATTTTTCATTTTATAATTGTGGAACACAAAAAAAAACCTAAATGTGTTTGCTTTTTATAAGGTACACTCTACACGCTTTAAAAAAATGTTTCATATATTTTTAAAAAATTTTCTCGTACTTACGAAAAAATTTCATGTTCGTACCTCTTTTTCAAACGGTTGAGGATTTTGTGTGTGTGTGTACATATATATATGCACACACAATTTGAAAGATGGTGTGATACTCAGTCTTACGTTACAATGGGGACAGAGGCAATATCGGCTTTTTTGGATTAATCTTTCCATTTTCATTTCTTATCAAGCAACAAATTGTACATTACTTTACCAATCCCTTTTCACATTACCGAATATTCTCAAATATCTAAATTCCTGCCTACAATGAAAAATTCCAGCTTTCACCTCAAAGAAAATCCCAGATTAGTAGTATTTCAGTGCCATAGACAAACTGCATCTCTTAAAAATATATATATACTAGCATTAATAATCTCACAATAAGAATTAAAAAATATGCGCAAATCAAAGATAGAAAGAAGAAAATATCAGGGCCATACAGGGTACGGGCAAATCGATAGTGGCCAGCTTTCGACAGTCCGTATGGTGTGCGGGCAAACCAATTGAGGGTTTAAGGCAATTACACTGAAGTGCTATTGAATTAGGGATAGCAAGGGCTATACAAAATGTGTAGCGCTGCGCATCATTTATGCGCAAGTGAGGACACTGTGGTAACTGCATATATAGCGCGTACTGTGGTTGTTCTGAATTAGTTGCTGGAATTGCCAGTATGAGTAAACTGCCTTAGACGGCTTCGATCGCGAACAAATCGTAGGTGCGTGATGCATGGGCCATTCAATTTCCGAAATCGTCAGGCAGCTAGGATTTTGAAAATCGACAGTGTCAAGAGTATACCAAGAATACATGGATTGTGGACAAAAAACTAGCGACAGGCAAACTGCAATGGAAAATTAACCTTGACAGTGCGTGTAGAGAGACGGCTCAGGCGTATTGTACTCAGCCAGCGAAGCCAAACATTAGCTCAAATTACCACCCAGTTCAATGATGGTGCCAGTCGTACAGTCATTATACGGACTGTGCAACGCTCGCTTCACCGTATGAGTTTCAGGAGTCGTCGACCTACGAGAGTACCATTGCTCAATGCGCACCATCGGTTGCTCGTCTTACCCTGGACAAGAGATGACAGAGACTGGAGTGTAGAGGACTGGAAACGAGTAGCATGGAGTGATGAGTCTGGATTTTGACTACTTAACGCCGACGGGAGGCTGAGAATATGGCGCCAGGCTCATGAAGCCAGCGGCAAGCCAGGTTGGAACTGTACAAGGGCACGGGGGCTCACTCATGGTCTAGGATGTTTTTTCGTGGCACTGTTTGGGATCTTTTATCTGTGTACCAATTTTCCTCGTTGCAATTCGGTACGTAGAGTTGCTGGGTGATCACCTCCATTCGTTTTTGCTGTTCTGTTATCCTCACGGCAATAAAGTTTTCCAGCAAGACAACTATATCTCTCACTAGTCCCGATTGGCAGCTGGCTGATTGGATGAGCATTCCTCTGACTTTTCTGTCATAAATTGACCACTTGGAAGCCCAGACTTAAATCCTATTGAGCCTCTTTGGGATGTTTTGGAACAAGGCGTGAAAGGTCATCACACAGAACCAACGAACCTTACTGAATTATGAACAGCTGTAGCCAAAATTTGGCAAGTTATTCCCGTGCAACGTTTCTAGAAACTTGTTGAATCTATGCCTCGTCGTGTGGTAGCCGTTATCAAGGCCAGAGGAGGCCCAACTCGTCACTAGGCGGGTATCTCTCATTCAGTGGCACTTCAGTGTAGAAAAGAATAACTTTTTCTTTTTGGATTTTTTGTGTCAATAAGTTTTATGAAATCTTAGAATTATTACTAGTCTTTCATAAAAAAAACTTATATAAATTATAAGCTAATAATATATATTTAAAATTTTTAACTTTTGGGCATCATAATAATTCATTTGCTTCATCTTAGAGTTATTTGAATGTAGCGAAGAAAGTAAACCTCTCTCTGAATGTATAAATCATTTTGTATCTGGAACTTTGAGTTTTAAAAATGTTGCAAATAATTTTTTTTTAAAAAAACTTTTTTTATATAATGTTAATATGTTTTTTTTATTTGAATAAAGTTCCAAGTATATATTGCTTTTTTGTTTGATTTTGTGAACTATATTATTCTTTTCGTAAAAATGACTAAATAATCCTTTTCCCCCCTTTATTTTCTCATTAAATGTGCATAAAACTACTTCGAACAAGTTTCCCTCCACCTCTAAAAAGAAAAATATCAATACACAATTTATTAGTAGTACGAAAAGAAGTCAAAAGTTTTAAAACGTTTGTGCTATCTTCTAATCATAAACATCCAAAAGTATTCATGTTGTAAGAAGAAACTCAACATCTGGGTCAGACCGGCGCCGTACTTGATTCTTCAGACATTTAAGTGACCGAAAAAGCTTCGTAATAATTCATTCTAAATGATTTTGAATATCGTTATGAAACGACCCTTATCATTAGCAAAATCCCAGAATCAAAGTGAAGACTTCTATTTTTAGACGCGTAGTCATCCTAATTAAGTGAAATGAGAGCACAAGTTGTTGATCGAAACATTTCTTTTAAGTTAGATGCTTATATCTCTGTAATATCCTCATTTGGAGGGGGGGGGGGTAACATAAAGTAATCGGCGTGATTTATAAGAGAAAAACTAATTTCTTTGGGTAAGTAAATGAAGTACTAAATTAGAGAATAGGTGAGTGGAAAAGAGCTTTTCTCACCGAAGAAGTTAAGAAAACACTAACAAATTTTCAAACTACTTAATGTATTTTTTTAAATAATGTACGCCATTGCATGTGGACTTTTTGCTAAAATTTTAAAATTTGATAAAATAATATTAAGAATTTATGCTGGCATCTAACAAAAAAATTCCTGTTAAATATAAAATGTATCTTTTATTTATAATATTTTAACTTATGTTGTATATCTTCTAGGTCAAATCAATATCTGCTATGTGTAAAGTGCATATCTTTTAGATTTGAGACTTTGAGACATTATGATTTGACAAAATTCTGGCTGAGGCTCATAGTATCTTTTTTAGAGACCACAGTTCACCGTATAATGCTCAAATTAATCATAATAGTCAAATTGTTGAAATCTCCAAAAAGTACACATTGCAGAAACTGGTTTGACAACGATGATGTACAACTTATAAAATATCTTTACATAAAATATGCCGTGCAATAAATATAATTTGTGTGAGATTCTACATTTTTTCAGGAAATAACACTTTACTTTAAATACATTAACAAGAAATCTGTTCTACATAACAGAACTTCAATTATTTTAAATTATATAGGATAATGTAATATTCATGTATAGTTATAAATTCAAGAAAAAGAAAGGAATCAAATATCCTGTCTAATGAATAAATTTATGAAAGATCTTGGCAACTCCTTTACTCCTTCAACTTCAAATGTCACATGGTTAATAAAAATGCCTTGCATTTAATTCAATATTAAAAGAGCTGAAATAGTATTTATATATATATAATTCCTCTCTCTCTATATATATGCATATAAAAAATTTTAGAAAATTCTTTAGTCTTTTTTCTTAGGCGAAAGAAAGATTTTACCACATATCCCCCCTTTTTTCATTTGTATAAAATACAAATATATATACAAAGGGTGATCAAATGAAAAGGTACGAAACGACATAAAAATGAAACAGATAAATATTTGCATATTCCGCCAAGAGAGAATGTAGCGAGACATCTCGGGATGCCATTGGAGACTCTGACTGGGATCGGATCATGCGCGGGTGCCCGCAAGCGCAGGAGAGAGCAAAGGCTCTTATAAAAAGCGGCGTCCAAATGATGCGAGCACAGAATTACTCGAGCACAAAAAAAGCATTAACTCCGATGTGTACTGTGAGACACTCCGACGCCTACGCAGGTCCATCAAGAACAAAAGACCGGGGCTGCTCACGGAGGGTGTGGTTCTGCTCCATGATAACGCGCGTCCACACGTCTCCAGAGTCACACAAATGGAACTGGACAAGTTCCAATGGGAGACGTTGGACCCTCCGTCCTACAGTCAGGACATGTCACCCTGCGATTTCCATGTGTTTGGTCCACTGAAGAAACACCTGAAAGGAAAGCGCTTCAACTCGGACGACGTACTCAAGGACACTGTGAAGGACTGGGTCTCGTCACAGCCACAGGAATTCTGGGAACAAGGAATCCTGCGGCTTGTTCATCAGTGCGATCGTTGTGCTCAGGCCTATGGTGTATATTTTGAATAAAGTCTATATTTGTACCCACCGTGTCGTTTCGTACCTTTTCATTTGATCACCCCTTGTATATATATATATATATATATATATTTGTTAACCTAGATTCTCTATTGCGTATATTAGAGATTTATTTGTTTTGAAGGAATTCTTTATAAATATTCTTGTTACATTACTCACATTCTCATCAATCATCACATTACAAAGTTATTCACAATACATTCGTTCCTGTTATAGTACCTTTGGCCACGTCAAGCCTAATGGTCAAGACTTTGACCGCTAGGCAAAAGACTCTATCTGTAGCACAAGCTTAACCTCAAGCCTTGTGCCACAGACAAGCCTTGCGCCGTGCTGAGGAGGTCGATGCACGTTAAATATGTCGAGGCTCAAACATTCTCCAGTTGGTGTGGTGTGGAGGTTAAGAGAAGGGGGTGGTTAACTTAAGTGTCGTCCTCGTCATTTGACCATGCTTCAAAATTTGGAGGTTCGTCGCCAATAGCCCTCGTGCTGCTTTATAGTGCTACGTTAATATAAATATCACTCACCTGTTTTAATACCCCCATCCTTAGCAACTACGTTTCGACAGATTTAATGATTACTGAAGATATGAAGAGGAGCTATTGATATTTTGAGTGTTATTGAATAACTCTTTATCTATTTTCGTTACTTGAGTTTATTCCAAAAAGTCTCACATTATCAAAACTGGTTTTATATTTGTTCTGAAGCTTTTTTCCCATACATAAATTTATATTGACAAGATTTCTAAACTTTAACCTCATTTAGGTTTATTGCATATCATTCCAATCTGAAATAGGTTAACGTCAAACCAAATTAGAATTAAAATGATTCATAAAGAAATGGGAGTGTACAGAACTGCATGATTATAATTTAGTTTATTTAATTTAACTTGTAAAAAAAAATTTAAAAGAAAAATCGAAATTATAAAAACTACTTCAACTAAGAATATTTTTTGTTTAACTTTTACAAAGTTGACTCACAAAATTAACCGAATAGTTTAAATGATGAAATAAAAATCATCTATTGACCATCCATAGAAGTTTGGAATTGTCTCATTAAATTTCGAAATGAAAAAAAAAATATTTTCCAGTTTTTTTTTAAATAGGATACAAATACTAGTATAATAACATTTTTCATAAATTTAGCTTTGACATTAATTGCAGATCACCCGTTTTCAAATAAGGAAAAGTTTTAAAACTTTAATTTCTGCTGCACACGCAAAAACAATGTTGCTTAAATTTTTCAGAATAAATATATATTAAGACATTTCTCCGAATGTTTCTGTAAGTAAAGAAACATATCTCCCATTACAGACAACACATTTTAATTCAAATTTCATTTCACAGTTACTGATTTTTATTCATTATTGCTACATATAGGAAATAGAGACTCAGTTTTTACACACCAAAGGTTCTTACATCCAATTTTAATTTTCAATACAGATTTCTTTACAGAAAATTTATTTTGTGAAATTCTGTTTCATAGAATGTTCAAATTTCAGATTAAATTATTGTGTACATAATTTGTAATTCCTAGTATTGATTGTATGCGTTCAAAATGTTTACAGTTTTATGAACTGTAACATAATTATGTCACCGTTAACACAAATACAGGCTAAAAAAGATAATTATTAGAATTTTAAAATTGATAAGATAAAATAAATGATTTTTGACCATGAGTAACATTTTCAGCTTAATTTGATACCAAAAACGTAAAATTTTTTTGCCCATTATTCTTATTTATAAAATATTTTAAATGCCCAATATATACGCATTGTGAACTTTTCCCACGTTATTAATACATATGTATTCGCTTTCATCAAAGTACGAATTATCTTCCGGCTTTACTGTTTAAAAGAAGTTATTATTTTATTAAAATTCTCATTACATTCATTCACTTGTAAAACACCCAGCTTGTAACTTCAACATGTTCTTCAAATAATGAAATAATAAAACCTTAAAATATCAGAAAGTTATTTCAAGATAAGTAATATGATATATATATACAAAGGGTGATCAAATGAAAAGGTACGAAACGACACGGTGGGTACAAATATATAGACTTTATTCAAAATATACACCATAGGCCTGAGCACAACGATCCCACTGATGAACAAGCCGCAGGATTCCTTGTTCCCAGAATTCCTGTGGCTGTGACGAGACCCAGTCCTTCACAGTGTCCTTGAGTACGTCGTCCGAGTTGAAGCGCTTTCCTTTCAGGTGTTTCTTCAGTGGACCAAAGACATGGAAATCGCAGGGTGACACGCCCGGACTGTAGGACGGAGGGTCCAACGTCTCCCATTGGAACTTGTCCAGTTCCATTTGTGTGACTCTGGAGACGTGTGGACGCGCGTTATCATGGAGCAGAACCACACCCTCCGTGAGCAGCCCCGGTCTTTTGTTCTTGATGGACCTGCGTAGGCGTCGGAGTGTCTCACAGTACACATCGGAGTTAATGCTTTTTCTGTGCTCGAGTCATTCTGTGCTCGCATCATTTGGACGTCGCTTTTTATAAGAGCCTTTGCTCTCTCCTGCGCATGCGGGCACCCGCGCATGATCCGATCCCAGTCAGAGTCTCCAATGGCATCCCGAGATGTCTCGCTACATTCTCCCTTGGCGGAATATGCAAATATTTAACTGTTTCATTTTTATGTCGTTTCGTACCTTTTCATTTGATCACCCCTTGTATATATAGTTCTTTTGTGAAGTTTTTTTTTTTTTTTCGTTAAAGGTCTTTTCTTTCCGCATTCTCGTGATATAAAAATACGTTTACAAAAGTTTACGGATAGTCATTTCAATATTAAAAAAATTATTCGCGCGCGTATTAAAAAAAGAATACATTCAGCTTAATTTTCAACGTTTCGAATAAGCAACATTCAAAAAATCTTTTCAATTTTTATCTATTTTCTTACACAAGATTTTGTTGGCCATAAAATGCGTACAGCCCTTTTATGTACTCGTAGCTAAAAACATGGAAAAATGCCTTAAAATTGAGATAGTTCGAGCTATCATTGTACTGTTTTATAAAAAGAAAGCAACGCACTTAACTGAAACTTCCTCATGCCCTTAGGATTTTGCAAGCAATTATATCTAAGTTCTTGATATGTGTAGAGGATTTCGATTTAATTCAACTGAACATAGGTAAATATTCATTGAGGATAAGGCGAATACACTCCATATGATATAGGAAATGTTTCCGGATAATTGCTATGCACCGAGTATTAACTGTAAGTGGTAGCTAGGCATTAGCGTAATATAAACTTCCTTATAAGATGCATTATACATCACTGCGCACAATGAATGGATCTGTAAGAGGAGTCATATCATTCGACTGTGAGAAATATAATGTCTGGCTCAAGACGTAGCTTCACCGTAACTTGATTTTAGAGAGAAGTTTTGATTAGTTAATACTAAAATGATCAGTTTCACGAAACGTATATGGTATAGATAAGCTGAATTCTATTCAGACAAATATTATCTGCATGCAGCATTGATTACCCATATTGTATACAGAAGTCTTCATAAGAAACTCTTCTGTATCACTGTAGTTAATTATATATCTTCGCTACACATTAAAAATGCAGTTATTTTTATTATTATATTTAAAATTATTATCTGAAACACATTTTAGAATTCTTTTAAGAGGTTTATCTTGCAGCATGTCACAAAATCAGTAGAGCGATATTGGAAATAATAATCGTATATAGCCGGAAATCAAGAAAAATGTGCTCCTTTTAAATCAATTCTGCGTTAAAATATCTGATGAACTATTTGTGTAAGGCCTTTTCAATATAAAGAACTGCTTTCGAAAGGAACAACCGTAATCCATTCCTAGTCAACGTTTCCTGAATGCTTTCAGTCCAAATAAGTAATTGTGGTACCTATAGCAAATCCACCGGTTTAGGATACTTGTAGATTTCGTTGAAGACATTTTCGGTAGATTTCTCGAGTTGGATATTTTCCGCAATACGTAGTGGTATAGTGATTTGTACAGGATTAGTTATATATAGAGAGAGAGTAGATTAGGTTTAGGTGTGGGAATTAAAATATTTTTCGAGGAGAATATTTTGTTGGGTTGCAGTCATTAGATAATTGAGAAGACTTCTTGTAATTTTAGTTGCACTTTTATGTAGTCAATTAAAACACACACAACACAAACAGCGACGAAACACAAAGACACGCGGGTATTATACATTCAAGCATTCCTTGTTTGCTCCGGAGGCTTCAGTGTTTCTCAACCGGAAGCTTTTAGAATCATATGATTTCCGGTAAAGATTTTTTCTGATGGGTCAGAACAAATAGATGATGCAATATTGCACCATCTTGTTTTAAATACGCGAACGTGGCAGTTTTTAAGTGACAAATTTGTGGTTAGTTACCGTTAGGTGCGGGTAAACTAAAAGTTGATAATCACGAGAAAATCTTGGAGGGCTCAAGACCATTATGAAATAAAATAACTCGTGACAAAATTTAAGCGAATTTTTGCGTTGTCACTTTTATCTGAAGATTGCAGTTATTTAGTACCTATATATATGCGTGTGTGTGTATATGTGTGTGTGTGGGTGTGGGTGTGTCATAACTATATTCCAACCGTTATAGATAAATATGTGCTATGTACATTGTGCAGTTTTGTTTAAAACATGAATACATTCGTTTCAGAATCATCATGCGTGA
Source organism: Trichonephila clavata (assembly GCA_019973975.1). Taxonomy (NCBI): domain Eukaryota; kingdom Metazoa; phylum Arthropoda; class Arachnida; order Araneae; family Nephilidae; genus Trichonephila; species Trichonephila clavata. Next base: position 226,342 of record BMAO01008191.1, read on the forward strand.
ATTTTTTCTTAATAAACTTTATATTTTTGAATATAAAGCATATATATGCATCTGTTCTCTGTTCTGTATAATGTTTAACTTCTCTCTCTCTCTCTCTATCATTTCTTATAGTTATATATATATATATGTATATTGAATAAAGGACATTCTGTTTTTATTTAGTCACATTTTGAGAACTAAAATTTCTGTTATAATACTATACGACTGTATCACTCTATTGATTCAATATATATATATAACACTTATTACATAAATATTTTGAGAACGCACACACCCGTAAGAGAGAGCTTTAAAGTAACACTAAGTATTATCTGCTCACTTTAAAGATAGAAATTTTTCGCTCAGCAGTTGGATGCGAATGTATATTAACCACATGTTAAGTACTTGACTGTAAAATGATCATTTTATCCATCGTGCGACCATTTGGTGACCTTTTAAAATGATATTCGAGAAATGGGTGCGGTTCTCTTTGTTAGGTATAAGAGCACTTCTTTGGGATATTTTGAGGCACTTTTTCCTGCTAGATAGAAGTCCTGACTACGCCCCTACACGATTTGGCAACCTTGCATAGAGAACCCGAATTCAATGGCTTAATCAGGACCAGTTGAATAGCTTGAGATAGAATATCCAAATCAAAAATGTTTGCTTAACACCTTCAGTTTAACTTTTGACATCATTTCTAATATATATATTTGCAAATCATGAAATAAAAATTAACTATTCTGCTCAAAATGTTTCTTTAACGTGAGCGATCGAGTTAATTCGATTGCGCTTTACTGTGCACAATCGGTGTGATTCGAACAGACTCGTATTTTATGTTGTAATTTTCTTACTCGAATATAAGTGTTCTCTGTCTGCACTCCTGAGACTGACTGTAATCCGTCGTCGTGATTTCATAAATTTAGATAAAAAGAGTTTGCAGTAAACTTAAATAAATATAAAAAAGGTATTTTTTATTTGTTAGGCATTAACATTTAGAACGCACAGATTTTGCATTAAAAGAATCAAGATGGTAAAAAAAAAATTCGATTTCAGAATCAAATTTGTAGAAAGGCACTCATGTAAAGATACCATGGAAATATACTAAAGTAAAAAATCGGTTGGACCAAAATTTTCTGGAATTCTTCGATTAACGGAACCTTATTTTCCCATGTTTGCTCCCCCAACATAAAAAAAAGAAGTTTCCACAAAATGTTGCGCTGTGTGTTATGCTAAAAGGAATAGCAAAGGGAAAAGATAATGTTAGAGAGTGGTCACTTGTGTAATAATAGCAATGTTAGTCCATGTGCTGCATGTTGCTGCCAAATATAGCATATAAACGAAAACAGTAATTAATATTTAAAAATAAATAGTACTGTTATAATTATTTTCTTGAAAAAGTTTAAATAAATATTTTTACTGATTAAAATATGTTCTTTTTTCGAAACAGCTATTCGAAAAGAATGATAATATAATCGATGTATGTGTCATATTGCAATGCTCGGCTCTTATCTGAGCAATGTGGATCAAAATCTAAAATAAAAATAAAAATTTTGATTGATTTTGTATTTATTTTTATTTTTGACCAAAAAAATATTCTAAAAATATATTTTGTTATTTTATTTTATTTATTTATTATTTTTTTGACGATTTTTTTTTCAAAATAAGTGTGCGTTAAGGGGTTAGTTAATTAATACTGCATTTTCTGCTAAACTCTGACTGAAAAAATGATTTATTGAAATAGTTTTTGAACCCTATTTATTGCGTGTCTGAGTTCTGTATTGCCTCGAGCTTTTATATCTACGTATCAACTGATTACTTAGAACAGATATTTTTCTTTGTTATATTTTAGTTTCCTGTTTTTTTCATTTGTAAAGTATCAAAAACTTTCAATTCTTTTTCTCTTTGAAAAATAGAAACAATTCGCTTGACTTACAAATAAATGTAAATAACAGTTTTCATGCACAATATATTCTTTTATAAACTAACTAGAAAATTAATAAAAAAGTTTGCCAAACCCTTACATTCATTTCTAGTGCTTTCACAAATTTTTTATTTCTTCTCTGTACTTTCTCTAACTAAAAGTTGAAGGGATTATCACTCATGAATTAGATCGCTTTTGATTTAATAATTCTTTACAAATTCGGAAGTGTTGATGCAAGAAAACTCGTTATCTTATTTATTTCACTGAAAATAAGGTAAATGAAATGAAATATTTACTCAAAGAACTGTTATGTGTTCATGTTTGATATTTTTATTAGAAAAGAATAAAATAATTGAAGGTGAGATATCAACTGAATTGTAAGAGAACCTCACGCAATCTCACCGACAACAATATCCAGGTCATTTTGTATAGTATTCTTAGAAATCCTTGAAAATCAATCCAAGAGTATATTCCAATCGATATTTCTATTTCAACCAATGTGTTTATTTCAGTCGATATATTGGAAAAGGAGTCCGCCAGTTTCAATTCTGTTCCTTGATATATGATTGTTACGAATGGGGAAACTAGCAGAAACATTATGTTTTTAACTAATTGATTTTCCAATAATTATCCACATTAAGTCTTTTATTATAAACCGTTTACTGAAAATTAGAGAGTTCATTTTCTAAACACTCATAGACTTTAAGAAAGGGACAACATAGCCATTTAGACTGGATCAATTTTGCAAAATGTAAATTTTTAAAGGGAAAAACATTTATCGAAAACGATTGACAAATATTCAAATTATATTTGGTATAATTGTTAAATTGAAATAAATGAAACATTTGCTCTAAGTAAAGTGAAATTCGATATAAACACTTCAACGTATTCTCTCATTTCAGACCCTACAGAATCAATAATAATGGTTTTACATGAATATGCTTAAATCATTATTTATATCAATAGTAAAATGGGGTGCTATATATAACACACAATCACTGCAACATATTCAAATGAAATGTATTTCTTATTTTACCATTTCCATGGAATTTAAAATAAAATTTTTGTTCAAAAATATTTTAAAATAATTCCTACAATATACCATAATGATATTTTTTCAATCAGTATGAATAAGAGTTATAAGAATGCTGTATGTAAGAAGCTCATACAAAAGCATTTTAACATCGCAAGATTCATATATTGGAACAAAACTTATTTTAAAAGTATGTTGAGATACGGTAGAAGTACTACCATGAATTTTCTTTTTTTTAAAAATAAATTTAGACAAAAGGGATATGTGTGTGCGTGTTTTATCAAAAAAAAGTTGAACGATGCTTTTGAAAAGATTTTTAAAAGTTTAATGTAGAAAATATTATGTACACACACACACAAATCGAAATGATTCAGCTATTTGTGATGTCTTTCTACTTGTAGCGTTTTGTAAGTTTGACTGTGTGTGTGAATAGGTTAAAAAGTATAGGACTAGTACTAGAGCTAAATTAGACCAAGTGACATATTCTATGCTCTATACTTTCGAACTGATAATAGTTAGCTATCAGTGATATAACATAATTCCGAAAAATGGTACAAATCATAACTACTCTAGAAATTAAAATTTAGTGAGACTTTCATCTTACATTAAACTATAACATTTTAACTTAAAAAATGATACCGCATTGTGGATAATTAATGCAGGTATATTATTAACCGCTTATGAGTAAAAATACTACATAAAAAATTACTTTTCTAGTTTTCTTAAGTATTATCGTTAAACTACGGAATATCTGTACATGTGTGAATGCTACACTGCAGCATGAATGCTCTATAAATTATAGAATAAAAATATCACACCGTCTAGGTGGATTTTGAACACATTGGCACTGCTTCAAAATAGTTCTTTGTGTGACTAACTAAATAGCATAACTAATACCGGTTAAGGTTCCCTGTCTTCCTTAAATAAGTCTCTGAAGAAAATGAATGCTGTTCCCATAGAAACGATTATGTATTTATTTATTTTTTTCCGTCAGTAGATTAGTATTAGTTTGCTTTTTTCGTTGTCTGCCACTAAAAATAAAGGTTAAGTGTTAGTGAAAGGCTCAAGATTGGGATAAGCATGAACAAAGATGTCGGACAAATCAAAGATGTTTAATCAAGTGAAGGCTTAAGCACATCTCATTTTAATCTCGGTGCTCCAGAAGATTAGTGAATAGCTGACCTTGTTGCTAAATTAATTATTCCCGGGAAAATTGTTCTGAAATGAAAATGGTAAGCCACATGGCTTAAAGATTTATTGGAAAAGAAACACTTGTCAAATCATTATTTTCCCAGAAGGTTCTTTCTATTTCTTAAGCAGGATTTATATAAAAATATAACAAAGCTTTTGCTAAATTAAAACTCTCATTATTTATCAAAAAATTTCATAATAAAAAACTATTTTTTGACATTTAATTAAAATATTAAAATGTGTTTGAATGAAAATAAACGATGAAAAGTGTGCAGACACACTAACAGCAAATATTGGAATTTGAAAAAATCCTTATTCCATACATTGATTCAATTAATATTTTATGTAATTTTGGAAGAATAATTGAGACTTAAATATAATTCACAAAAACAGAGACATAAGTTGCCGTTGGAATATAATATAAGAATTATAATATATATCTTAAAAAACAAAAATTTCTAGTACGATTACTAAGTCATTATTTTCCATGTAAGGACATTTACATAGTATAAAAGCATTGATTTCTTTAGAATCGTCCTTTTAATAACATTTCATATTTAACAATATCATATTGAACATTCAAAGGAGGAAATCACCGTAGTTTCCTCTAAGCAAAATATAACATGTTGGTAAAATAATATTTTCGTAGATATTGATCGACCGCGGTTTCTTTATCCAAGTAATAAAGTTTAAGAAACTTAATGTTAAATAAATACGAAGGAAGAAATTATTAAAAAAATATTCATTTGAAATATTCAATACCTGCTATTATGATATATTTGATATTGATATATATATTTTTTTTTTATTCCTTTTCTTTATTTTAACGTATCTCACTACAAATCCTAATCATTTGTTTTAGAGAACTTTATTAAATGGTGAACATCTGCTTTCTTATACTTGTCTATATTGTTCACGTAACATCCCTATCTAAAAAAAGTAATAGGTTTTTGTAAGTTTTCTTAAATGTTAAATTCTAATACTCATTGTCAAAATAAATGTGTACTTCTAAAATGTCATGATGTAATTAAACTTCAACTTTTGAACTCAACGATTTTTTTTATTAAAAAAAGAGTTTTATAATTTTTACAACAATTAGAGGAAAGAGAAAATTGGAATGTGAACCAATGAAATTAGATACGAGTTGTATATAAAAGGAATTCCTCTGTCTACAGCACAAAGTAATTGTCAGTTGATAAAAATTTATACTTATATGTAGAAGCAGCAGGAAAATAAGTTCATTTACAATAGAGATATGCACCTAAAAAATTTCAGATGTAACATTGGAGACACATTCAAAAGCTCTACATATTATTTTTACATTAACTTCTAAAAATGGATTTTATGCATCAAAAAATAAGTTCTAGGCATCCAGAACCTTATTTTATCATAAAGTAAAAATTTTTAAGCATGTTCCTCCCCCCCCCCCCCCCCCCCCCAATGATAACACAATTTGTACAAATTTGTGAAAAATTACAAATGCACTTCTCTCCTTTAACTTTGGGTTCAAAATCAGAAGTCACCAAGATTTTAATAAGAATTGTACGAAATTATTTCTTCTCCCCAATGAACAAAATACGAAAAATTAACTTAAATATTTACTGGCGATTTACAAACTTCCTTAAGTATAAACTGACTTTATGACTAATATTTACTGAATGAGATATTTTTACTCAATTTTTATCATAAAGAAATTCAGCATGCTATAAATCTCTTCTGGCTATGTACTTAACCTTAAACTAACTGCACCTGCTTTTAGATAATATAAAATAAAGTATCATAAACTGAGGAACAGTTTAATTTGTTGTTTATCCCGTATTTTTATTGTTTGCTTCAAAATTAAAATAAGGAAAATTTAATCATAAAATGAATATACCCTTCATATCATGCTAAATTAATTTATATAAATCTTTATCTCTGAAATTTTTTTTAAAAAAAGGAAGCTGGAGTATAAAGAATCTAAATTTAAAACGCAAAATAAATAGATAAATAAAAAATAAATAAATGCTAGAAGTTTTGATAATAATTCTGGATTTACATGCGTTATAATATTCTGTGACGCACCCAAATAACATTACCTGTTCATTTATTGTGAACTGTTGCAAAAGTATATCAAAATTATTTTTCATGGAACCCTTTCATCGTCTCATTGCTTACTTTCGGTTTTTTCCCTCTCGTTAAATAAACTACGATTCAGTTAAGTGAATCCCTATACTTCAAACAAACCAGTTTAATAGTAGAATAAAATCCAAGTTACTATATACACTCTTCTTACATTTAATCTTACGATTTACTAAAGTAAGTCACGAATATTTTACTGAAAACTCGCGGAAAACTGTATTGAACTACTTTATCAATAAGCGGACAAAAATAGCTTCACGTATTTTTTTCGTTTTTGTATTTGTGTAGCACTAATGAAACTGTGATTTTTGTAGCCGTAGTTGAGGACGCATATAATCATTTTAATTTATTTCGAAGTACATTTTCTTATTTTAAACGTTTATATCAGAGAATACAATTCTTCACTTTTCAAGTATTCCTTAATGATTTGCTTAATGTTGAGCCTCTTATTTTTTTCTATTCTGCTCAAACATTTCAATTTCTCGTAAATGTACATAGTTGATAAATTTCAATTTGCATTTTAAAATTTTAATTCCTGTACTCTCAAAAAATTATATTCACTGCTATTACAAAATGATGCCTGATTTCTGATGATCAATTAAACTTTCTCTTTGTTGACTTTTTAAAAATGTTTTCTAATAAAATCACAGAGAGAGTTAAAAAAAAGACTAGAATATATATTGGGATTTTTTTTATTTTCGTAACAAAATGCGAGATTATAATGGTTAAAAATAGATTGTGAAGAATTTAAATATATATTTATCAAAAACTTTTAACTTTGTGTACTCGCGAGCAACATGAGTAATTGAAATAGTGCTAAAAAGAACAAAATACCAATTCATATCCTTAAATAAGAAATAGAAACTATTTTTAAAAGTTTCGATTACTAAGTTACTAGCATTAAGTATATTAAAATTTTTCGCCAATGCAATACCTATTACAGCAATACAAATGTTTTCAAGATGAATTTATTAATAAAAATGTTTTTGAAAAGTTTTCTAAGAAATGATATAAAAATTGCAGATTTATATAGTTACGCATCATAAACGTATGATGTTCATACTTCATAATGTCACACGTTTCGTGGTATTGTGTTTTTATAACAATTATTTAGGTTTATTATAAATCTCAGGAAAAATCTATTCTAGCGTACAGGGTAAATAAATGCAAAATAATACGTGAAATAATTAATTTTTTGTAACCTAAACATTTCAACGTATAAATAAAAAATGTGAAACAAGGTTTTTAATCAACGAAATTTGTTAGAATTGTCTTTTATGCTCGTAAGCTTATTTCCTACAATGGTTTTTTGACAAGATTGTGAATTATATTCTGTGTTGTTACGTCTTTAATCTTCTATTTAAAAAAAAAAAACATAAACTTGATAAAATTTAGTTCGTAACATTGCCCTAACTGTTTGGAAAAATAGGATATATATCTTTACCGCATTGTTTGCATTCAGAATGTCTAAATGGAATTCTTTTAATTTCAGTTTCGTATAAAAATTCTTATGTATTATAATCAATGGTTTTATAACGTCTTTTTTTTTTTTTTTTGAAAAAAAAATGGATATAGATTTTTTGTGCTATTTAGTGAGTAATAAGAAATAACCTTATCCATGTGATAATTTATGGATCCTGAAGAAACTACATTATGATGAGGAAAGACGCGTTTTATATTAGCCCTCAGCTTTTATACTATAACAAAAGATTTCAACTATTACATATTTCAATGCTTTAAATTATGATCGGAAGTCAGGAAGTGGTGTTGGTAGACAGTTTAAAAGGGCGTGTCTCTTTATAAGAAATAATTCTATCCGTGTGACAGCATATATATAATTCGGAGCTCTTTATTTTATCCTATTTAAACGCTAGAAGTATTAATTCCTTTCTAAGAGTTATTTAATGTTGGAATTAAGAATATCAATTTATTTACATTGAGTTTAAACTGTGTTACTTGCTTAGAATTCTAATTTTTTTTTTTACGTAGTTATTAAAATCATTGTATTGAATGCGATGATTTTTAAGAAATATTTAATAGAATAATAAATTATATCTAAAATATAAGTTTCTTTTTCCTATTTAAGAAATTCTTTTAAATGTTAACCTTTTATACTGTAAAACCAAATTAAACAACATTTTTTTTCTTTATTCAACTAATTTTCACTCTAATATTTGCATTATGTTGGTCTTGAAAAAGTTACCGATCAGAAGAATTTGTTTTCATTAATGTATATATCTGAGATGATGTTAAAAACATTTCTGCTTGTTACTCCTCGAATTTGGAAAAATACTACTATTAAATTGGGGCTTTTTTTTATTAATATTTCACTTTTAGAAGCAACGCAAGGGCAGATGGACCTCTTAATTTTGAGCCTCGGTCAAATGATGTGAATTGAGCTGAACATTTTCCTAACTTCCGCAATAAGCTTAAATGAGGATTTTGTGCATTGACAGATTTAATGTGCATCACACCCTCTACACGATGCGTTTTTGGCGACACGAGAGCTCTGATTGAATAGAAATCGCGATGATGATGAATTTTCGACCATGATCCCGCGTCTACCACGGTCATTATTGTTATTATCGAAAAATCACCATTTGGTTATTAAAACAGAATTAAATGAACTTCGAAGTATCAAAAAATATAGAATGAAGGATTTTTAAATGTATGTATTAAATATTCTATTACAATTAAGGTTAGTTAACCAGAAAATCAAATTTTTAAAATGTAATTTAAATGAAATGTAAATAAAAATTGTAATAAATAATTTGTCTTTCATATTTATTACAAATATTCTTGAATTACTTTAACTTTTTTAGCGAGAGATATTTTAGTCTACCCTTGGTTAGAATCAGTTTTGTGATTCATTTTGCAGTTTATATTATATATTAGCCAACTTCTTTTTAAAAAACGATGTGGAGTTTATATATATATATATATATATATATATATATATATAGATTCTTTTTTAATACTTCTCTCCTTTAAATTATAATCACCCTTCAATGGGTTTTTTTTAAACTCGCACTGAAAATTTAATTCATAACATTGAAATAAGTTTAATAAATTGTTTTCTATTGTCCGACGTGCGGACATTTCCCGGAGAAAAGAAAACTGAAAAAGTTTTCCTCTACCCCTTACTTTCCTCATCAGACATTTCCTTCTCCGTGGTCTTATCGATCGACCAATCATAGCCCGTAACTGGAAACTCGGGTTCTTTTCTTATATTACTTTTTACTTTATTTGCCATTAGACTTCGGTAAAGAAAGAGAGATCGGGGTCTTTCTTATCGGTAATCCACATTACAGAAGTGTATTGCACAAAATAGGATTTGTCTATATTTAGTTCATTGCTTTTTTTTCCTTTTCTTTTTTTCGCTTTTGTGTTTTAAGCAGAATTTTCATCATTAATTACACTAAATTCAGAAGACCTGATAGTTGTCAGTCGATTACTTAAAGATCTTTTACGAAGCAATAAGTTAAAAATTGCGTCCTTAAATGAAAATTAAGTGATCGATATTGGTTTCAACTTCATCTTGGTTGAGCGTTTAATTTAGTCACGAGTTTAAAGTACAGTAAATTTCATAATTTGCTTTATGAATCAGTAATGTTTGATTGAAAATGATTAAGATATTGGAACATTTTTTTAACTTAACTTAAATTTTCTATAGCATCATTCTAATTGAAAACAAACAAGGCAATTATTTGAATGGAATTTTTTTATGCTTTCTGATCTTATGTAAAGCATTATTTCTTATCAATGTTTTAAGTTTGATATGAAATGTTTAAACACGAATCGTATTCTCATCACAGTCTAAAAGAATTAAAAGATATGTTCAAATGATGGCTTCAAAAAAAAAACTAAAATGAATCAAGAATTTTTTTTTAATCATATAAATGCCTTCCTAAAAATTATACTATTTGATGAAAAAGTGAAATGTAAGGAAAATTAATATTGTCTCTAACAATCAGTAAGAGAATTACGATAAGGTTCAACAAATATAAGTAAATTTTTAGTTGTTTATCCAAAAGTAGTTTAAAATTTCGTATCTTTTTTGCAAATTTTCTTGAAATTATGTCGATCGCTTTTAAACTTTTATACCTACAGAGGCTAATTTATAATAGCTTTGTTACGATCATAAAATTAATCTGAAAATCAATTAATAATAAGTATTACGTATAATATCTCATTAAAATAATTGAAAAACTGAAATAGAGGCAATAATCATTAAATATAAAGTTCTCATTTATAATTCTATAATGCTTTGATAATGTGTTTATAAAACTCCACTGCCTCATAAATTAAAAAGGTGTTTATATGACAGTTGTTACCTAATAAATATATGGAAATAATTGATAAAGTTGTTAAGCTTATAACTGTTGAAATCAAAATTTTGATACGAACCTGACCAGAAAGTAAAATAAGCTTACAATGATTCACAAATCTTAGGATAAAAGGTAAAATATTAAAAAGAAGATAACACCTTAATATATACAAAAGTCATGTAAAGATTACATTTCAGAAACTTTATTTGTTTTTAGCACTTTTATGTGTGAGTATAAAATTTATTAACTTTTTCAAGTATAAAGTCCCGGCGAAGTCTACTTTAAAAATATTATTTCTTTATTATTCCGAACAAATTAAAATAAAGTTTATTTCTGAAGATACATGCAAAAAAATCGATACCGTTTTTATTATTTCCATCCTATTTAGTCAGACTTATCTAATAATGTACTTTGACAGAATCATTCAATTCAAAACATTTTATAAATCTAAATTGTATTAATTTATTTGGAAAAGTTTATTTTAAACGGCTTCGATCCTTCACTTGAAAAAAAAATGGTTTGAAATATTATTTATGTACGTAAGAATAAGATCTTTATAGTTAAAATAGCTATAAACAAAGTTATATAAAGAACTGTTTTATCCATGTAAAAAGGAACATATATACATTTATATTCTAATTTTGATAAATAAATTTTTAAAGTAAAATTTTGTAAGGTTACTATTTTGGTAACTTCGGAAAAAATTTTCACCATGTCTTTATTCAAGAATTGTAAATGGGAAAATCATTTGGTTTAATAACATGTCAAAAGAAGAAAGAAAAATGACAAAGAAATAATTCTCGAGAATGACATAGCAGCCTCCCAAATGTGTGTGTGTGTCGTAAACTTCTTAGTAATATAATAAAATTAAATCCAAAACACTTAATATCCATTTCGTTTTGAGCTTAACATAACAGTTTTGTTATAGAGAGTTTTTAGTTTTGAAGAAAAAACAAAACTTTCTTACACATTCTTCATTAGGTGAAATTAATCCATTTTGCTATGATTCGGACTCCATTTCATAATAAATTATTTGATTACGATTAAAATTCTGAACCAATTTGAATTACTCACACGATTGTCTATGTATGATTCATAACGCCGTGAATTGTGATCTAATAGGATTTTGTGATAACTCTTTAAAAATTGTATATAAGCCAATGTATTTTTTGATATTCTTTTCATGACCTTCACTCAATTTTTTTCAACAGATATGTATCTTCTGAACGAAGACATCCAAGCAGGTCAGAATTTTTTTTATATTTCATGATGTACAATTCGATAGTATGGAAAACAATAATTTAGTCGCATTTACTGTATCAGCATACATTTTGAGATTATATTTATGGCGATATATAATTTAATCATGTTGAAAGAAAATTAATTTGATTCATTTTTAATACATATTTTTTACTTATCCTGATGTACAATTCCACTTAATTTCAAAAAATAGATACTCAAGTCAAATTTACTGCATCAACATTTGATTAAATTTTTTATGTGTCTTAGTGGGCATTTAAATGTTTTGAAGCAGTCGCATATACCCTGTTTTTACGCTGTTTTTTGTTTATTCTGAAGCTTACTCGTACGAATTTTTAAGTAAAGAAAAGTCCCTTGTTTTATTCCAGCTTTTTGTGATTGGATATATTATAATACTTTTATGTACCAGATGACCCAAAAGTCTGTTAACATTTGGAAATTAAATAATTCATGGAATAATGTAGGAAGAGAGGTAAAAATTGACATACATGCTTGAAATGATATGGGATTTTAATTACAAATGATTACATAACAATTGATTTTTAGCAATAACTAATGTTGCATTATTGACCACCATTCATCAACAATACACGTAGTCAAGTTTCAAGTTAAGAACAGCACTGTACAGCGTATATGTAGGTATGCTGAGAAAATGCCGTCGGATGTTGTATTTTAGAGCCCTTATGAGGTCGGACGATCTTGATACACTTGTTACTTCAACTAACCCCACAACCAATAATCACATGGATTGGGGTCTGGGGACCTGGGAGTCTAAGCATGATGGAAGCGGAAGTTCAGCACGTCAACCTCACCAAATAATGTGAGCAAGAGATCTTTCACACCCATCTTATGGTGATAGGATCGTAAAGTTGCTGTAACAGATTCTCCATTATGATAGTACAACTTTAATAACGATGCAATTTCTGTTTAAGTCAACATGCTGCAATTGCAGGTATATCTGTTTCCTCTCTGACTACAGCTCATTTTATACACGATTTTCATGCGGCCTCACTGAAGTTCGCTGTAAATAAGTTGACTATTGCACTTTTTTTATTTATTTATTTTTTGGGGGGGGTTCACTGAAACTCCATGTCATTTCAAGAGTGTGTGTCAGTTTTTACCTTTTTAACGGACTTTTTGGTCACCTGGAATATACATATATATATATTCAGTACACAAATTCATCGCGGGCTATGCATTTTTTAATGTAATTTTAGATAAGTTTCCTTTTTCTTGTAATGGATTTAGAAATTCTATCCATTATTTTGAATAGTATTTCGCTATTCTAAACAGAAAAGGGGTAGATTGACTAGCCAGAAAACTTGTTAAACCCCCTTTTATTTAAATTATTTTGTCAGCAATGTTTATAATACTGCAGCATCCAAAATTTTTAAATTCTAATATCTGTTTTTGTATGTTTCATTTATCTTTAATAAAAAAGACAATATGTATGAATATTGGTTCGCATTTGTAAAAGTAAGGCATTTTAACATTATATTTTGTATGGATTTACTGACAAGTATAAAACGAAAAGCCCTTGATTATTTTAGAGCTGTGTTTCTGGTAAATATTATTGAATAGCGTTCATTTATTTCTGTATTTTTACACAATATGACAAATGCTGTTGAAACCATTGCAACAGAACTCAAAAGCTCTGTCTGGTTCTTCTATGCTAATTGAAAATATTTTTGTGAAATATATAAAACCTGTGATTCAGACGATGAAAATAAATTTTAAACAGAACAAGAGTGGTCGTAAAATGTTTCATAGATGAAATAATCTAAGAAAAATATTTTCAATCATTTTAATTTATACATTTAATGAAATTGCTCCACAAAATGTCTGCTGGCGGTTTTAGAAATTCGAGACTTTTATATAACACATTAATTCATATGAATGTTAAGAAATTCTTTAAACAACTTAAGATGTCATTAATAAAAACTAATGTTTTCGAAACTACCCTAAAAATGAATTTACAAACTGTTTCAAAAGGGTTATTGTACAGAGTATGGAAAACATGGTTGAAAATCAGATACAGAAAAAAGTACCTCACATCTGTTTTGTTTTTTGGTTTTTTATTAATTTTTTTTTTTTTTTTTTGTTAAATAAAAATTTGGGAAAATGCATAATAGCCTAAGAACTATCCAAATAGCAATTTATTAGCCGGTTCGTTATAAGGCATGGTCCAAATGAGCTGGGGCTCAATGCCTTTGGCTCTGGCGGGGGGGGGGGCTCTTTCTCTTTCGTTCTCGACTCGACCTTAATAAGATCATGATCCAAATAATTTTTATCGCCTAACGTTATTCCCGGACATATTTTCAGAAAAACTGGGATGACATTATTATGTTATGTCCATCGTCCGTGTCTAGGTCTAGACCTGTCACCATACACCATCATTACTCATTCAGTCGAATGGTGGTAGAGTTGGTTTGCGCCTAGGTTTGTAAGATAGTGAGTCACGCACATTCCATTGACACAGGTTACCGTTTATAAGAGTATTCGACAGCGTATTGCTATACACTGTCTAGTTAAAGGGGTCTTAGGGGGCTATATTATATATTTTTAAATAAGTGCTTTTCTTACAATTTGGTATTAAAATACTTTCTCTCGAAGCTCATCGTGTGTCAATCAAGTTTATTTGTTTTGATTACCAAATAGCTAAATATTGAAACTCCAATTCTTTAAGTAATTATTTGTTGTCTTTTAATAATTCATTACTTTCTTTTCAGTAATAATTCTTACCTTAATATCAACGGGATAAATTTCTGAATAAGCTTAAGGATTCAAAAATAAGACTCCTGCACAGCTAATAAGTTATACTGATATTATATATCATCGATTTTCTAAAATCAAAATATGTACAATATGCGCAAATCTTAGTTTTTATTAATCAGAACTCCATTTAGTTAATAATGCAAATATAAATTATAGATAGATCAATTAATAAAAGGAAGTATTACTCGTTTGTAAATAAGATTGGTAGATATGTAACTTTTATTGTTTTATGGACTCAGAGTTTTAATTTTTGCTTCCTGAGATATCCAAATTTATAATTATAGATAGTTTCATTTAATACTTCGATGAAATTAAGTTGTGATCTTGATATTATGAATTAAAATTTAATTTCGTCGATTTCACTAAGAAAACTTGCAAACAAACCATTATTTGCCTTGGGAATGTAACTTTATTGTATCAGTTGTAGCAATACGGGAACTTATTAAGTTCAATTTTAATTATTATATAAGTAGAAATAAATTAATTATTTTTATAGGTACTTTAAAATACCACATTTTCTCTAATTTTTTTATTAATATCTACAAACGATAATTCAATTTAATTCATGCATTAATTGTTAAAAAATTTCTAAATACGTTTTTTATTAAAAAATTACTACATTTTGAAATTTTTTCTGTGGTTTAATTCTTAATTAATATTAATAGTATTATAAGTATGTAATGTTAGGATGAAAAATGAAACAGATTTTCTCGTCGTAATTAAAAATTATTTATGTATTTCTTTAGCTTGTACAATATATACTGAATAAAGAATATAAAAATGATAAAAAGCATACTGTTTTTTTCTTAACAGTATTTCTTTCAACTTTTTATTTGCTTTTTGATTTTCACTAAAATAATTTGTAAAAATTTTTTCCTTAAATACCTAAGCACAAGAATGAAAACATGAAACTTGTTGAGCAATAAAGTTGATAGAAACACTAGAATATGTTTTAAAAAGCTTTACTTGGAACTTTTGCCTCACTTATCTTCTAAAATACAAATATTTTGTACTTTAATGTTCAAATTAATTTGGACAAATGAGAACAAATGGATTTTTTCTATATAAAACCTTATCTTTTTACCATTACATACCTTAAATAGACTAAAAAATCTACATATTAGCTCAAAGTATGTCTTTCTTTAACAGAAATGACCTTTTCAACCCGTCTTGGCATTGACTCCACTAGAGTAGCATACATGTTCTTCTTGATTTCATCATCTTGGAAACACACTAGTATTGCCCTTTTTATCATTTGCTCTGTTGTCGTGCGATTCATCTTAGCGAAACGATTCTTGAGAACATACCATCAGCTTTGAATAGGAGTTAAGTCTGGGGAATTTTCAAGCCAATCGAGCACTTTTATTTTATTTTCCGCGTAAAAGTATGGACCAATTTCGAATTTTTACTAGGGGCCAAGTCATGTTGAAATGTTCCATGAAATGTTTCCATGAATGGAACAATTCTACTATATAATATTTCTATATATTTGACAGAATTCATCATGTGTTTAAGAGAAACTAAGCTTCCAGGGCCATTTGCTGTGGGAAAAAAACGAGCCTTACAGTAGTCGCATACGATGTGTAACATCTGACATGTTATCGTGGTAAATTCGCAATAGCAACTTAAATCCTGAAAAATATTTATCGAGTATGATTGGAAATAATTTTCTATGGAATAATTATATCTTTAATGAAAGTTTTATTTAATTAACACAAGGAGTAATGCAGTTTTTTATCAAAATAATTATTCTTGTTCAATTTGGGGAAGAGCGGTAATGATAACTTACGATAACTAAAATATTACATATATACTTGTGATTTCAAAGTATTTAAAAACCGTTGAAAAATAGCGTCAATAACAGTACCACTGTTAGTTGTCGAAACATTTCGATTTGTGCTCATTTCGAGCTTGAGTTCATCATTCAAAAAAAGCTATGAGTGGTTCGGCTTCTAGCAAACTGAAGTTAACTTTAAAATCACCACTCAAAATCATGGAAAGTGAGTGATAGTTTTTTTTAAAAGAGCAAAACCACCTTCGGTATATGGTAAAAGCAAAAAATGTAGGAAATCTTTAATTTTTTGAACCGTTTGATTCGGAGAAATGTATACGACCACCGAAATCACTGTTTGTCCATTTTCAAATAAGCATTTTGCCGCACATATGTTCTCAATATCTTGAATAACAATACCCAATCCACTTGTTTGACGAAAAGTAATATCCATATGAGGAGCCACAACATGTGAGTTGTTCTGTTTGCGATAGATCGCAACACCAGCTGCTCTGTGGCCCGGTCGTTTAAATTGTACGCAGTAATCGAAGTCAGGTATCGAAACATGTTCGTCATTATCTAACCACGTCTCTGCCAACATGAGTAACGAAAAATTTTGTGAAATAACGTCGAAATCTGTTTGGTGAGCCCTCAGACTTTGACAATTGAACGTAAGGATCGCAAGTTTATCCTTGGTGAAGTCTAATAAGACTTACTGGTATGTGCGGATTTAGAGTCAAGCGCAAACAAAACCGAGTTTTTGAATTAGAATATTCTGAAATGCTAAATTTAACAATTTAAAAAAGGCTGGCGGCTTGAGGGCTACCAGAGTTGGACCCCACTGGATATATCTTTACAAGATCCAGCTAAAGGACTGGTGGCGTGGCAGGAGCGGACACATAACATTTCGTGGGCTGAGCGGACACTTTTAAACACATCGTGGTTTGAGCGGACACATTCCCCCCCCCCCCTTAGAACAGATTCGATTACCGAATTACAAGGATAAACACATTTTTGCCAATCAAATTTAATTACTTGTATTAAATTGTTAAGATGTTATAGTGCGAATAGATTTTAAACATAGCGAAATATAAAAGAAATAAAAACTTTCAGAGAAATATTTAAAAATTAATAATAAGTAACAATATAATGAAAGGAATGAACGAATTTCAGGAATTTTGTGGAAAACTGCATTTTAGAGTCAAATAAATATTAGAACAGGTGCAATAGCCATATAATTAATTAGTTTTATGAAAGGAAGTAAAAATAAACACTAGAAGCAAAATACGCAAGATTCAAATAGATAAAAGAAAAATAAATACAAGTAAATAAATACTAACTAACCTTGCATTTGCGTATTTTACTTCTAGTATTTATTTTTACTTCCTTTCATGAAACTAATTAATTATATGGCTATTGCACCTGTTCTAATATTTATTTGACTCTAAAATACAGTTTTCCACAAAATTCCTGAAATTCATTCATTCCTTTCATTATATTGTTACTTACTTTAAATTTTTAAATATTTCTCTGAAAGTTTTTATTTCTGTTATATTTCGCTATGTTTAAAATCTATTCGCACTATAACATCTTAACAATTTAATACAAGTAATTAAATTTGATTGGCAAAAATGTATTTATCCTTGTAATTCGGTAATCGAATCTGTTCTAAGATAGGGGGGGGGGATGTGTCCGCTCAAACCACAATGAGTTTCAAAGTGTCCGCTCAGCCCACGAAATGTTATGTGTCCGCTCCTGCCACGCAACCAAAGGACTTAACTTCTTCTCTGATCCTAAAGTGAGAAAACAAAACAAAAACAAGGATCCCAAGGCCTAGACCGCAGGGGGGGGGGGGTCCCGAATGTAGGAGAAAAAACAGAACTTCACTGGAGGGTAAGGAAGAAACACCACCAAGTGCGGTGATTGGTCAAATTAAATAGCACACGCTTCCCCAACTCCCTGTTACGCATTTCTGTCCCTTTTCACGAAATCACTCCCACAAATCTCCAGCAATCGAGAGGAAAGATGTTACACATCAAAAACCCCAAACATTTGTTTAGAAGGGTGTTTTACAATCTGTTGGATATGATTTGGTTACAAAGTTTCAACTTCACTTTGTCTAACTACACTTGATTTGTATCCCTGCACAAATAAACGTTTCATCCCTCAAAATCACCTTCTTTCAATCGTTAACAGTCCATGATCGGTATTTTTTGGCCCATGCTAAACATTTTTTTATCATTTTCTGAGAAATAATTTTTTCCCTCAGAGTTAAGAAATAGTAAATAGTTCCTCAGAGTCAGAGTTTGAGAAATAGTTGCCGTAAGGCCATCTTCCAGAAGCCTTTTCCATGCAGTTGAAGTATTCACTTCAACACCAATATCCAATAAATCCCTTCAAAGGTCCATGCTTGGATTTATTTTGCTACTTCTTGTTATAATGTTATCAATTCTTGAAGTAGTTTTCCACTTGCGCCCACATTTATCTTTTCTTTTTGGAGACGATGATCCAGAATTTCGAAATGTTCTTAAAACACTTAATTCAATCACACCAACTGCCATAGTTGTATCTTTCACAGTTGTCGTAGTCTCCCACTACCCCTTTGCATATTATCTATGTTAGGATATGTAGTATTCATAATTAAAGACTACTCAAATAATAAATCACTTATTTATTATTTCTTTAAGACAGAAATCTACAATTAATAATCAACTTTAAGAACAATAAATCATCATGGAGTATTATCAGAATTCAATTATGGACGACGGAATACTAACTGATATCACGAGGGGAAATAACACGTACAATCAAACTACACATTTAAATCTAAGCTACAAAAGTTACAGACCTGAAATCTTCTTCAGAAGGAACCTGGAACGAGTAGAATTTATGAAGTGGCTATAATCTAGGATATCTTCAATAACTTCTGAACCGCCTTAAGGAATCTTTTTCAATAATCTTCAAATTTCACTTCATTAAGCTAGACGGTTAAAAACACCTTCTTGGACAACCACGTAGTTTACTTTTTAATCCCAAACACGGAGTTCTACTCTATCAAACCGCTTAGTCATCCTTTTCTCTTCATTTCATTTCTCCCTTTTATATCTCTTTCGAACTCGCTAAACCCAAAACTATCTTATTTACATAAGTCACACTTCCAGCTCTCAGTGGGGATTGGTCAAAATAAATACAATTTAAAAGTTTATAAGAGAAGGTTAGTGAAACGCGTAAGCACCCGTCACACAGTCATAGAAATGTGTTCATTGAGAGTGCTTTATTTTAGAACGGTTCCGCGGAGTAATATTCAACTTTGAACAAGTAAAAGTAATACGTCTTATACAGAACGCAAAATTGAAATTAACAGCTGCCCCACTGAAAGGCTCACAACTGAGCACCTGATACATTAAAATGAATAAATTATAGTCCAAGTCGATCTGTCACACTACCTAAAGGCAGATAGAACGGGTTTGAGGTGATTCAGGACATCACTAATAATCACATACCTACTCAAACAAGAAAAACATGTTTGTCCCAATTAATTCGAACAGTATAGTATTTTTAAGGACACACCCTGTTATAAGACACAGTAGCTACGTAAATTTTTCAAATTTCTTTACGAATTAGTAGTAGTAAAGAGTTTTTGGACCTATTTTCATGTAATGTAAATACTGCACTTATTCGAATCTAAGGCGCCATCGAGAGAGAGATTCTAAGCCGCACCCCAAATTCTCAACAAATTTTTGGAAAAAGTGAAAAATAGTGTAAAATGTTTTATATTGGTATCTAATTTTACAAAATTAAAAAAACTTTTTAATGAGAACTAATAAGAAGTGAATAATTAGTTATTTTACCAATATTATGAGCAATTAGTTGAAAAAATTTGATGAATCCGAATAACTTAATAGATTATTCATTCTAAACTTCGAAGCAGTTTCTTAAAAAAAAATACTTTTTTTTAACAATGATGTATAACTAGTTTTTATAGTTTCTTTCATAAGGTAGTTTTCATCCAGATACTTTTCACTAAAAAGGACTTTGATCCTTTTTACTTTGCCACTTCATAACATTTATTATGTAATGTATTTTTGTACGAAACATACAAAAGAATGAAATTATCTTTTCAATCTCTCAAAAAATATATGTCACCTAAATTTAATTTTTAACTTAAGTAAATAATCTTCGCATTGTTTTTATTTTATTTATATAAATAAATACGTGCATACATTGAAGAAATCAAACTTTTGATATTCATTTGCTTATGTAACTGACGATTAATAAAATTAACGACTACTTAAAATTTTTTATGAATAATATAATGATAATAGAAATATACGTAAGTAATATCATTACATTACCAGATTATTTATACTATGATATAAAATTATCATATAGAGTTGGCTACGATAACCTTATGGCACGCGAACCAGTTTCGGTACGAGAGGTTTCAGTTCCCATTGGCACTCTACACCATTCTACTAATTTGTCAATTTTTGTATGGATGGAAATTGATAATTTTGAAATGGAGCTTATTGAACTATCATCTTCAGAATAATGGAAAGCAAAAATTACTGAATTGTGAAAAAATCTGGAATATAACTCTTACGATAAATTGGCAACTATTTTAAATTGTTGAATGTCATTGTTGGAGAGATTTAATTGTTTAAAGAGAAAGTTACATGCACTTTACCTTCCGACTCTGGTTCTGCTTCACTATGTGGACAATTATTTTCTCGTGTGAAAGGTATTGAATCTGGAAAGAAGTTGTTTTATAACTGGAAATTCAAAAACGTACCAAATTGAAAGTCACAAATTATACCCTTGATATTGCAATATGAAGTACTATAGCGCAGGGTCAAGGATCGCCTGGAAATATTTTTTTGAACTCTATTTAAGCAATACTTATATTTTATGTTGGTTATTTCTTATTTTTGAACAAATATGTATTTAAAAAAGAGATATACATAATGTATTCATAATATATGCTCAATTTTAATTTTTATTTATGTTAATATAGTAGTTGCATTTTATGTTGTTGTATTTAAATATCTTTAAAGGATGCATAATAAATATGTTATAAAACTCTCTATAAATCTATCTGTATTCTTCACTCTTCCCTAACACTGCATGCATTGCATCGGGGGAATCGAATTGTTTCCCTACTGTGTGGTATCATGAATCCTATTGGTAGATTGGTTTGGCACAACGCAGACCAAGTTTAACTACCTTGATATAGAGCTTTACTCCTCTTAAGTTTCAGTACCCAAAATCTAATACTCTGTTTGTCGGCTTTTATTAAAATTGTTAGTGGTTATTGTGGTTAAGAAATTTCTTTCAATGTAACTACAGAAGTTTTAGTTTTCAAATCAATATCGACTTTAATAAGTATTATTAAAGAAATTATAAGCAATTTCAATTAAGTGTCAGGTATCTCTTGAAATATATTTACCCGAAAAATAGAAAAAAAGATATGCTATTCTTAAAACGTTTGTTGTTGTAAATCCTCCAGGTTCTGAAGGAGTCAGACAAGATCAATTTTCCTCCTCCTTCCAAATGTTTTTAATTGATACAATTTGCTTCTATTCTATATAGGTTACGTGATATATACACAAAATACGAGAACTTTACTTAAAGCTCAATTATAATTAACATTTCTCATTAAACGAGTTATACATTATTTTAACAAAAGTCAGCAAAACAACCTATTGTTTTATAAATGTTAATTTTATTTCATTTATTTGAAATTTGTATATTCGAAAAGAAATAGAGAGAAATTTTAGCGTATTTAAAATTTTCTGCGCATTAAAATACTTCAAATTTTTGCATAATTCAAAAGCTTTTAAAGACTGAAAATTTAAAATAACTTAAAATAAGAATATAAATCACATTTTTGAACAATATTTTTACATTACTTCTGCAAGTAAACAATTTTATTTGATATACTTAAATAACCATATTGGTTTAATTCCTTTCCCATATGAAGAATGTTTCATCCCTTTATCTGTTTCGAATGAAACAAGGAATTATCTAATAAAAAAATTCTATTCCATATCATGTCTCTAGACGCTCAGTCTAGACGCGAACAGATCAAGCTTTCCCATATAGAGGATAAATGCATCCAAGCAAAGAGAAATCTGTAACTGCTGTTCTTTTTCCTTAGTATTGTCGAACAATAACAAGAATTTTACTGATAGTGTTTCATTTCTCTCAGTGTTATTTTCCTTATAGTAATTTCTCAGGGAAATGTCTAGTTAGAAGTTCACAGAAACTGCGAAATGAAGAAAATAAGGGATGTAATTTCGTTTAGAAATCAAAATGTTTGAAGACATACACTTTTCTAAGTGAGAATTTTTAAAAAAAGAATTGTATTCGCTTTTCTTGCACTTTTTATTTATTTCTTGATTCAAATTATTTTGATGCAATAGATGCTCAGTACACTTAAATACGAAGTGTTTTTAAGGGACCGAGATGCAGTATGCCGGAAAGTATCAAGTAGTTGTTAGACTAGGCATCGGTGACCTATGGTACGCGTACCTGATGAGACACGTGATCAATTCTCAATGACACTCTTGAGCGGTTTAATTATTTGAAAAAATCTGCAAGTGCTTATTTTCCACTTGTGGCTCTACATATATATGTGAACAAATTTTTTCTCATATAAAATAAAATTTTTGACTTAATTGTTTTACCGAACATTCAGAATCATGTATCAAATTGAATGTCACAAATTATACCTTTGATGTTGAGATATTAAGTTAAGCATTGCAGGACAAGGTTCGAATTTTTAATTTTTTTGCTTAATTACATTACAGGAATATGCATATTTTATGTTATTTATTTCTTATTTAATAAATAAAGAAATGATTTTAAAATTGTACTCACTGTATTTTCCAAATCTTAAACTAATTAGACCGCCGAATTTATCAAAGCAAACATTCAAAGTAAATATGAACACGCCACCTATATTAGCTACTTGCACGTCAAAAGGGATGAATGCTAATGAAATTTGGTAGATGATAAATTGGTTGGTTGTCAAAATGTAGAAATTTGTAAATGTATATGCTGTATAAGAAAGTGTGTGGAAAGTGTAACTTGAGAGAAAAGTGTTTTTAATCTTCACAGCAAGACTACTAACAAGCTTATTTTGTTATTCTCTTGTTTTGTATGGTGATTTTGGAATAAAAAAATACAAGAAATTAATGTAATTATGATTGTATATATGTGTTTAAGTAGTTTATGAGGTAAAAATTATCCAAGTAATAATGGAAAAGTTTCTTAATATTATTGAATTTATGTATTTTTAGCGTAGTTATTTCGAAGTAAAAAATTCAAAATAATCTTTCTATAAATTGATATATGCAAATTACAAACAGGAATTTTATAAGAAACAAAACATGAATACAAAAAACAGGAATCTTAATTATATGGAACTTAAAAGATCTTTTTGTGATAAATATTACTGCTTAAATTTTAATTCGATGCAAGTCTAAATCTCCAAAAATTCCACCAGTAGATTTAAGGTTAGTTTTCAACAATTTAGAGTAGTCGGAGTAGAATGTAATAATTTGACTAAATTCCCAATTTCTGCCAAAAACTATTAAATCATCAATTAATGATAAATATAGTAGATTCCTTATCAATACAATCAATTTCAATAAAGCACAAATAAAGATTGGCCAAACTATTACAAACAAGGCCACCATTTTGAGGCAGTCCCCTAATCTATTTATAAAGATCTTAATTAAAAGTAATGAAATTCTCTTGTAATAGAATTTTATCCTTTTTTATTGTATGATATAGTTCATATTTATCATACATCATAGAAAGAATTAACTTGGCCTTCACGACCTGGTAGTTTCTAAGCTATTTTAAATTATAGCTGTTTGGGGAAAGTTATCGATAGTATTTGGAAGAATAGAATGTAAAATCTTTCTACATTTCATAATGTACGTATTGTAGCCATTAGTATAATGCTACGGAATTAAATAGAATTTTTGTGAAATTTTGGTGTCAAAAAATATGTGGATATATATTTAACACTATGCGTGTATATGCTTTTATTCTTTATTATTAAAAATAATCCAAAAGTTTAATCCATTGTTATATTAAAACCATTATCATTATCAGTCATATAAGAACACATTCAACAGATTTATCATCAGGTCTTTAAATACGAACCAAGTTTTGTGAGTTCTGTGAACATCTTCTTTTTAAAAACTTGAAGTACTAAAGCAGGGGACTATTACAAGTTGAGGATATGATATATCAGTCTTAAAGGGTTTTAAATCCCAAAACATGATACGTAAAATGTCTACGTGTTTTATAAGTATTACAGCAAAGAAATCTAGTAAGCTGTACATCGTCCAAACATAGAGTATCACTCTTCAAAAAAGTACTTTACCTTCTCTTTTACCCAGGTTTTCCCTATGTTTAAGGCTTCCAAAGCGGTTCATCAATCCATCTAGTGCTTTTCTGTTAATTATTTGACCAATTCCCTATAAAACATTTGGCCGAGCCAATATAATGCAGAAATGAACCGGGACTATTATTTAGCTTTTTTTAAAGAGTGCCCTTATTATCAGAACTCCAGCAAAACAAACTACGGTGAGACGTTAATATTATCATCCATTCTATAAGATTAGTTCATAGATAGGATTACCTTTCCTTCTACAGAAATCAAAAGCTCCAGAAATTAGAATTTTGTGAACACATCTTCAACTAGTTGAATAAAATGTATGTCAAAATATGTTACTATCTCACTTGAATTAATACTGTCAATGTATTTTTGTCTTTGATATAAAAGTGACAAAACTAACCTCACTTTTAATATATATCAAGTGCTTACCCCTTTTTATTCTATATTGTTTTGTATACAGAAACACGTTTTTTTCCTTAATAGTTTTAACAACTTTGTTGCCCTTTTGATATGTCTATCAATCTATCCAAAAAGTATTTCAAAATAGCAACATTTCAGATTAAATTCAGGACGAATAAAAGCTTCAATGTTCTTCTTCAGGGGTTGTATAAAAAATATTTTTTTTAAGTTATTGGATGCATTCAATCCATCTTATAAGTTTTACGACAGTCATTTCAACTCCAGAAGAAGAAAAAGTTATTTGTGATGCTGGTTTGTTAGCTATCACTTCTGAAAAAGAATTTTTTTCTTGTCAGGCAGAGTAGCTTTTCAGGAATATGTTCATTAGCGTTTAAAGAACTTTTTAAATTTGTCTTTTGCATATTGTACAATCTCGCATCTTTCCAGACAGTATATTTTTGTTCCCTATTATGATCTCTCAGCTTTAAGTTTCCCTTATCCGAAACAAAGATTTTTTCTCCAGTGTTGAATTTATGTCTGGAAAGAAAACTCGAAAATTTTTAATTTTTATCTCAAAACAGACTACCAAGGAAACATCAATACATTAACTCGAGAATTCTTTTTTAAATGTAATGTTCTTATAAAAAACATCACAAGTACTCAGTATATATTTTTATTTTTTAGAACTTTTTTTATTTATTTTAAATAAGACATTCCACTGAATTTTCATTGACTTGTTATTTTGGATGATATATCAGTGAAAATATATTCTATCGGCTTGATTTTAATTTACGTCGCATTCTTAAGCAACCAGAGGGCTACTGAGGATGGATTCCTCATTTTGAACCCTGGTGAAGATACGAGGACGATACCTGAGGTGGCACCCCCTCTCCAAACTTCCTATATTCTACCGTAGCCATCTATTTTTCTTTAGAAGTGCTTCTATGCATAGGAATGCATTTCCTTGTTGTATTTTTGATATTGGTAGATTAAACACTATAAAAATTATTTTTAATTATCTTATTCTAAAAATAGGTACATTTGTAATTTAATTACATTATTTTTTTTCACCTAATACTTTCATCTCAGTTGATAGATATCTACTATTTTAATGTTTTTTATTGAAATTAGTAACCAAAAATATATAGTTTAGAGGTTTATTCAACAGTTTTATAAGTCGCCCAGTTGCTTATTAATCCCAAGTGTGTTTTTGTAATACTGTGAAGAGGGGGGAATATTTTAAGTGTCATAATCTTATAATTAATATAAAGCTATAACTTATTTCTGCTTAGCTTTCTTTTTGTTTCAATTTTTCCAAAAAAAAAATCTACTTTATCAAGTATATTATTCATGTAATCTAATTTTCTCCAATTTTCAATGTATTCTCAGCACGGACACTTATTAACTGAACTGAACTCTTAATTTATAGATTCGAAAAGTAAATCTACTCTGTTTAACAACGGTTGTCAGATATTGAACACTGGAGATATTGTCTTGGACATGAAGTGTTTGTATCAATTAAAAATTCATTATCTTGGAGTTCAAAGAAAGTCACTTGAAAGTAACATTCTTAAATATTGTTACAAAGATTTCAATTTCAAGGAAATATTCTTCGCGGATTACAAATTATGCAAAATAAGAAAAGAAATCAAATATTTTTTTAAAAAATGGCTTCAACTTATTTTTTCCTTTAACGTTCTAGTTATTTTTACATAAGTATTATATTTTCTTTGTAACGTTTACATTCATTTGACCTAAATAAATATAATAATTTTATAAAATTATATAAACCATTGAACAATACTTTAAAACACAGAAAAAGACTTCATAAGATAAAGTTCATACGAGTCTATGATAAACGTATTAGAGAGGGGAAAAAAGACCTCTCTCACTCTCTTTCTAATACTTTTATCTTATAAATAGTTAGTAACTCTTATTATACAAGGATTATATTTTTGTACATCCAAAACAGGAATGCAATTACAAACTCTATTAAAATGATTTAAAAAACTGCGCATTTACATAATTATGTAGCTCTTGTGTAGCGCATTTCTCTTCGAAATATTATTTTTTATCATCATTTCATAGTTTGTTTTGTTTTGATAATTTTCTTCAATTTAGAGAAGTACAAGCACTATTATGTAAAAATAAAAGAGGATATTCAGAGAGTGAATCTCCTTTCACCTTTATATATATATATATATAAAAGTGAAAAGAGATTCACTTTCTCATCACGATATCTCTAGAACTATAAGACTACTAACAAAGTTGAAATCTGGCAGGCATATTTCTTTCATTGAATTGAGATGCGATAAAAACGGTTTTTTTGGAAATAGACTTCCAAGGAGGTTGTGAGGGCTTATACACTCATTTCCAAAAGTTAAGCACAGAGAGGAAAATGCTAATTTCCGGAAGCCAATCAGAACTGAAGAGGATGCAATTCGCTGCAGAGGTAGATGGAAGTATGCAAATATGTTAGGTAACTGCCAATCGTGCTTTCATGTCAAGAAATATGCAAAAAGGGCAGTCTTATTAGAAGCCAGCTTTATGAAGGGTTACAGAAGTTGATTGTAGGTGCTGATAGAAGGTGTTTAAAACTTTCGTACAATTTGTTTTCAAGACATTCGTGTTTCTATGACTTCCAGAAAACGAATGGAAGATTCTGAGCTCTGCTGTGGGGTGCATTGAAGAAGGACAGTCAATCACAGATGTTGCTCTTTTCTTCGGCGTTCCTCATTCTGCAATTTCACGTTTATGGAAACAATTCCAAACCACACAGACAGTTGTCCGAAGGCCCGTAGGTGGTCGCCCAAGAGTTACAACCCCCGCGGAAGATCGATATATTGCTATTGTAGCTAAGCGGAATCGCAGAGTGACTTCCACACGTGTGACATCTGTGGTTACAGCGTCCATTGGTAAGGCTATATCTGCAGCTACTGTACGCCGAAGATTACATATGAATGGACTGTATGCCCGGGTACCTCGAGTTTATGTTCCTCTATCCGTCCAATCAAGAGGGGCACGATTAAAGTGGTGCCGGGAATTTGGCAATTGGACTGTGTCTGACAGGGGCAATGTCATGTTTACTGATGAGTCAATCAGCCCCAAAACATCACCAAACATCACGCATTCTGAGGCGGAAGCATTATGGTGTGGGCAGGGATTTCATTAGGATACCGCACCGACCTGCACATCTTTAAACGGGGTTCTGTGACGGCTGTCCGGTGTCGAGATGAAGTCCTAGAACCCATTGTGAGATTGTACGCTGCAGCAGTTGGCCCTACTTTTGTTTTAATGGACGATAACGCACGTACCCATAGAGCTGACATCGTCGATGACTACCTGGAGAGTGAAGGGATTGCGCGTATGGCGTGGCCAGCATATTCGCCCTACCTTAATCCCATTGAAAATCTTTGGGATGCTCTCGGCCGTGCTGGAAACTGCTCTACAAGGAGATTGACGATTGCTTATTTCTGCGGTTGTTGACCACCTAATTGAAAGCATGGTCAGAAGGTGTAAACTTTGCATATAGATGAGGGGGATCACATACCCTATTAATGTCCTTTTTTTCATTTTATGCTGTTTATTTTCACTTTATATATAATTCTGTTTTAGTCTCCAGTATGACATTATCTGATAACTTACAAAATTTTAATATTGTTTTCATTTCTGTATATAATTATTGATTTTGTTTTATGTATAAATATATATTTTACTTTACTGCCAAATTTTGTGTCAATCAAAGCAGTGTTTGTTGATTTTTTTGCATTTTACATCTTCGTGCTTAACTTTTGGAAGTGAGTGTAGATTCCCGTTTGCGAACTATTAGACCTAGAGATTTGAAATTTGGAGAACACGTTTCCTTTTTTGAGCAGAAATTCTCTAGGAATTTGCAGGATTAATTTTTGGAGGAAGAGGGGGTATTATAGAAAAGAGTTCCTGTTTATGAACTATTAGACATACAGACTTGAAGTTTTGTAAAAATGTTTCTTTTATTGAGTAGAGTTCCAATTAGAACGAGTTTTGTGGAAATTGACTTCCAGGGCTTATGGATGAAAAATAATCCTGTTTATGAACCATAATACCTAGAGTTTTGAAATTCGACAAAAATGTTTCTTTGTTAAGTAGAGATCCACTAAAAATTGGTTTGGCAGAAATCGACTCGGGGGGGGGGAGTTAAATTTCTAAAATATGCTTCCGTTGTAGAAAATGAAGTCCGGTTCTTTTTAAATAAAGAAGCTATAAGAAGGCTTTCCAATGCCATCAAAAACTTAATGTTTGGAGATAGATATCAATATTAAAAACAATTCATAGTCATACATCATCATAAAATACCTTACAAAGCAGGTGGATAACAGTCATATTAAATAACCAAAATATGCTGAACATTTGGACATCTGCCCAGCACTAAAAAGTTTTAATTGTATTTTCGAAAAATATTGGAGAGCAAGTGTACCAATGGCATAGGTGCTATTTGTAGCGTGTTGTATTTGTAAAATAAATATATCCAATATTTATTTTGAGAGATTGATTATAATACCACAATTCGATTTAATAACTCTTTAAGTATAATTATGTACTATTTATTTAATTACCTAACGTATATAGAAATTTGAAAATTTGTATGCGTTTGCTTAGTTGTAACAAATACAAATCCCGTTCGTTGACCGTATCACTCCAAATTTTACTGGGAGTTTCACTGTTGTTTTGAAGGAGAAGTAAACTGTTAAACTGTATCTGAAAAAAAAATTCAAATTTACTTTTGGAGATTTTTTTCCTAAGGTCCCCTTGCTTAATGTAGAGTTTTGTGTTTATGTTACAAGTCGCTAAATACTGTAAAATTCAGCCAATAGTGAAAAATCTTTCTCATCCATGTTTAAAAAACGATTACTGCATTAGGGGGCACCTTTTGATTAAACAATGTTTAAATTTTCTGTGTCTCGAAGAAATTTTTTCAAACTTTGCTTTAGATTTTTTTTTTAAATTAAACTTTTAAACGATTTTCCCCAACTCTGGCAACTACATCACGCGACGTCGTGCCTACCTCGGAATGCAAAGCTTTATAATTCTTGCAGTGTTTTTTTTATGATTGTTAGATATTTGTATTATAATTAGACTTATTTATTGCTGTATTTATCCGTTATTTTTTTTTCTTTGAGACTTCACTACAACTTTTATTCGAATAAATAATTTTTAATAAACTATTCTTTCAATCACTCTGAATTTTAGTGTTGTTGATTTGCAAACAGAGTTTTTGCTTAGAATTCTAGCTTCGATGTTTTGACGAAGCAAGGATTTTCTGAAATAAATTGCCCAAATTTATGTTTAAAAAGTTTTTATGCTGAATTATAAGTTTTTGTACATTAATTTAATATTCGTATACTGCTGCCTTTTCTACCTGATAGTTTTGCTGTTAACTTAAAATAATTACTTAAAATATAATTTAAAAATTTGACTTCATAGTTTTTTTTAAAAAATTCCATTTTGATAATTATACTTTTTCAAATCCTCCTAGCAAAGAATGGGTATTTTCAACTAGTATATAATATTTCTCTTAAATCTATTCAGGTAACTCATAGTTATATTTTATAAATAAATTATTCAAAGTGGTTAGAGATTATATAACAATCTGATAGTATACAAAAAAATTATTACGTATCTGAATTAAAACTTATATATCAAACTAAACAAAAACCTTATATATATTCTAACAGATTTAGTTACACCCCATCTACTTTCGGAATTTGGTTTTGTCAACAAAAGAAGAAAAATTAATTAATTAATTTAATTAATTAATATTATAGTTTAACACTCTATTCCTTTTTTCGTGGGTTTTTTTGGCCTATCATTGTATTATGAATGTGCAACTACTACATTTTTATATTTTTGAAAACTATAATTGATGTCATTCATCACAATTTAGTTTACGAAGTCTCGAGTAACTAACAAACTACATACTTAGACTTAATGTCTGTCCATTGAACAAACACACATAATTTATTCGTAACAGATAAACCTTCTCGGCGTTTCATTTTAATATATTCTTTCACATTTTAAACATTGCAAAATAATTTGCAATGAACGCAATTCGCTTAACATGTTAAGTATATTTTGATTTTTAAAGATTTCCTATTCTATCAATAAAATGCTTAAACGACATTACTTTTGCAATTTCTACCCGAACAGTTATTCATACGCTTTAAACTTAATATCTTCCCTACCAGCACTACGTAAAAGCACTGGAAATATAGCTGAAACTAATGCTGGTCACTGTCGGACACGATTTATATTGACATCTAAACGCTCGGGAGAAAACCCAAACCGCCGCAAATCGTTTTGCTTAGGTTTTAGGAAAAAATGTTATTGATTCATGATTTGTGTAGGAGATGGAAAATTATTCGACTGGGTGCCACTTTCCTATCGAAAAAGGCGAATAAATCAACACTAAGGGGCTATATATTTAGTATTAAAATTGACTAATAGTTCACACTTTCTCTTATCTGGCTACTAGAATAATATTGAGCTATAATAAATGATCCATAATCCCATATCATCTTGTGTGCAGATGTCTTTAAGTTTATTTTACATAAATATTTTCAAATTCTTTTAAACTTGATTTACTTACAAAATATTTATTTCATTATTTTAACCACTGTTCCATTTTTGATTTCCTGACTTTTATCGCTTTTTTAAGTAGATCTATACATCACATTTTCTTATAAATTATAAGTTGAGAGTATTTTTAAGTTGTTCGTCAAGATTTTAAATAAATAGCTTTATTCTTCTTTATAAAAATACTCTATCATTAAAACTTAATGATAGAGTTAATGATAGATTTTATGGGATTCAAGGCATCAGATAAACAGTTATAAGTAATTTTAATATTAGATATAGGCTGCTGGCGAGATTTATATAGACAGAGCTACCAACACATTTTTTCAGTTTTAAAATTCAATGGAATGTAAATATATTAAGGTAAAAAATAAGTTAATATTTTTTAAACATACACACACACACAAATAATAAAAAATTAACGAATAAAAAGTTTTGGAACAAATTATTCGGGTTTTTTTTTTTTTCTTTAAAACCTAATAATAAAATTTCTTAACGTTTTTTATCTCCCTCAAACATAAAATTAAATGAATCTTAAATTTCTGTCAATCTACTGTTTAATTATCCTTCTCTTTCTCTGAGATAGTTACAAGAATTTTAAGTGACTTTAAAAATTAATTATACAAATAAGTTTCCTCTGTACTCCATTTTATTCAATATATTATTTCTTTTATTATTCATTCTTTTTATTTTATATTTGTATCAAGTCTTCAAATAAATTTTTTATTCAATTAGACTAACTTAGAAATCATGGAAATAATCATCAAACTGCATATTTTTTATTACTTCTCTTTTTACTAATTTATTACTTACCATACGGATAAACAGTTCTCAACTCTACCCTTAATTCTTTCAATATTAATATTCGAATTTTTTTTTCAATATTTCTTATTTGTAAAGTACAGATATATCCCATAGAATATACCAATTAGATATATTTCTTCTTTTTCGATTGTGATATAGGGTTAAAAAAAAGAGTAAGGATGGTTTTATTTTTGTCCTTTTCTAGATTTTATTGAGAATAAGCTCCTTGTTTGTGTCAAAATGCATTTCATACTATATTTGAGTCGACACTTTTTAAAGTTTATTTTAAAATATTCAAAAATTTATTTTCTAAATTATTTTCAAACTTAAAAAATCTGAAAAACGTCAATATTAGGATGGAGTTTTTCACTAAAAGGGAATGACAGAGAAAAAGTTCATTGGGTATAAGTTACATTTTATGCTTAAAATTTTAATCAACTGAAAAGAAAATGATATAAAATGTGTTTAAATTTAAACACAAAGTGGTACTCTTCATAATTATAAAACAAACTTAAAACATCTTTCAAAATTCGTTTTGAGGTAGGATTGTCTGAGCAAATAAGCGAAGAGAGAAAAAAATACCCCCCCCCCTCTTTTTATAGATATAGTGTGTATGTATAAGAATAAAACGGTCTGTGATAGGGGAAAATTAATAAGACATTTTGCCCTATCACAGACCGTTTTATTCTTATACATACACACTATATCTATAAAAAGAGGGGGGGGATATTTTTTATGTACTTAATATTTTCACATAAAAGAGGCTGCCTAGTTGTTAAAAATTTTAATTTTTCTTTTCAAGACATTTTTTAAAAAAATGAAAAAAGTTGCACATATCTTCAAATTATATATATATATATACATACATACATTATATACACATTCACATGCATGTATACACACTACGCTACTGTATGTCATATACAGAAGCATTCACAAAAAATTTAAGCAACAAATGCCTTCTTCAACATACAGCCATGAAGTTGCTGAAAATGTCTTGTTGCGACTAGTACAGTAAAAAGGCAGCTCAGTAGAAAGGTGACGTATTTGCAAATATCAGCACTGTGACATCAGAGGAGACGTCACGACAAAACGTGTAGAATGTAGCTCTCAGTGAAAAGGCAATTTAAAAAGAAGGAGGAAGGGTGCAGTTCCAGACATTCCCTGAAAGTGAAATGTGAATCGAAAGTTCAAAATGGTGACAAATACCATCAGGATATCTTTACACGTAGTAAAACGATCAACAAGCTTGAAGAGGAGGCTAGTTTGACAAATATTTCATGAGTTTTGAATTGACCAACGTGCAGTTTCAAGAACTTGGAAAGCCTTCCAATTAACAAGTTCAGCTATAAGATAGGTTAGAGGTGATCTGTGCCAAGAATAATAATGGCAAATGGTGACCAGTATTTTTGTTCTGCATGCAAAAAGGACTGGAACCAGATATCGGGTAACATCGCCTGGAAGATGCGTACACCAACCGGATAACAGGTATCACGGCTTACTATAGCCAAACTTCTGCAAAAATTAACCCGTTGTACCAGACTTTGCATTCCATTAACGGCAACTCGTCGGTGGTACTGTTAATTAACTGTGTTGCTGTCACAACACTATTAACTGTCAAGAACGCAAAGACTAGACATCTCATCAATGGAGTTGCTAATGAATGTCGTTTCAGTCTGAGCGATGTTTCTCAGTACTGGTTGATATGGGAGGAGGTAAAGACACGGTTTTATCCTACTAACATTGGAGAAAAAGACCGTTGAAGTGGTCCTGTAATGCTTGTGTGCGGGAAGTATTATCTTGAATGGAGGAACGGAGCTCCATATTTTTGACAGTGGCTGAATTACCAGAGATTGCTATTGCGATGAAATTATTTACCCTCAAGTGTCTGTTCCGAAGTGTCCTTGGTCCAGATTTTATTTTTGTAGATGACAATGTTCGTTTATACAAGATCTCTGCTGTCGAGGAGTTTCTAGAAAGGGAGGTTGGTACCTGAAGAATCGACTGATCAGCGTAATCCTTAATTTAAATCCCATAGAACATGAGTGGGATGCTTTGGAGAAATTCTTGGGAGCTAGATCCTATCCTTCGGAAAACACCAGACGGCTTAAAAAGATGCTCATTGAAGAGTAGCAACTCTTACCTCAAGAAATGTTGGATAATTTGGAATTAAGTATGAACAGACGGTGTCACACAACCATTGTAGTTTGGGTAGTAGTTTATTTACTAAGGGATTTTGGTTTTATGTTCTTCCTCATGGCCTGACAATATTTTTACTATAACACCGTTCTGTCAATCAAACCTTTTCCTGCTTTGTTCCGTAATATAAGCGCACAATTAATTTTTTTGGTAATTATGTTTTCATCGACATTTAAGTGCTATATTTTGCCTCTGTGGTGTGAATTTCATGTGACCCAGTTGACTTTTTTAAGAATTAGGGCACAATCTGAAAAGTTGCATTAAGTTTTGCATACTAGTGTATATGTATTCATCTCTGATCGCACAAGTTTCACAATAAATCTCCATCTTTTCTTTTTTCTATCTCTGTAATGTGTGATTTTTCAATAATTTTCTCGTATACTACAAGTTTTCAAATTTTTGCACCTTAGGATATACTATTCAGGATTTATAATTTAAGAAAATTTAAATAATTTTTTTAAATATACGAATAATGAAAGAAGGATGTACAAATATGTTAGAAACTAACGTCGAACTGAATGAAATTTTATGCATTTTACAAAAGATATTTTCCCATGATAAGTTGAACTCTCGAATCTAATATTGAAAAATCTTGAGAGAAAACCCCTCTTGCAAAAATGCCCTTGAACTTCTGTATAAATACATGGAGTTTTTCAATATCTCGTATATATTTTGTTTTTATTTTTAAGTCTTAGAGATTAGTTCTTTCAAACAAAAATGTTATTTTATATTTCTAGCGAAAAAGGAAAAATATCTATAACACTTTGAGAAACTCAGAAATATTCAGAAGGTGTTTTTTAGTCTGCATTTCTGCTCTACTAACTATACTAGAAAGTTTTATGTTTATTTTTACTTTTTTTTTTATCATCGCACAGACTAAACAATACGCCTTTTATATAAACCCTAAGTTTCTTAAACCTACTTATTTTATTCGTCTACTACAGCAGATAATAATAAAAATATTTCAGAAGCGGGTGTTGTCATGTATATCCAGGTGTTCGGTTACGCATGGTTACTATTTCCCTCATGGATCCTTGATTAGCATGCGGTATGTAACCAACGGTTGTAGACGTGACAAGACCGTTGCATGGCTACATCATACGCATTCGTAGTTTTCTTTCTATAAAACATTTTTACGCACTGTTGCAAACTC
Organism: Trichonephila clavata; assembly: GCA_019973975.1. NCBI lineage: Eukaryota > Metazoa > Arthropoda > Arachnida > Araneae > Nephilidae > Trichonephila > Trichonephila clavata. The sequence continues at coordinate 262,304 of BMAO01008191.1, forward strand.
GGATATTTTTTAACCAGCTTATATAGAACAGACTGAAAATATACGTATGAAATAAAAGTTAAGCTGTATGTGAAATGTTTGAAATATAATTTTATAAAAAGGGAAAAGAGTTGTGCATTTTTTCTTATATCTTAAAGACAGTTTTCCGTATTCAATTCTTTTATTTTTCGTAAAAACCAATGCTTCTGCATATATTTTGTTTGTGTATGGTGTTTTTTATTTTAATCCAATACTTGCTCAGTTAAAATTGAACGTAATAGTTAATTCTTCGCTACGAAAAATAGTTTTTATACACCTATATATAATAAGGAAAATTAAAAACTAGAAGTTCCTAAATATTTTTATTTTTTGTATGAGAATATATATCATACACCTAGTTATGTATCACTCCAAATATAGGTATAAAAATAGTTATTTTACAAAGAAATGAGTGAATAACCCCGGCAATTCTTGGGTGTCACAATTTTTGAGTATAACTTTAAATATAAATAGCATAAATAACCGTTCATCAGAAGCGCTTTACGACCAATATACTATATCTTATACTGTTTCTTATTCAGTTTGGAAGTCTTCGCTATCCCTCTATCCATTCGCTCCCCCCCCCCGTTCGAGATAAAATGGGTTTGCCTGATTCTTAACATTAAAAAAATTTCTTATTTGGTTAAATTTTTGAATTACTGTGCCTCCTTCGCGTAAAGTTTACAACACGTTTTCATTCTTGCAAATAGTTGTATTCTTCCTTTCCCGGATGCAAGGTTTTATTTCGTAATTATATATATTAGTAGCCTTGTGGGCTATTATTTTATACTGTTTAGAAAATATTACGCGAATTTTTCGATTTATGGCTTCAAAATGTGCAAAGAAATAGTAGTTTATTCCACGTTTTCTTCAAGAATTGCCGAGGAGAACACATATATATATCTATTTATATATGCCATAAGTTAAATCTGTCGAAGTACTCAAATTGACATAGTGCAGAAGTTGAGAGGGAGGTGCCATCTCAAGTGTCATCCATGTCACTTTATCATGGTTCAAAACGAAGAGGTCCGTCGCCAATAACCCTCGCGTTGTTTTAGAGTACAAATTAAATAATTAGTGACTGTGTTTTAAAATTCAAACGAATTATTTGAAGATAAAGAGTTTTACAGCGGTAAAGAAACAATAACAAAGAGGCGCAAAATAGAACATACAGAGTGCTCAAAAATGAAAATAAAAACTGAGCACTATAAAAGTTCTCAATGGCATTAAGTCATTTTCTAAAAATATAAGGGAGATTGAATCTCTTTTTAAAATAAAAGCTGTAATGTGAGTGAGTGAGGGAATATTAACGTCCCACTGCTCAGCTACACGAGGGCTTTTTGGGGACGGTCCGAGTAATTTTGAATCATGGTCAAGTGACGCGGACGACACTGAGCTGGCACCCCCCTCTCCAAACAAAATAAAAGCTGTAAATATGAATGACAAAATTTTTCGGAATACGCACGAATCAACATATAGAACAGACATGAATCATTGTAATGACAAGATATTTTTTGTATTTACTGATAATATTATGACTTTTCACTACAGCTATGCAATGTTGTCATACACAGATATATGCAAGATTTTTAGACAGAAAGGCATCGCTTTCACTGTAGATATACATAACTGTTTTTCTAACTCGTCTTTTATTATTATAATGAAATAGCTTTCATTTGTAAAAGAGAAGTTTTCAGGACAACTATTATATCGTAAAATTCATGGTAAGTGTCTACTAGTGAAAAAAGTTTACGGCACTCTCATTTTAGAGTTAAGAGGTAAATGCATTAAATTTAGCCCATTCGACTTTAGATACACATTATTAAAAATCTGCATTATTAAAAAAATTATAAAATCCACGGAAATTAACGTTTAAGTACAGATATTAAAACTCAAAAATAAAAATTTAATAAGTTTATGCACAAAAACAAAAATTGATGTCAATAATACTACCACCCATTATCCGCTCATTTCACTAGGTATTTCATGATGTTGATATATTTATATATATATATATCGTTGATATCCAAGTCCTAGCATTAATTATTTCATTGTATTGAAAAAATTCTTATAACTCTCGTACTTTCTAAAATTGAAGATGAATTATCTTCTAAGCTCTCATAGCCCTTTCCCTCAAAGTGGATTTCCGTAAAACCCATTTTTCGTGGATCTCTACTCCAGAAAGGAAAATTCTTACCAAACTTTAAGTCTGTAGGTCTAATAGTACCAGAGAGTGAGTCACTTTTTCCTTTATATATATAGATTATTTGAAATTTGAGCGTAATTGCATCCAACTCTTATATAAAAATGATAATATTGTTTTTATTAATATTTAAATAATTGTTTGTTTGTTTTTAATTTTCTTCAAGATATTTATTATTTACTATTCTTTCTTCCTTTTTACCCCTGCTTGTGAAGTGATTATGTACCAACGACATAAGAGCATTTGTCGATTATTTATTTTTCACTTACTAGAATGTATTGTATCTTAAATCACGGCAGCAGGGCGTGATGACACACTACAAAGATCTCCAAAGCTTTTAACCCTGTCTTTTACTTAACCTTAGAAAAAGTTATCAGGGGCAAGGTCAAGTAAAGTGAAAGACCTCGCTATCAGTCTTGTTTTGTCGTTCTAGCAATCGAAGAGATTTGTTTCAGTGATATTCTCCGTATCTGAGTAAATTTTTGTAAACACTAACTCTTCCTTCTCAATTTATATACACTCATGTCCATAAATTAAGGATAATTCAGAATCACACAGAAATTGAACTCTAAAATAAAAATTTCACCTGTAGAATTATCACACACATCTTGAAGAAGAATATGCAAATTACAGGAAACCACCAGATGGCGCGGATAGTACGTCATAATGACGAGAGTGTAAGAGAGTATATAAGGAATGGTGGCAAAGAAGTAAAATTGTTCACAAGCGCTTTAAAAGCCTTTCAGTGCAATAACCGCATAGTTATGGCACAAAGGAAGCATTTGGGTGATTTTTTACGTGGTAGAATTATCGGACGACTGGAATGTGAACGTACCCAGCTGGAAGTATCCGAGGAACTTGGAATCGCCCAGAGTGTCATCTCCAGGCTTTGGTAACAATTCCAAGATGATGGTAATGTGAGTAGATGTTACAGCACAGGTCGCCCCTGAGTTACAACGCCAAATGAGGACCGGTATTTGGCAGTTACTGCCAAAAGAAACAGACGGAGCACAGCATCAGACCTGTCTCGTCAGCTCTCTTCAGCTACCGGTACGACAGTTTCAAGGCAGACCGTGTACAGACGCTTAGGGCAAATTTGTCTATATGCTCGTAGGCCTGTCAGATGTGTTCCCCTTACCGCAACTCACTGTCTCCTGCGATTAACCTGGAATAGAGAGCATGCATTGTGGACACCGCAACTGTGGTCTTGTGTGATGTTTTCCGAAGAGTCCAGGTTTAGTTTGCAGTCTGATTCTCGCCGGACTTTCATATGGAGAGCGCCAGGTACCCGTTACCACCAAGAGAACACCATTAAACGACACCGTTACGGTGGTGCAGGATGGCTCGTTTGGGGAGGAAATATTCTTGGTTTCAGAACTGACCTGCATGTTCAGAGTGTAACGATGACAGGCCACATCTATCGGGATGTCATTCTGGAATAACATGTACGTTTGTTTCGGGGCGCCATGGGTGCTGAATTTTTGTTTATGGATGACAACGCCCGTCCTCACCATGCAAACATTGTAGACGAATGCCTTCAATCGGAGGATATCACCCGTATGGTGATTGCCGGACTTGAATCCAATAGAGCATGTGTGGGATATGCTTGGCCGACGAATTGCAGCCCGTCAACCCCCTCCCACCTGTCTACTGGAACTTCGAAAGTCATTGCTTGATGAGTGGTGTAATATTCCCCAAGATCAGATTGATAATTTGATACTCAGCATGCGTAGGCGTTGTAAAGCCTGTATTGCATCGTCCGGGAGACATACTCCGTATTAACCATCACACTAACCATGTTATACTGTTTTTTGTAAATAGGTTGTTTTTTTTTTATTTGCTCCAGGGAGTAAAAATCGCAATTTTTATTAATTATGTCAAACATATAGCATCTTTTTTGCTCTTTACCTTTTGTTTAATAAATAGACTTTACAAATAAGTCAAATTTGTTTTGCTTCTGTCTCTTTCTTTGCCTGAAGTTCATTATCCTTAATTTATGGACATGAGTGTATATATATATATATATATATATATATATATATATATATATATATATATATATATATCTTGAAAGTTGTTCAAAGGTTAAAACATAATGAGTGTAGTGATTATTTCGTCACCATGTTTATAAGAGTTCCAAAATTATAAGTATGATAAGTTAACTACATGCATAATGATCAACCAAACCTTAATCTTCAGGTCTTTGGTAATTTCCAATCTCTTAAAAAAAAATTCTTACGTATCTGGACAAAAACTTTACTTTAAAAGTGTTTTGAATGCTTTCCTTTTCATTACATGTTGGTTGTCAAATAATTTTTGGCTTGCTAAATATTATAGTCTCAGTTAATAACTACACATAATAATATAAGGATTGCTAACTAATGTACAAATGTTATCATTTTAATATTTCCATGCTTTTAATTTTTTAAATTTCTCTTGCTAAGTAAAAGTATTTGAATGTCAATTACAGAGTAGTTACAAATATATAATATTACCTATTCTGTGTAAGTAATTCTATTAAGTGTAAATAATTTAGTAAGTTATTCGATCTTTATTCCATTCTAATCAAAATTCTAGATTTAATAAATTCTTAATTTCGAAAGAATGTTACCCCGAGATTCAGAAATTATTAATAACTGAAAATCTTATCCGCTTTTTTAAATCATCTCTGTTTTTATTGCTTGAGGAAATAAATTTATTTTAATCAATATAGGAATGTATTCATTGCATTCTATTGCCTTCAGTTCTCATATTTTTATGCCAATTAGTTTGACAAAGGAGCTGTAGAATGACGTAGAAGATATAGCCACCATCTCATTGTAGCTTAAATGAAGATAATTTTGTCCTTCGCTATTTCTATGAACATTTAATAAATTATTCTGCTTTTATTAATTTTATTTGTGTGTGTGGTAGCTGATATGAACTAAGCATAAGAACTTATTTAGTCAGAAAAGTGACTCGCTCTTAAGCAAAAATCATAGATCCCTTGGGGGCTCGTGAAAAAAATAAACATATTTTCAGCTTTTTGACTTTTCTTAGATAAATAAACCCAATGAATATTATCCATCATTAAAAAGGTATCTTCTCCGCTGTTGACGTTTTTTTCCGATAAATAACAATATTCTTTACACTCACACGTCTTTAATAACAAAAAATTTTCTAGAAAATGCCCATATCTTAAAAAATCTTGCTTATTGATATAATTTAGGATGCTAACTATATACTGATTAGGCTTTATCATTTACATAAATTTTGCTAATACATAAACAGTAATAAATTTATTAAAAATGTATATTTACTGTGTGATATATATTTATTATAAACTTTTTCAATCGATTTCATTTCTTATCCATAGATATAAGCATAAATGCCTTTTGTTTTCTATACTTATAACAGTGGTAATAAGGGAAAGGGTTCGTGAGTCAGGAAGTTAGCAGGAAAAGGAATCCGGGATTTTTACCGTACCAGTAACATGGTCCATAATGCCAAGAATCTTTGGAATAATCACTTTTGTACAGCAGTACATTTATTTCAAGTATAATTTCATTTATTTGTCAACGTACAATTTAAATTAGATGCTCTTAAATGAAACATGTTTTCCCCACTAAATTTTTAAGTGAAAAACAATTGATTTCCACAGAATTACCCCTTCTACCATGTTTCGGTTGTTTTAGATTCTTGTATATTGACAAAGTTAATGAATTCAACCGAAGTAATGTTATATAACTTTTTTGATCTAAATATATGTGTTAAATGCGAAATAAAAATACAATTACTATAGGAAATTTTCTCTCTGTTTTATTTGTGGCATTATATGAAACGCGTGCGGAAATCAAGTTTTAGAAAAAGATGATAGTTAAGTAGGATCCAATTAAATATCAATTATTGGAGTTTAAATAGTATATGCTGTTCGCTAAATTTTAAATCATATTATTTGTATTATAGTTTTTTTTTTAATTTAATTGTTCCGAACCTCTAGTAAAAAATATTTTCTGTTGGATGCTGTGCATTGCCTATTAAATTAAATAAAGTACTTTTTAAAAGTATGATAAAGAAAACAAATGGATAGTGTCTTAAAAAATAATTATCTTGTAGTTTAAGATCTATATAGTATTATGGACTTAAAAAATTAAAACACACTTTTAATTTATAAACTATAATTTTTATTAATTTGGTGTTACTTCACCATGATCATTATCCCATGCAACAGTTTGATGTGTAATAAATGTGCATAGATTTCTCACATAAGAAAAAGAATCTTACACCAATCTTCCCATAAAATATCTTCAATTTCTGCTAGTAATGAAAGTGGAGGAAAGTGTCTTCCCACTTGTTGCTCTAAGTATTCCCATAAAGGTGCAATAATGTTAAGGTCTTGTGACTGAGGCCACCAAAGGGTATATTCCTCATATTTATGGTACGAATTTCTGATGCAATTTTCAGAACGGACATAAGCATTATTCACGAGTAACAATCGACAACCACTGGACAAGACTCTCTGCACCATAAGAGAAACAGGATCCTGGAGTACCTAAAAATAAGTTTTGGCTGTTACTCAGTACTTCAGAATGAGATTAAGGAATGCCCTGAAATACCACCTCACACCATCTAAAATCATCTTCCACGCAATACTATTGGTTGATTGGTCGTTTATTAATCTCGTCCTTCTGAAGGTTTTAATGACGAACCTCTTAAATTTGAGCTTTACTCAATCGACGAGAATGGTATCTGAGCTGACACCGCATTCTCCAAACTCCACACCGTCTTAAGCTTCATTGATAAAATCAAGGTCAGGATGGAATGCTTGCGCAAGACATCACCGAGCAAAATCCTTCCTAGTAGTGAGAAACAAAGTGAAAGACAGTTCAAACTTGTGAATCACATTTTCCAAATGATCAATGTTCTAGTTTTGATGTTCTCTACACAACTGGGGTTTTTTTGTCCGCTGATAACTGTTAATTAAGTGTTTTCTCTTCCCAACATGGCCTATAAATTCTAATCTATAAAGCTCCCAATGAACTGTTCTGTTTGAAATAGGGTCTTCTCAAACAATGTTTAAATCTGTTGGTGTTTCTCCAGCTATCGACTTACGTTCTGGGTAAGCAATTTGCGCCATAGCTCGCGGATTTATTTTTCGCAACTTCCTTTTCCGTCCCCACAGTTCCAGCGTTGGCCATAATTTTCGACACAGTTCTTTTAGGTACACCTGCCGTTTTGGTTGGTTTATACAATGAATTTTTTACTAGACGAGCACCATTAATCACAACTTTTTGCAAATTGCTGAAATTTGATATTCTAAAGTGATATTATACAACTGGTATCTTACCTGGTGTACCATTTATATAGAAGTTGTTTCCTATCCTATACATATATATAGAAAACAACGACGCCTACATCAAATTAAGAATTTGCATCAGAGCTTCCATTATTTTGTCTACCATCTATGCATTACAAAAAAACAAATACATTTTCCTTTTTTAAATTATTTAATATTATTTACTGTCCTTTTAGTGCCTCATCTGCAATTACAAGTTCTGTGCATAACTAAATACGTTTGGAAAGCTGAAATTTCATTTCTAAACAATTATACTAAATTCGGAAAAAGAAAGCCGAATATTCAGAACTTTTGATTATTTTCTGAATTTATAAGAGTAACATCTATAAAACAAAATCTTTAATAGTCTTAATGGTGGAAACATGATTTAACAATCGGAGTTTGTAAATTAGAAGCTCTAAGCGAAAAAAAAATATTTGAAGAATAGTAACACATGATAAGGGCTTAAATAACCTGTAACGTGGCGTGTAGGGAGAGTTTAAAAAGTAAACGACTTGGTTTATCCCCACAACATATTGTTGTATATTAAAATTGCAATCTCTATCGTATGTATAATACTCCATTGGGTAGTTAAATTACAATAGTGTTATACTTAAAAGAGAAAAGCCGATGTATATAAGAAAAATATCCTTTAAGCATTTCTCAGAAATTTGGTTAAACGAAGCTACATAATAGTTCAAGTTGGTATAAAATATTCATATAATATAAAGCTTTTTAGTATTTATTTCATTTAAAGTAATCAATAGCAATTTTCATTTAAAAGGTTCGAACGTTTAAGATTATTTTTAAAATATTTGACAAAAATACAGGCTATTAACAATTTTCTTTACTTCCGGGAAATCTGAAGAAACGCTTTTCAACGTACATAGTTTATCTGTCGAAACGCATTTGAGATTTAACTTAAAAAAAGATAAAATTGCATAGAGTGAAATAAAATCATCTGGCGCTTCGCGTAATGACTGTCCAAAGAATTGCTGTGTTAAAGAAAAAGGAAATGTTTTAAATTAAGGACGAAGATGGCGTTCGAGATTTTAGAAAGCACTATGCACAAGATAATAACTCTCTGGCTCGAATTCTTATTGTTAGATAAGGGTTTCAACGCATTTCATAATACTTTTCTACTTTAAATACTTGATGAAAAATGACTTCTTAAGTCTTGAAATATTTTAAGATTTTTTATTAATAATTCATGCTTGAAAAATATGGCAAAATGGGTTAAGGATTCTCTTTTATATAATAAGAAATAAGCCATCTTCTACCATTCAATTTACCGTAGATAGCAAATAACTGTCAGTTTTAGAAAGTATACTTTTTTGTAAAATTACATAAAAGTATGCGTAATAAAAAAAATTCTAGATTATAATAAATTCTGGACCGAAAAAAATATTTTCATGGGGAGATTAAAATTATGGTTTTAACTGGTTAACACATTGAAGACGGCCTGCAATAAAAAATGTATAACCTGAATTCCCATATAAATCCCACATAATATAAAATACCATTTTGAAAAAAAAAAACATTTTTAAAAATACTGATAACAAAAGAGGTTAATGTATTCCGCAATAGTCCGCATCTTCGCAAATGACATTAATTTTGCGTCATCCTTCGCCAACAGTTGAAAAATGAAAGACTGGAATTCACGTCAATCATTTTCTAAGTATTAAGTTAATTAAATGATTAATTGAATTTTGGATGTGTATATTGTATAAGAGAAGATGAAAGACATTTTTTGTCTTTTCTTTGCATATATTTGAATACTTCAAAAATTTAAACAAAAGCTGCTATATTTCAGAAATATATATATTTTAGAGTTCTATTTCAGTTTCAAAATACTTGCCATCCTTGACTTTCTGACTATGATGAGTAAGTGAACAAATAAAATAATTTAAGTCTTACTATCATTGTTCCTATGAAATTTTTCCCTAAAAGCACAGTACAAAAAGTGAGTTTGAGAACATTGTTTCAGCAACCTCACACAGAAATAAGTGAAAGGATGCCAAAAAACTGCATTAAAAATTATGCCAATCAGTAAGTTTTGTGAAAAATCTGCTGAATTCTTTTGTTGTACATAAATTAAATAGGATCTAATATCAGTTCATGCTGATTAATGAAAACAAACAGTTCCTTAAGTTAACATTCGGTAAATCTTATTTCTCAGAATACAAAAAAAAAAGAAGAAGAAGAAGAAAACATAGTACATTGTGTGTGTGAAGAAAAAAATGTAGCAATAACCATGTATTAGGTAAATAAAAGCATATCAGAATCATAACAAAAACACTTATTTCGTTGTTTAGTAAGCTGTAGAAAAATTGCATAAGAAAAATTAAAAAGAGTTGTATCAAAACATCAGTATAAAAAATTTTAATAATATCAGTCCCTTATGTATTAACATGAATTCTGTTTTTAATGAAATTAGCAAGTGTTCTAATCGTAGAATTATTACGTTCGGAATAAATCTGCTCAATTTTCTTGCAAGGGCAGATAAATGTTGGGATATTTCTAATATTCATTATTTATTTTCGTGTGATTCCTCTAATAATAGTAAACATTCCCAGTTGGGAATGTTTACTATTATTAAGCCTACCGTGAATACATTTTTGTCTGTTTCATCGTCTTCAAGGCATAACGTAAATTAGTATTTTTCCTCCTTGAGAGAGTAGTTTCTAATGCATTTCAAATGATGAATAGAATTAAAATATTCTAAATGGTAGAGAAAAACATATCGGACAAATTATATACACATTTATATACACACTGTCCTCAATTAATAACTATTCCAATATATATACAATATAAATAATAATAATAAAAAGAAGAATTTATTTGACTGATTGGACCGAGAAAATAACTTCAACAGTTTTTACAGAGAAAAATAAATATTTCTTCAACCACATGCATAATTAATTTCTGATTTAAAAGATTTTTGTTTCATGGGAAAAAAAGTGTTAAAAATTTTAGAAACATGACAGCATTTTTAATAAATTAATTTATAATTTCCCAACAGAGAATGTGAAACGTACGTATACCCAAATGAAACTACTGCAATGATATTAGCAAAGATTAAACTTAAAAAATCTTGCGATAAGAGATACGAGTCAAACTTGTTGCATGAGCGTCGTCAACTTTAGCGATGAATCAATAACAACTTTGACTCCAGGAAAATAATCGATCTTGCAAGGGTTTTCTAAACTTGCATAGAAACTGTGCTGCAACGACATTTCATTCCTAATCACCATAAGAGCTTTAAGGCAACAATTCTCCTCTGAATTCTATTATTAACAATCAACACTTATTTTTTGTCTGTCAGAAGAGTTTGACTAGGCTTTTTTTCTGCATTGAAATTCAGAAAGCAAGCTACTGGAAAAAACTTAATGTTTTTTAAAGTTTTCTTAAATAGTTGCTGTGCATTTTTGACTGCTGTTTTGGGTTTTTCAATTTCAGTAAAACAAAAAAAATGTAATCTTTTATTATTATTCTTTGTACCAGATATATTTAGCTTATATATTGTGATCTATTACTTCTCTTTGTCATTCGATTATTGAAGCAATTGTGTTAGTGTGTTTTTCGTATCTTACCTTCCTATTGCGCAACATACATGAATTTTAATGGATTATCTCTCTCTAGTTCCTATACATCCCATCAACATGATAAACTATTATAAAATATGTCTTCAGCCACGCATTGAAGATGGCGTAACGTTACTTTAAAAAAAGTTATAACTCTCCTTTATAATCCTTATGCAACTAATTAGTTACTTTTTTAGTGTGATATATTTCAGTTTCTAGAAGCTTTTGACAGTTTTCAATATTTTTGATAAATTACATTGTGCCTAAACATCTTCTCCCTTTCAAACTTATCAAATAACCAATGAAATCAAATGAAATTTCTGAAAGTTATTAATTAATAAGTTCTTCAATAGCAAATTCATTGGTAAATCACAAATTTGAAACAGAAATCAAAATCATAAAATAAAATTACCATATCAAGATCCTTCCATATCAACAGAATTTGCATTAGTTATACAATAAAATAGTTATACTGGTAAAAGCAAACATGCGATATTTATTAGCGCGTTTTTCACGTAGTGGAACAAAAGCGCTATTAGGATGCAAATTTCGTCTTCGTCTTCGTTCCATATTTTGTCGTACCTTCTTCTCAGCCAATAAGCAACCAATTGATCTCGGGTTTTTGGCATTGGGTCACATTTGTGCCCTAGATGAGTCGAATCATATTTAAATTTTCCCATAATTTTCCCGAATTTTCCTACAAATTTTCCTGAATTTCGCTAGTTTATAACAAAAATACAGATTTGTGTCATTATTTCTTTTCAGATCAATAGTAGTACACTTAGAGGAGTGGTACAGTACTACTTTCTGTTAGTAAAAAGTTCATTAGTTGCATTATTGTAAAATACAACAATGAAAAACGCGCTAAAATTACTTGGCCATGCCAATGATTGATATCGTGTTTTTATCTTCTTCTGAAAAAGTATGTTATGTTTCATGACTAAATGTATTCTTTTATGGTTACCTAAATTTCCAAAACGTATAACTGTAATAATTGCATCAAATTTTCAAATATCTCAAAGCATTGTTTAATCACGTTCTCCTTTATTCTTTAGCAAACAGCTATTATTACTTGACGCCATTAAATATCACAACTAAAGTGTATATCATAACATATTTTTGTTTTGCTTAAATGGGAATTCTTGTGATGTGACTAATCAAATTCTTTTGATACAGTGGAAATCCTCTTAACTTATTCTGCCCTTAAAAAATTAACTTAATTAAATAAAATTTGCTTTAAATAAGGATTCTTTAGAATAATTCTTCAAAAGAAGCACTTTTCATCACTACGTTTTTCTTTATTTCTCTCAAGATATGTGATACTTATATTAAAAAAATGGATCAAAATTCGAAATTATAGTGAAAATTGCATTGCATATGTGATGGATCTATACGTGTCCTATTAGCCTGCGGGAATTCGTTTGGGCCAGCATTTTCAACCAACCTTTTCCGAAAGGCAGAAAGAGTGATATGCAAATTAAGTTTAATATATATATTCTTTATTCGCATGGTTGAGAGTTAGGGAATTGTGAATAGATTAGAAGTGAAATAAATGGGCAGTGAAACGTATACGTAAACAGTGTAATAAGCCAGAAGTTGAGATATTAAGAAAGTGATTCGATTAACTGGCGAGAGGTGTTAAATTCAACGTGAAAGAAATAGAAGACTGCAAGAGTTCAGGTATTGTGATCTTAAATCAAGTCGATGTTCATAGAGTAAACTAATAGTGCTGTCATTAAATGCGTAAGCTCTGTATAAGCTTATATTAAAAGTAGAGCTGCATAATTGAATATATTCTCCCCACGCAATCTCGTCTCACTCCCGCTCTATTACTGATTAAGGTTGTCCTGCTTAAGTGTTGTTTGTATCTGAGTTGAATATAGTGATAAATAAAATAATTGAAGTTCATCATGTCGTCTGACCATTTAGTTCCTCCCACACCTCTAGCCGGGTCACAAAGAAGAAGAGACGTAAATTCTTTATACATATGAGATAATTCCTACTGAATCGCAAATGTTAAAAAATAGTGCCTGCATGTTTTCGTTAAATTTTTTAAATGAAAATAGCCCTTCTTTACCCATTTTCAAACAAGAATGTTAAAAAATAAAAACTTGTAATAACATTGAAAAGAAGAAAATTCTAATGATTGATTGATTGATAATTAGCATCTCACTTTAAAACCGTACGTGGGCTATTGGTGACGGACCTCACAATTTTGAGCCGTGGTCAAGTTACAAAGTCTTCTGAATGGGCACCCTATTCCCAAGCTTTCACACTACGCAAAATGAGAAATTCGGGCTTGACAAATTTAACACTCGTCATCCTCTCCATATGGCAGGTGTCCTTAGTGGCCCACGACCGGACAGAAACAAGTCATGATCTCGCAACTATGACCCATTCAGCTACCACAATAGAAATTATGCTAAATGACAGTAGAAATGAAAGTTTTAATCTTTCATGCAAGTGTCGGGGATTGTTCACTGAAACCAGAGCTTATAATTTTTACGTAAAATCAAATGTTCCCGAAAAAAATTCTTAAAAAACCAGGTTTACGTATTTCTTTTCCCCTAATTATAATAAAAAAACTTTTAACAAGTTACCAAAATTTTAAAATGTGAAAAAACAATTATTATTATTACCATCAATGTATATATTATGCGTATACATATTTTTAAATTTTACTATTAACATATAATAGATAAATTGAAATGAAAATAATGTAAACTTCGTAATAGTAAAATCAAAAGTGTTTTTAAAACTAAAACAAAGGAAAACTAAAATGTAGGAATGTGCATCGCAAAACACTTATTTTAAAACTTTGTAAATAAGAAGAAATGCACGAACTCTCTACTGACACATGCATTTTTTTAGCAAATTAAGTAACAATAAACAAATAAAATAATAATAATTACTTAAAATAATTTAGTTTTAGTAAAATTTAAAGTACAACTTTATTTCTTAAATACATGTCATTTTGAATATTGCCATTATTTATCCTAAAAAGAACGCAAGTTTTAAGTTATCTGAAATTTGTAACGTAAGCATTTATTACTAATTACATCATTCGATAAAACATTTTATAAGAGAAAGAAACTCATAATCAAACCAGGTATCATAGAAAACAAGCATAATAATATGTTGATTTTTGTTTCATTCAAATGCATTAAAGCCTTGAAATATTTCCGTAGATCGACTGAACTTATTAAAACTTTGAGCTAGAAACTTCTTCTAAAAGTTCCTACATCTTTGTAAAGGAGATGAGCAATAATATGTTTGCTTCAGATGATTCCGCTTAATATTTCCTTGGCTATTTTTTTGTGAAAGAGTCCATAAATTGTAATTATTTTCATAAAATCATGTTTAAGAAAATGAGATAAAGGAAGTATATTATATATAACGGATAATGATTTTATAGGGTAAAAATCATTGAAAAAACTATTCGCCATTCAAGTCTTAGGTTATCTGAAATGTATTTGCCACAAAAGCTTTACATTCTTTAGTAGCTTCTGAAAATATGGGAGGGCTCCTTAGCTACAGAATGTAACCCAAAACTCAAGGTGACCATTTCCTTTCATAAGCTAGAAGTAGTATTCGAACATTTGTTATCGCTTGTTTGAAATGTTATAAACCATTTTCTTGATACAAATTTAAGAAATCGAATTTTCTGCACTAACTATATATATATATATATGTAAGTTTTATGCCTGTCACGTCAAACATTCTCTCTCTCTCTCTCTCTCTCTCTCTCTTTCACCTTTTCATAATCACTTAGATATTGTGAACAAACAAGTGGTTATTAAATTTTTATTTATATACAAATTTATCTACTCGCTTCTAATGTGACACGATAAAATGTATTTTACATTTTAAACTAATTCTCTTTTCCAAGACGACTTAGCAAACCATAACTGTATAATAGCTTTCAATAAAAACAAAACTCGTATCTGTTGTTATTTCATGCTTGTGTTCTTAATAATATCTTAGATTAAAAAATCAAGCAGTATCTTTATACAAGGTAATGAAAGGGAAGAAATAGAGTGCAAGGATGGTGAGCCAGCGATTGATTTGTTTTCATTGGCATATTTTTTTATATTCCTTAGTAAAATAATGTTACCTATAATTATTAAAAGCATTTTAAACTTTACTAAACTGTAAGCATCCTATGTTTCAAAATATAAGCCGATTTGTGCATACATCGAAATTGCGTTTTTTCTTCAAAAATTTACCAGAAATTTGAAATCCGTATGTAAGCCGAATTGAAAATATATCTGTAATTCTGAAATATGTTGCAAATCGGATAAAATGGATGGGATATTTTCAAATAAAATTGAAGTAAAGTAAGACGCCCGCCACGATTGCTTTATTTCTGGTAATCCTCATTGAAGCTAACACATTTTTTCCATTCATTTGTTATCTTGCATATTATCCTTCCTAATCTTACTTTCTGCACCATTTTTTTTGTTTGATTGGAAAATGTACGGGCAAGTGATTGTCGTCCTATGTTCCATGCCCTGGGGGGGGGGGACTCGCCAAATGCTGAACATATGAATTCAGTTATCCTAACAGCTGAATGTAAATCTTAAGAACTATACGGAAACTTGGATTCTGACACTGACTTCGGATAAATTACCTGACTCTTTTTCTCCTTTCAAAATAAAAGTCCCACTAAAAATATCCAAAAAAGTTATAAATCCGATAATGCGTGCGAAAATGGAATAACAAAATACCCTACACTCGGAAATAATGTTCAGGATTTAAAAGGTTACATATTGTTTCAAAATTTTTATAATGGAAAATGTTTTAGAATGTTTTTTCCCTAAAGAATTTTCTTTTTTTCCCAAAATTAGCAAATCCGTACATAAGACGACCCTCCTACTCTTTAACTTTAAAAAAATTCCAAAAATTCTCGGTTTATACACGTAAATATACGGTATTCCCAAATTATTTGTTTAAAAGGTATTCCTGAGATTTATCAATTACTGAGACATCTCTTTGTTTTAATTGCAATTACTAAGTTCATTAATCTCCTCATTCCATTACACTCTAGAAATAGTTACAATGGAAGAATCAAAAAAATTACCACATACAGTAATTTCTACAAAATACAATGTATCTAAATTATATATAATTAAAGTTTCTCGAATGCAAGCTAATAAGGTTACAAAAACGTAAAAAAATATAATCTTTCAGAATAAAATGGAATCTAAGGAGAGAGTAGGATCCCTATGGAATTCTTATATAAAAAGTCAATACATAAACTTTCATTTACAAGATCATAAAAGGAGGGTGTGATTCAAAACGATAAATGATGTTTCAAAATATTTCAAGAAATTGTAAAAAAATTCTAAATCATTAAGTTATTTATAAAAGGAAAAATTCGATAGGGAATAAAAAAGAACGAAAATTTATTACTTCTGATGAATTTTGTTTCTGACTTCGATAGTTGAATGTGATTTTTTTAGGTTACAAGTAATACAATGAATGCACTTTGCCAGTGTAAAAAGATTCCTTATTCCTGGAAAAGAGCAAGATTCCAGTCGTATATAAAATAGGAAGTTTTATTCCTGCAAGAAATAGGTCATGTGATATAAAATATATATTTATCTTCATTCAAAAGTTGAAAAAATAGAATTCATAAATAAAAAAAAGTGCAAGGGTTTGTTGTTTTCGCAATAATCCCGTTGTTGAAAACTGAAGTAACCACCATACGAATGTTTATCTTTAGTGTATGTAAGCGCGTTTACCAAAGAAAAGCATTGGTGTGTGCGTGCGCGTGTGTGCGTGCGTTCATGTGTGTGTGTGTGTGTGCGCGCAAATTTTCCCATTATTTAATATCCTTTACCTTAGAGAAACTGCTGATGTTTCGCTGAATGTTCCCAATTTTCAAATAAATCAAATTATTAGGTTACGAAAAACTTTCTTCCGGCTTTTATATTTTGTTATATTTATAGAAATGTAACAAAACGCTCTACACTCGGAAATAATGCTCCAGATTTAAAAGGTTAAATATTGTTTTAACATTTTTGTTGGATTAAAAAACATTATAATCTTGTTCCCGTTTACTAAGTAATATAAAATGGAAAAAAATTCTACAAAGAATAAAAATGACAGTCCCAATGAAACTTTGTAAATCGATTAAAAATTGAATAACGAAAGATACCATCCTTATTTGACATTAGAGTGTAATACATCAATGCTCTGTACTTTCTATATTATAAAATGCCTGAATTTTGAAGGGATTAAAATCTGGATGAACCTTTCTCCATCATTTTACAAAACAAAATATTGTTCTTCCAATTACTGTAGTCAAAATAATTGATGAAAACAGAAGCTGAAAAAGATTCAACACACATTTAAAAAAACAATAGCGCTAATAGCTTTTGACTATTATTATAACTATGTCTGAATTAATATTTTTCAAGGAACTTCTTGAAATACGAAAGTAATTTTTATAAAATGTAGATTGTGAACTTGAACGTGTTTATGATACTCAGCATATTCATGCGAATAAAAGGTTATTTAATAATTGTGATTAATTTTAAATGCGAACATCAATTGATAATGTTCTTCTCTTACAGTGCATAATTCAAATTGATATTAAATTTTACTATAGGTAGATAATATCTTTTTTATGTACTTTTTGCTAGTTCTTGTTTTATACTTAATCACGATATGCAACCTCTTAATAAAGGCTCAAAATTATGCCATGTTTAAGATTGAACTGTACTTTATACACATCCATAACATGAATTACAAAATGAAATAAAGTTATTTGAAACTATACCAGCTATGAATTAAAACAATGATATGAATCTGACTGGTTTATTTCCCTTAATTTCTTGGAAATATTTTAATTTTGAAAGATATATTTATTTAATGGCTATATACAATAAACCCTCATTAATCCGAACCCAATCGTCATTCAATCCGGCCAACCATTTCAAAAAATTGTATAATTAATAAACTCAAAACTATATTTTAAATATTTTTTTTCGATTTAATACATATATATATTATGTAAGTAATGCTTCGATTTTCCTCCTTTGTGCAATTATTTACTAATTTGTTTTATCTTATTTTAAAATTCTAAAATCCCAAATATATCTGAAAAAATTTAAAGGATTATTTTATTTTGAAATTCAAATACTCAGTATTCTGTTACTCCTCAAAAAGTAGCTCAAGCGTTGATTAATTTCAGTTCACTTGGGGAAAAAAGATGAAGATATTTAAAAATTTGTATAAACTAAAGTTGTAACTTTTAAGCAAAAATCCAAGGGTGTAAAAAGGAAAATGTATGTAAATTCCGATTTGAGTGGCATTGTTAACGATACTTTATTTTTAGTCAAGAGTAAGTTTTAAGTAAATAACAATTTACGTTTCAAAACTACAAAACAATATGTAACAATTAGGAAAATCTCGTGTATTCATGCTTATACACACCTTTCGTTTAAACATCCACTTTATTTTTAAATACATTTCAATTTCCCTTCGTTACAAATATTTCATTTATTGATTGAAACAGAATACAAAATCGTAAAAGCTTGTGTTTTAAATATAAGAAATGTGGGAAGAGAAATTGTATTCAAAAACAAGGAATAAAATCAGTGAGAAAATACAAGCACCCTCTCTTGGTGTCTGACCGTGATATAAACACCACTATATAAACCAAAGCCGCATATATATGATACTTAATTATTCATTATTATAAACGGAAAAAAAAAACGAATAGTTTGAACATTTTCCAGGTTCGTATGCTTCAGTATCTTATATATTATTTTCGAAAATTTCTCTTTTTTTGTATTGTATAGCTATATTAGAAAGTTTTAGTTGAATTATACAAAAAAATTTCAAATTGCAACACATAAGAATGCTAATTCTATCCAAAAATATATATACGATAGCTTATAGACCCAAGAGTTACTTGTTAAAGTCACAGTTCCAGTAAAGGCTGTATAGGGAAGTAATGGGATATTTTACATATTAATGTTAGGCTTAACACAACATGGAAAGAAGGTTTCAAGAATAATGAACCAGATCGCATGTGTTTCTATTTACTTGATTATAGTTTTAAATTGCGAATTCAGTGTTGTAATTGCTAATGTTGATACATGAAAGCCTTCTATTTCTTAATAAGTCATTGGTTACGATTTCTTATGTTATGGATAGTTAATTGCAAAAATATAATTAGTATTTGAAATCAGCAACCCCAATATATTTACGCAATACCTTGAAACTGAGTTGTCATGACAAGGGTTGCAATTGGTTTACTTACTCCTAATCAACACGAATTCTCGATGTAAATTATTTTCTAAAAATATATTACCCGAAACTGCTTTTTTTAAAATTCGTAACAACTAGTTATTGTATTGTGTCAAGGGGTTTTTTATGCGTTTCATATTCTTCGAAGTATTTTTAAGTTATTTGCTTAAGGTAGCACTTGAGTTTTGACTTTGATTAATAAGAATTATAGAATTTAGCTCGCCTCCATTTTGATTCTGCTAAAATTTTAAATAACTATTGTGCTTCTCCATTGTAATTCCTCACATTGGCATGTTGCGCAAGTTTTGAGATTTGGTCAAGTTTTGTTTTCATCACTTGATTAGGATTCAAAATGATCAAGTCCGCCGTCAATAACCCTCGACTTCTTTCAGGGTGTGACGCTAATAAAACAATCAATCAATCTTAAATGGGATTTTTCAAATACTTTTTACATATGTCGGAAGTTCAGAAAGGTTTTAAAAACATATCTCTCTACGATTTTATTAAATGGTATTTAAACAATGTCATTTTAATTTATTCATAAAAATGATCCTATACCAATTATTTTATTTTACAGAATTTCTTTTCAGATACTTGAAACACCATCGATACAAAAAGATTTATAATGAGGGAAAAAATAGTGAGGAAATTTTTATAAATCTACTTTTTCATATACCCAAAACATAATTGAGATTTTGTTTTTTTTAATGATTGAAGTAATGAATCCTCAATTGCCTCAAACATTAATGATGGAAAACAGAAGGGAAAAAAAGAAATACAATTCATGAGATTTTTTTAATTTTCTTACTTTCACTTTTGTCCACTAATTAGATGATTTCTTTTTCAGATGCAACTGCGTAAGAATTTCTATTTTTAGGAAATGAAAGATGATAAGGAGTAGGTTAGCTTGAAATGTTTGTCATTTGAGGTTTCCACTAATAAAGATAAGACGTGTGCTTTTAAAAAAATTGAGCTGTTTTTAGGGATTCATAAGGAATTTCGAGACATTATTAAAAAGAGCTTCTCTTCCAAAAGCAAGATTATAAGTAGAATTTCCGCTTATGTGCTCTTTGTTTTTTCTGGAATTGGGCTTAAAAAATGGTATAATATCGCAAAATAATTTAAATGTATAATTAACAAATAAAGGGCATTCAAATAAAGATAAATAAGACGGTAAAAAAATTCTTTCACTTTTTTTTAAAGTTTGATGGTACAGATATTATTTTACTATTTTTCTAGTTATGGGGAGTGTACTGCATTAATTAATCATAGAAACGCAACTTATGCAGTTGATTAGATCTCTTTAATAAATACTACTGGTCTGAAAATAAATATAAAGATGATTTTTTTTATATTCGTATTTATTTATTAATTTTGAAAAAAAACTTGCGATTAATCAGAGTACATTAAAAAAAGAAGCGATCAGCCATCCTGTTTATAGCGAAAAAATTTATACAAGATAATTTATTTTCCACATTGTCTAATACACAAACAAGCAGTTTCATCCTTGGATCTTCTTAGGGATTATGAACCAAAGTAATACTTATAACATATTTCTGCCATATATTTTATCATTATCAATTTGAAAATTTCAGTTTTGAAGGTAATTCCTTTCTTTTAAAGAATTGATTGGGCTGAAAAATTGTAATACTCTATTTAATGTTCAATTTAACGTCATTTATTCATTAAGTTTATGATGTATTCTCAACTTAATATTCTTCAAATTAAAATGAAAGAAAAGAAACTTGACCAGAAAGAATTTCTTTCACTTAAGCTTAGGACCGCGATATTGTGATATACATATTCATGTTTCAGTATCAAGAAAAATATTACGAAAATGTGTTATTGTTAAAGTAAACTGGTTCTTTCAGTATAAATATGAAGATATCTGGAGAAAAAAATAATTCACCTGCTCAAATGTCGTAATTCTCCTCTAACTTGGCTCATAATGATGGATTTTACCAATCGTAATCAATTACACAATAATTATTTTAACAAAGAAATCTATATACACTGTACTCTCATTTCAAATATTTTGTGAATAAAATTTATGTAAAAATAAATTCAGTATTGAGATTTACGCAACGAAAACTAGAAGTACAGTTCATTTCTACACGCAAATACCATTTCAGCGAGGTCAAATCAATTTACAGATTTTAGAGTCTATTTTAAAAAGATTAAATCCCTTTTGTACATTACCCTGGTGTATAATGCTATTTTTTTCTAGTAAGGCTGTGTTGAAATATTTTTGGCATTGTGATTTATTAATAAAAAGAAACTCATTTACCTTATTACACAAATTATATTTACTTTAAGATCTTTTTGGGGGGGGGGAGTAGGTTTTCCACCACCCACTGAGAATTATTCAGAGGTAGGACATCGTATGTTATGCACTTCTTTTTATATCACATTACATAGTATTTAAATATATATATAATTTGATTATACTAAAATATACAAAAGAAATTGTAAATTTGATACATTTTGTAGTAAAAAATTTAAGAATTTATACAAATTACTTCCTGTGAAATTTCAGAAAACAGGGATCAACACATAGTGGGTCGATGCAAACTGTACAAACGTATCTTCTTATCTTCTCATGTGTTTTAGTAGATCACAAACATCAACGTTTCTACGTATTTTTCTAAAGTTCACATATAGTCAACAACTGTAATCGGTTGTACATTATCTGGATAATTTCCTTGCTGCACAGGAAACTTATTGGTCATCCATCCGTCGGCGACTTGAAAATCTCGAAATCATATGTCGTGCCATCCAAAGTACTATCAGCACAAAATATAGATTCCCATTGACACATTTAAAAATTTAGGAAGTTGGTAGTAAGTATACATACCATGGTCTTGTAAAGGATTAAAATGTATTAATACATGCAAATCCATTCATATACGGCAAAAAAATTTTCATACTTTGGTTTTAATCGTGATTATTTAGAGGGTTAACACAAAACTTTTATTCGGTTCTTTTCTTCTGATATGCTATCAGCTTTCTTTATTCTTTTGCATGTTTCAGCAACATGCAAAAGAATACAGAAATAAAAAAGAATAAGTAAACAGCATTCCAAAATATAATAGTTTTTCCCAGTTATACGTAAAAACATTTAATTAATGATATAAGAAATGTAGTAAATTCCATACGCACGTTGAAAAATGGGGGATTAAAAAAAAGAAAACATCTTAATACTTTTTGAAACCTCAATACTTTTAATTGAACAACAAGCAATTTACCAGATGAAACAGATTAGCACCTTTACAAGCATTGAAGTTGCAATCGCCAGCAAACCGGAATTCAGAGTTCGAATATTTCAATAAGGTCTCATAGCGAATATTCTCTAAAATGCTCCACAGGTGATAATCCCGAATATTCACGTCTGGAGCTAATTACTCGGGGCGATTAAGTCTAGTACGACTAAGAGAGATTAGTGTATATATATGCAAGTGACCACCTACACTCACTTCACCATAAGCGTTTATTCCATCATTTTCATCCCTATTCATTTCGTATATTCCTCCAATTTGCTCTCTGGGTTCTACCATTTTGACGAAATGTCAAGCGAGTTTTTACCATTAAAATTTTTTGAGTAATTAAAATAATATATTGGGAGCATCCTATAGTCCTAATATTCGAAATAGTGAAGACTTATATATTTGTTCAAAGTGTTAACTGATTACGACATTGTTCTCTGAAACCTGTAATAGTATTCAAAACTGTGATAGTTTAATAATTTTACAAAAAGTTATTTTGATGTTATTATAACGACTACTGGAAGAATGTATTAAATTAATCTTAATATTAAATACCCATATTGATTTGGATGTAATTTAAAACGATCGCATTTTAGAAGCTTCTCTGAAACGTACTTTAAACTAAATATCGTTTTTCAAAAACCTATTTTACAAAAGATTCTCTTAAAAAAAATATCTGCCGTCCCATGTCAACGAATCTCAAACTATAATAGGTTGTTAAAGTTTCTTGTCACTCAACAATAAATTCGTAAAAGTAATTAGCTCTAAGATAACCGGTAGAAATATTGAATGTGTTTTCATTGGAAACTTCAGGATGCATTGCTTTGCTTAACCATCTTCTTTCTTTGGTATTTTAAACAAAACATTTTTAAGACAGGAATAAAAATAATAAAAGATGCATCAAAAGAAACACTAAAAAATTAGTTTTACAAAATTTGGATTCATTTAAAAAGCACTTAATATTGCATTCATGAACCATACCATTTTCTATAAAATATTTTACTGATTTCCTTAAGGTATCCGACTGGTTGCAACAACTTTTTTTTTTTTAATAAAAAAGGGGATATGGGGATTTTTTTGTTATTTTTAGATTTGTTTAGTGCATTTTAAGGAAAATATGCTAAAATTAAGAAGAGGAAAAGAAATTATTATAACTAAAATGGGAAAAAATAGGTAAAAATTGACAAAAAAATAGCATAAACGTGGTCCATTCTCTACCAAAGGTTTATGAACAAATTTTCAATTTTTTCAATCTAATTGTGTTGCTATATTGTTAAAAGGACCTTCAGGATAAGAGATATTTTCTTTTTTACAAAAAATAGAACACTTTAACTCAGTTATTATATAAAATTGCTTAAAAAAACAGTGATTATATTCACATAAGGACTGTAAATTTTGTAATGAAACAGTGATTATATCCACATAAGGGACTGTAAATTTTGTAATGAAATAGTGATTGATAAATCTGAAGGTTAAAAGAATTTTACTATTATACAGAACTTACAGAAAAAATTTCAGTTAATTATGTTCAAAACTTTTTTAGCAATCGCTGACCCCGTTTGATTACTTTCAAAAAATCACATTGCGAGTAAAACGCGTTTTAAAGTATGACATCTTGGTTAAAGTAATGGCATATGCTTTTACTAAAACACTTGTAGTTTTTCTTCTAGTGAACGGAAAATGATACACTTGGTATTTTTATAAAGCTATTAAGATGGCCCATAAAATAAAATCATAAAAAAATTTGTCAATTTTTTGCAGAATTCACAATTTTAGGGTAATCGGATACCTTAAGTCTTGTTTTAATTTGTTAATAAAAAGCTAACAGAAAATTCAGTTACTATATCATATCTTATTTAGCCTCTTATTCTTCTCATATACGCATTAAGTTGTTACATTTCGTATATTAGTAAAAATGACCTGTTTTACACTAAGCATATTTTTATATTAAAAACACTTTAACATTAAGAAGAAAACGGTTTTTATTGAGAATAAAGTTTGAAAGAAATAGAAGAAAAAGGCTTGATAAAGTAGATTAGTGTATCTTTTTTGTCTTTTTTTTAATAGAAAGCTAATCTTTTGATGAGCCTAGATGGTGCTTATAAAAGCTGTTAAAGTTGTTTTTATATTGGAAGTTTATTTATATTTTATTACCATCCAAAACATCCAAAAAAGTCTTGACAAGGTATTTATTTAGATTATTATTTATTTTGTAACATTCATTTCCTAAAACATTATTTCGTATTTATAAAGGAATTTTGCCGAGTTATTTCCAGAACTTACACTTTGCTTTGATACTGGAGAAATGTTGCAAAATTCAATCTGTAGACATTTATGCTATTGTATGCGTGTAAGCGATTGCGTATATATATATATATATATATATATATATATATATATATAAGATACATTCTTTTGATAAAGGCTACGAATAAATTCATGTCAGAGAGTGTTTTATTATTATATTAGATTAGGATTTATACAATAAAATATTTTCCACGTACTAAAACTCCGTAAAAAAATTTTCAAAAAAGTTTATTCATTGACAGAAAATTTAGCAATTACATAAAACATATCAGACTCGATGATCATCGTTAATATATTTGCTTCACGGCTAGTAAAACTTTATGAACCAAAAATTCAGATGACATTTTTTGTACTTTTTAATTATATGAAACCCTTAAAAAAAAGTCACAAAATTATATAATGATTAATTGCTGTCGCCGATCGAATCGTTAATCCGACTACTAATATAACTCACTTTTATGCATTTAAAAAAACTGCCTTTCTAATTTTTTATTCCGTTTTATAAGCTTAAAATTATGTTTATTTTACCTATGTTATCCTATTAGTTGTGTATATTATATTATAATAAAAAAATTGGCAGTTACAGAGATTGCCGATAGAAGTGAAAACTTAGAACTTTAAGTATTAAAATTTGAAATTTCAAAATGTTTGAATTAAAATTATCAACATCAATCTGGTTTTCACATCTATTGACACTCCGAGACACAACTAAATGCATGTTTATATATGGTTTTTTTATTATTCAAATACACACACATAACGGGCTGTACAAGATCATGACAAAATATAAATACAATTCAATTGAAATAACAATTAATATACAATCAATATATCACAATATTATTTATGGATAGTAATTGTATTTACTTAAGTTTCAATGTACTTGATTCTTAACATTATTTTAAATTTTTGCATCATTATCATCATTCATTTCAACAATACTTAGACTTACTTTCAATTATTTCATTTTTTTCTAAAAAAGATAGGCTTATGGTAACTAAAGGAAAATGTTTGATTCAAATTTATCAAAGCATCGCGTAAAAACCGCATCGATTGTCGTTTTATATTTTGTAGTACTGTGTTTTCGATTATTGAACATATTTAAATTTTGTGTTTCATTTAGAAACTCAATTAGTGGTAGATTTTTTTTCATCTGCAAAGTTAATATTGAAGTCTCCACTTATAAAATCATCCGTACATTATCATATATATTTTTCGCCAAATCTTTTTTCGAGTATTTCAGAATCTTCTTTTGTATAAATCATCAAATTTTCGAATAAAAATTGTTGCATCTGTCTCATATATTTTCCAGGCGAAATATAAACGGCAACCATTAATATGTATTGCCCATTCTCGGAATTGCAACGAGCAACGCATATTTCGCCTATATCAGAAACATTAGCACCAATTCTTCTAGTGAATTTAGTATGTATGTCCATGTGTGAAGTAATGAAGTGTGACGTATCTTGAGTATTGTAATAAATAGCTACGCCTGCTGCTGGAACTTTGAGTCTTTTATAACTTACAACAAAGTTGAAATTCGGAATATCAAGTGGTTCTTCGTTTTTCATACGAATTTCTGACAAAAGCAGAACATTTGACTTTTTTACGATAGCCTCATTTTTAGGTCCGCTGCATGCGCATGCAAACTTTGACAATTGAATGAAAATATCGATAATCCTTTCTTGTTGGAGATGAATTCTAGAAAAGTTTTTGTGACCGTTTGTAGTGTATTGTTTTGTAACCTTTTCAATTCTAATGTTAGATCCTCTCAATGACTTGTTGATCTTTTATGGTGTTTATCTGTTTCTGAAGCATTTAGAGGTGTTCCTGTTCTAAGAAAACGTCTAAGCCACTCTGAAATACTAATCCGGATTGCGTGATGCATTGCAGAGGTTAAATATTAGAAAATAAATAATAAAAAATTTTCAAACGCCAGAATAAATACGAAGATTTAAAATAATTTTAAGTAATATAAAATTTTCAAACGCCAAAATAAATACGAG
Source organism: Trichonephila clavata (assembly GCA_019973975.1). Classification (NCBI taxonomy): domain Eukaryota; kingdom Metazoa; phylum Arthropoda; class Arachnida; order Araneae; family Nephilidae; genus Trichonephila; species Trichonephila clavata. Next base: position 289,261 of record BMAO01008191.1, read on the forward strand.
TATTTAAAATAATTTTCTGTTATTTATTTTTTATCTTAAAAATATTAGTATATTTATTTAGTACTCACTATTTTACGGCACAATGATTCTTCAATTAAACGATTCAAATAATAATTAAACAAAAACACTATTTTAACAATGCACAGAAAATACACATTGAACTTTTCACTAAATCCAATCAATTTCACTTATAGGATATACACAGCACTATACGTCAGCTGTATAGCTACAGATATACTGCTATAAGCATGTCGGTGACGCGAACGCACGAGATTTGACCCATCCAAAAAGTGTCTAAGGCGAACAGCACACTGCGCGTGCGCCAGTCAGAGCATGTCGGTGACGCGAACCCATAAGATTTTCCCCTACCAAAAAGTGCCCAACGCCGCTAAAGAAGTTTCCACTTCAAAAGTTTGAAAACCAAAAACTGGAGAATATAATAAGGTACAATGGCTGAGTGTACTAGAATAAAGTGGGAAATCGTTCTTGTTCGAGGAATTAAAAATTGCAGTTTTGTTTTCCAAATTTACATTTTTATATTTCTTACTTTATTGACGGTATTTCTTTTAAGAGTACAAAATTCTTAAAGAAAAAACTTTTCATGTGACCACACAGTTATAATGGTTTCACAATTAAGCAATACTGTTTTATATATGTCCTCTAAGTTTTTATACTTTGCATTCCTGTAGCTGAGATAGATACGTTTTTGTTTTAAAAAATACTTTCGATCTCTTTCTCTTTTTTACTTTAAAATGTTTGAATGCATTTAAAAAGAAATATCTCTAAGAGAAAAACTAAAGAAATTAACGCAAGACAGCAGCTTTTACTAAAGCAAAATTACTGCTAACTATTCAGCAGAATAGATTAAAGACTTCGTTCTACTTGAAGTATATGTCTGCGGTCAAGAAGTTCTTCAATAAATTCTAAAAACATCGTACGAGCGAAGGGTATGTAATTTAATTAAAACATTTCATGATCACGTGCACATATTGATGGCGTATCCTCCTAATTACAGACGTAAAATATTTTAGTTTTTGTTAATAATTACATATGATTTAAATTTTCTAATCGTAATTATTTTTATTTACATTATTATTTTCGATAAATTTCTTGAATAAATCCAAAGAAAGTAGTTTCGTGGTCTTGGCAAAATTGTTTCAAAAAAGATTCAAAAAATAAATTAACAGTTTATTTTAAATGAAGTTTTTCGTGAAAAAATCTATAGAATTTATTAATTATTTCTATTATTCATAAATAATAATTTTAATACTAATTTCAATTCAAATTATATGTGTCAAATTATTTACTTCATGCTTCAATATTAATAAAAACTTTATTGACATATAATTTTAAGTTTCGAATAATTTAGAATGGTTTCAACATACTTGAAAGAAACTGTGAGATATTTTACTAGCTCAAAAAATTGTGCCTATTTATCAAGAATATTTTATCTGATAATAACACTTAATTCTTCATATAACATAAATCTTCAAAATTGCTTATCATATATTAGTAGATAAATGTATTAATTTTTAAACCACTCAATGCAAAGTAGTCTTTTAATTAAATTATATAATTTTTGTATAATATGTCTTTTTTGCAAAAAAGATTTTAAAAAAATGTTTTTAAAATAGAATATTGATGCGTATAAAATGTAAGACATCTTATTAATATTGGCAAAAAAGAAAATGTCTTTATCTAACAGAAACAGGGTGTTATTTATTGTTATTATTATTATTTTCTCTCCAAAGAGTCTTATAAAAGCATTGGCTCTTAAAAAAATGTCGGTAATATATGATATTGTTTTATAATCTTATACGGCATGTTCTTTTTATTTTCCAAAATAATTAATTTTCTTTCGGATATCAAAAACATTATTTTGTCAATTTTTATTTTACTTTCATTAAATTTTTATCATATTCCATCAGGAACTGCTTTAGCTACATGACAGAATAAAAACAAGAGCTAGAATTTTTAACGTGGACTTCCTCTTGTAAAAGATGAAAATTTACTGAGTTTTTTTCCACCCTTATCCAACTCAATTTTAGTGTAATTCAAACTAGTAGATTTCACTATGATTGCAGAATTTTATTTTTCAGACTTTTCAAATGTTATGCGTTTGAATTAAATTATTAAAAATGTTGCATAAAAGCACATTTTATAAACAGAAATTTTGCTATAAAGCTGAATAATAATTTTACTCTATAAATTTAATGTTAAGAAATAATTATTATATCACCAACATAATATATATTTTAATAAGAAGAAGTAAATGGGCTTTTTCTTTCCACAAAGTAACTCTTTTTTACAGTTAGCCCATATTTCTTAACTCTACTGTGTTACAAAATATAAAATTGAAACCGATCTTTTGAAACTAACATAATTAGTAATACAAAAAAAAAAATTATATATTAGATGTAATGCTCTATTCTCACTTTCTCTCTCCTCGTTAAAATTTAATTTCTTACAAATTATATCAGTTAGAAAATGCCTCTAATAACACATTGGGGCTTAGATTAAGCATATTAAACAATTAACTACAGAAAAATATAACTATTAATTAACTAATTTCACAATTAATACGCAATTAAACAGATTGTCTGTATTCTACTTTGATAGATACGCTTCAATTTTAAGAAATTCGCTGAAATGATTGATATTTTTTCATGGTTTTATTATAAAGAAGATAAAAAACAGTTATATGTCCAACTCCCAATGTCGTGTTAAATACCTTTAGTTTAAATATTTTGAATTTTCAAGGCTAAAAACGCTATTAAATTCTGCTGCATCAAAATGTTACTCAAAATTTTTCAAAAAGGATTTGTAAACACTTACTGTAATGCATTATGCAGATGGTGTCCTGTACTTATTTTCAAATTTTAACCGATTGTTTAAGAAAGTTTTAATCAGAAAACAGCAAATATTAAATGTTTTCTTGTACAAATATTCTATTATGTCTTCTTTCCGTACTTCAGATTATTTTTTTATTTTTAGTATTTTACTCGAATAAGTCTTAATATACTAATAAAACTCTCTATTAGCATTATGTTATCATTAAGGTTTATTGAAAAACATATTTGCTGGGAAATCATTGATTTTTGAAACATTCGAAAAAGGAAACGAAGAGGAGGATCAGATTTTAAACAAGTTTTCAGTGTATACGAGTTTATCTAATTTAAAATACGAAAATACGGTCAACTTTTTAAAAAATTGTTCCAGACGTTAAAGATACCCAAAGATAATGCATAATGATGTAAATTTATACATTGAAGGCAAACAGGACAACGACTAGCTTTTGGATAGCAACTAATCTACTGTCAACCCCTGGAACAATGCGTACTCTAATATTTGGACTAGTGCAACGTGTTGGAAGGTAGTTTATTCACTATCTTATTATCTTATTCAAACAACCTTGATGTTTTCTCTTTACCATATTTTTCGCTCTCTGCACATTACTTTGCGTGCTAACACAAAGAACTTGGAAAACATTTTGAATACTAGACTGGATTTTGATAAGGTACCTCATTTCGTGTTGCAAATATCTACTTGTTTTGAAAGCAAGTAAACAAGATACGATCGAGATCTCTCTCTTGCAACTACGGGTATGAGTATTTTGCTTACAATTCAAACCATAGGATTATTTTCGATAATAACACTAAAAAAGTCATTGCATTTACATAAGTATTGGAAATATTATTCTTATATTTTAGATCAGATATAAGAGTTTTACTTCATTGCCTCTTTAACGTTTTCCAATGAGAAATAAAATCTTATCTCGATTATTGTCTTGACTTGTATTACAGAATTATGTATATTGAACTTTGCCAAAAATTATAATTTGTATCAATAAACGCTTAAAATTCCTTAACACATGAACGAATAAGTATACATAAGTATATATTTTTTTACCTGTAAGTGTACAGTCATGTATTTTTTGAATCATTGTATAAAATTAAGGATTCGAAGCAATTACTTTATTCATGTCAACTACCTTCGTTATTTTACATGATGATATATATATATATATAGCATATTTTTCTTTTCCCTTCATTTTTTTAATTAATTTTATTTCATAGAACCAATGTAAGGAAATTTCACGTTTTTTTCTAATTTGAAAAATCACTTGGTAAATTTCTTTAAACAGTACAATGAAGAAATATAGAAAAACGGATATCTATGGCTAAAAGTATATGCAGTTTTGGGTACAGTCAAAATCAACTGTTAAATCGAAAAAATTTATCTCATGAAATTAAATTACTTTCAACAACAAAAAATAATAATTCTTGCCCATTACGCCCACACGCTATAAGAGGTTAATAAATTAGCTTTTTTAATTAACTTAATTTAAATCTTCGAATTCATTAACCCATGAACACAATTACCGTAGATACAAATAATTTCAGTTTTAAAAAATACTGATGAAAAATATATCAAAAGATACAAAAATAAAACATTCAAATTGCAAATCTGAAAAAATAGCGTGTTTTTATCGTATTCATGACCAGTTAAATACTTTCGCTGGGAAAAAAATATATTATTCCATTTTCAACAAAATTAATTCGCCCTGCAATGCAAAAAATCCACTAAAAATAAGTAATCTTCTGCTATACTAGTAATTATTATTAAAATGTTTTAATCTAAACAACTCAATTTTTAAAAAGAATTAAAAAAATGGTATTTTTACCATTTCTCAATAACAGAAAAGGCGAAAATATTTCTTCGTTGCAAAAAACATTTTCAGCAGGTAAGTATTGATTTTTGTCACGAAAAAAACTAACGCGGTTTTTTCTTTGGAAAACGATATTTTATTTTGTTTCACAAGCAAAGAAAATAATGAAAATTTGAACGTTTTAAAAGCAAAAACAGGTGATAAGAATCGAAATACTGTTAATGTTACATAATTAGTTTTTAAAAAAGAAAAAAAAAATGTTGTTTATGACAAGAAAAAAATCGTATTTTCTGGATAAATATTTTAAAATGCTAAATATATATAAGCATATCTATAATATAGATTAGTAATAAAATATGTAGTATATTACATTGAAATAAAAAAATTCACCATTATTAGTTTATTGACGTACTATATAATTTTTTTTAATATAAACGATATTTAAAATATTTTAGCATTAATTTTCAGTTTTTTAACGATTTTTAAAGCACGAACTATATTACGTCTCAAGAACTGAAAGTATGTTATAATGAGAAAATGTTTACAAATTGCCGTAAATGATCATCATTTGATAAAGAAAAATTGTTATGCGGATAATTATTATAATTGTTATTACTTAAAACTTTCAATTTTTACAATCCTGAGTAATTTCATTTTTGAACAGAAATACTTAATATATTTTTAACAATCAATATATTCATGATTGATTTCTTATTCTTTCTTTTTCAAATTTTTAACGCAACCATGTTAAAAATATCATAGCGCGAATTATTTATGAAATTAATATCTAAAAAGAATTGTTTTGTGATATATTTTTAAGAAGCACAAAATTGTGTGTATGTGATTATGTATGCTTTTAAAACCATTTTCAATAGCTCTTCCTATACCCAACAATACTTCCCATAGATATCCAAAGCACCTACAAATTAATTTTAACTTATTTTAACCTAATTTTAACTTATGAAACCACACAAAGCTCAGTAGGTTATCATAGAAATAATAAACTCAGTAATCATAGAAATAATAAACTGCTTGATTTGATTTTTTAAAAAAAATCCTGCATTAAATTAATAGAGTAACAGCACAATCCTTAATCTCAAGTATATGAAGCTTTTGTAATATTATCAAAACAGGAAACTTATTTCTTACAACTATATATATATATAATTCCTGTTATTAGTATTGTTGGCGCCAGTTGGCGAGAATTCCTTTGTATAGATTTCGCTCCGAGCCAACTGATTCAACCTTTTTTTTTTTTTTATTCAGTTCGAAAAGTATGGCGATCCCATATGGTTGGGGTCCGTTTTTCTCATTAAAATTCGTTCAATTTACAGTCCGCTTAATTATTTTAGTCAACAAGTACATTCCATTAAAAAACCGATGGTTCAAATAAATTATGGTGCTAATACTCTTTTTACCATAAGTAAAAAAGAACATCATTTTCATGTAGAATGAATTAAGTAGAAATAATTACAAGAGATCCGAGTGGCTGCAGAAAAATTATTTTAATTAAAAAGTGACTTAGGTCAAAAAAAATTTTTTAGAAAAATCCATTAAAGAAAACCCTTAGAAATAGAAAATAATCACAAAACAGGACATAAATAGTATTAACGTTCAGATTAATTTATCGAAAATTTGCCACTTCGATTTCCAGTCAAAACATAACATTACTGACAACTATTCAGACAAGTGAATTCCTTTGCTTTTAATCCTCTGTAGGGATTGTTATTTTTCTTACTTCTCTAATTCTCGTTTGTCCAGGTTCCTTTGATTTTTCACGAAAAAGTACTATAAATAAAAATAAAAAAAATAACTGTCTGGAGTTTTCGTAGTTGATCGAATCGTTTCTTTTTTTAAACTACGAAAGATTTGTCTGTAAAAATAACATTAAATAATGATATATATATATATGAATGGTTACTTTTGCTTATATTTATTATTTTAATAACAGGTGCCACTGGTATTTTACTAATTCGTAACACGTTTTGCGTTTGTATAGAAAAACGCTTTTTATCTTGCATCCTCTATAATATAGTATCTGTGTAGTAATTAGAAGGCAATGGAATGCTACCTTATACTTACTTTTGTTTCTTTAGGAAAAAATCAATTAATTTTTTCATATACTTTACATCAAATTAGCTCATTAGGAAGATGTTTTATAGAGCTTAACACTTCGCTTATAGAACATCTTCCTGGTATGGCATCTAACTTATTTTAGAATATATGAACAATGAGCTAGGTCTAGTGCTAGGTCATCTAGAGCAAAAATAAGATGATCTTAAAAAATAATTGACAGTTTTACTCTGTTTACATACCTTTCGTATTGTTTGATTCGTCATTTCATTATAAAGAACAATCTCTGATAAAATAATTTTTTTAATAGTCTGGGAAGTTGAGGGTACACACGCAATCTGAACTCATGGCTAAAATATATAATGATTTCCTTCTTTCGTAAAAAGTGTTTTCAGGTAACGAAAAAATCAAGATTTTTTTTTAATAAGAACCCTAAAGTTGATATATTTCCAGAGAATTGTCTTGCTTACTTTTTCTCATCAAACCTAGGTTGAAAGGTTCTGTTTTATTAGTACGGAGAGCTGAACTATTAGTGGTTGACTAATAATGGGAGGGAATAACTTAGAGTAGTGGGTCAAATTATTAGAAGGAATGCTAGCGATGAACTGTGCATTTTTGAATAATGGCTATGCGAGAACACTAGGATGTTCCTTCACATATACTTCAATTGGTGGCGTTGATCTCTCTCTCTGTGTGTGTGTGTGTGTGTGTGTGTGTGTGTGTGTGTTTGTGTGTGTGTGTGTGTGCGTGTGTGTGTGTGTGTGTGTGTGTGTGTGTGTGTGTGGTGTGTGTGTGTGTGTTGTGTGTGTGTGTGTGTGTGTGTGTGTGTGTGTGTGTGTGTGTGTGTGTGTGTGTGTGTGAAATTCCCCTAGGAATATGTAGCCTCGGTAGCCTAGTGGTGACTCGTGCCCAGTGTGTCATGAATTCGAACTTAGAGCTGATGCACATTAAGTCTCAAATGTCCTCTCTTTAGTGTGGTGTGTCATCACAGATATCGTTCACGTCACTTGACCATGGTCCAAAATTACGAGGCTCGTCTCCAACAGCCCACGAGTATATAGCTTTACAGTGCGACGTTAATATACACTCACTCACTCCACTAGGATTGGTAAATTTAAGCAGAGTTCGATTGGAAATATTAACCTCGGAGTGGATCCTTGATATATAAATCCTATTGCTGAAAAAAATTATTGTTGTGTTTCAATACCTGACAGTGAGTGAATGAGTGAATATTAACGTGGCACTGTTCAGCTACTCGAGGGCTTTTGGCGACGGACCTTGTAATTTTGAACCATGGTCAAGTGACGCGTACGACACCTGACCTGATTTTTTTAAAAGTATTTTAAGAATAATTGTATTTATAACTTTTCTGTGGCATTTTTTCACAGATTAACGTCTCGATTCTGACATGTTGCAGTCTGGGCAATTGAAAACTAACCTATAATTTTTCTACAAATATTCTTTTCTCAAATAAACTATTTCGAGAAACTAACAAATGAAAGGAGACAAGTCCGCAACATACAAAAAAATATTAACCTAACTCCTTACTACTCTTTGATAGTGTCAAGAATTTCCACATAAAAAGGAATAATAATTATTATATTTTTCCTGAACATTAGTTTTAAAATATTTCCGAGTACCTATGATAAATATTATTAAAATATTCGTAGAATAACATATTATATTTATTAGTTGTTAATATTTATTTTTTAATTATTATATATATACCCATTTCAAAACAAAATTGCCGTTTCCAAACTTGTTAGAAAAATAATTCAATGAAAACATGAAAACGAAACACAAATAAGACTTTGCAAATTGTAATGAATAAAAACGGTAATAAGTTATTAAATACTAATTTGTGATTCCGAATGAACAATTAGCTGAATCGATAGATCTTCTCACACTCGATTTGAGAAGATTTATGTTTATTTACCTCAGGACTTACCAATTTTTAGAGAGATTAGCTGAAGCTTATTCAAGGAATCATGTTAAGGAAATTGGATTTTTTCCCTTTCCTATTTTTTTTCCTGTTCCAAGTCCACCTACACTTAGAGACTGAGTTCAGTGGAACCCCTCTGTGAGCGAAGTCGTTTTCAGAAAATGAGAATGAAATATATGGTACTTTTAAATCAGAAAGGAATAAATGTTATCGATTATTTGTTTTAAGGAGAGCAAAGGAAAATAGACCAAGTTTTCTTAGAGGTACTTGATCAAATTGAAGAAGAAATGCATGCCGATCATTATTTTAGGAAACGTCACTTTGTTTATTTAAAATTTACATCTTTTATTTTATTTTTAAGTCAATATTTTCTCTATTCTTATGATTGTGAAGGTAGTCTGAGTCAAGAATCTCTAAGAGGGGTTTTATTACTTAGTTGGCATTACGTTTCTGTACAATGAATTATAATCTTCAGTAATCTTCTCAAATTGTAGAAATTAAATCACTAAATTGAAATCCTAGCTGTTGACTTGCTTTTATTAATTCAGTAAAACAAGGGTTAATAGTGATGAACCTCGTAATTTTAAACCACTTAATGAAAGGGTAAAATGAAACACACACACACACACACAAGTCCTGAAACTTTGCATACATAATCTATTAGTTTTAACCAATAATTGCATACATACAGAATTTTCTTCAGTGACATAATAAGGTGATAAGAGGGGCTATTGGAAATTCTGCATGTATAATGATGTGAATGTGCATGCATTTAAAATTCTGGACGTTTGAGTAATGTATGAGCTCGTGTGTTTTTCATTTGTTGTAAGAGTATAACTTACGGCTCAAAGAAGCCAAATCGATTTGTTTTAAAAAGTCAGAATCATTAGAATAATTGGAAAGTCGACGATTACAAAATGTCTAATGTTGTAAATGTAGTAGAATTTGTAGTTTTTAAGCTGTTGAAATGGTTCCAAACCATTGAAAGTATTCAGAGAAAAGTCGTAACAGATCAACTGAGAGCATCAACAGTCATGTCCGTAGACAAACCGATTTCTGTCCACAATTAAGTGACAAAACTGAATGATGTGTACCAGACTTGTGTCTTTCAAGATTATTACAACCATAAGAACAATGATTTACTGTCAAGAAGTTTTCAGAAGATTCGGGAAAAAGGGCCTTTTAGGTCAAATCCACTTGTTTGCGGGCTAATGACTTATGTACAAAAGAGAACCAGGTCGGGATGGAATCGTGAACAGCAGAACTGAAAAGATAGCCGATGGATTGATATAATGTTCTCCGGTGAATCACAATTCAGGTTTCAGAATGATGAGCATTGTAATATAATCTGGAGAGAAAGTAAAACTTACCTCTCTCATAACATCACAAGATCAATATTATTGTGATGGCGTTTTTGTGCAGAAGGCAGTTATGTCTGTTTGACATACGGGCCTTCACGTTTTCGGATGATGATCTGTAAAAGGAACAAGATAAAAAGACAAGACTGTGAAACTCATATTCGTCTTTTTCAGGGAGTTATGGGTCCTCAGTTCTTATTCATGATAGATATCACAACGCCACGCCGTCTTCCGCTCGTAGACAAATTCCTATAAAGTAAAGACAGCCAGCGCATACAGTAAGATCACCAAAATTTATATATATATATATATAAATCCAATAGGTTTAGGAGGAGATTCTTGTCCTTTTTAGACTCCACCAATGTATAATGCTAAGCACTAAACCATTCTGCTATAAAAGTGACATAATCTGTCACCACCATTCTCCTCTGCTACAGTACAAGTAACTCAGTAACCCCGGTGTGTACTGCCGCAAAAGAAGATCAGATCTCTTACAAACGAAATGTTTAGTGTCTTTAAAGCTTATTACAACCAACTAATTAATTTTATTTTTTTCTAAATACGAATGAACGTATTACTTGTTTATTTTTAAGCGATCTTTAAGCTTTGTCTTTATTTGTAATAGCTTTCTAAGTTTGCCAAAGTTCATTAGATTCTGTCCTTTATATCGCATAACCATTATTTTACAATTTTTGGTCATCAGATATATACTCATATAATGTATGTGTGTATGGTTTTTATTTTAACCACATCAGTTTGAGCTGAAATATGTCTAAAATAACATTTCCTTTCGCTATTGCTATCGTATTAAAAGAAACTTTAAAACTTTAATATGTAAACTAAATAAACCGAGAGACAAACCAAGTTACCTTAGTGACGATATAGATAAATATGGAGTTTTGAAAGTTATTTGAATTAGTTTTAAAAAGTAACGTTGACGCTTAGAGTATTCAAATAACTCTTATCATTAGCTTCAAATTATGCTAACAGAAATGGCAGTTGTCGATGAATAATTCTAATAAATTTATAAATTGAGAATGATTGGTCTTCTTGGCATATCTGATGGATGACCATTTTTTCTTGGTGCTGGTGTTTTATGTCAGAAAAAATGACAGATATTTACTTTATTCTTATTTTAAAGATATTCAAAAGCATTTTGAGGAGGGGGGGGGATTTCTAGCGCACTTTATGCATTCAACGATTTCTATGAAGAAATTGTGCATTCAGCCTTCTTTAAAATGAAAATAATCAGTAAATAACATTTATGGGGGAGGGGGGTCAATCGGTTTATAAAGAAACACTAAAATATAACATAAATTAGAGTAAACCAATTTTTTTTAAAAATAGAAGAATGCAGAATTTTAAAAATAATGTTGACGTAAACAAAGGATAAAATTTAAATTTAAATTATCTGATTTGACAAGACATATTCCCAAAAGTTATTTGGCGGGAGGGGGAGGTAGAAGGAAAGGGCAGAAGAGTGGAAATTCCAGAAAATGTTATTTATCTCAAAATTATTAAAGATCTGTTATTACTGAGAAAACAAAAGATACTTTCTTACTTATTTACTTTAAAATTAAAATTCTATTCTAGTATGTTCGAGCACGTAAAGTAAACCAAATAATAAATGCAAATTAGTAAAAAAAGAGTAGTAAAATCTAGAGTAAGATAATGCAATTTATACATGATTAAAAATGTGCGTTCTATTATTTTAAGCATATATATTTTTGTTTTGTGTTTTTTTTTTCGTTTTTTTTTCTTTTAAAATTCAAAATATATTATTTATATTACATTTTTGTGCATTAAATTTTCAAAGCATGGACTAAACATCTTTTTTAAACTTTAAAACTGCCTCAAATAAATTAAATACAAATAAGGAATTACTACACGCGCGGGCATTCACATACTCACGCACACACACATATATATGTGGCAAAACCATATGCAAAACATTACATTATTTATGAGCATTAAAAAAACATTTAAAATCAATGTATATAACTTCTCCTTGGTCCACATCTTTCATCAATTAGGTGTTTTATGTGATTATTGCTTCTACTATTGCTCTTAAGGTTATTTTGTATTGAATGTGTTATGTCACTGTTGTAGTTGTCGCATTTTAATACCTCAAAATAAATTAAATTAATTCTCTTTAATAGACATTGTTATTTTTTGGATTATCTCTCACCATAAGAAGGATTAAATTTTCTCTGAAAGTATATTAGTTTTTTTTTTTCATTCTATCATTCCCCAAACAAAGAAAGTAATAAGTGTTAAATAAATAGTTTATCAACAAAATCTTGAGAAAAAAATTAAGTAGTTTAGAAATAACGAAGCCTTAGCTTTACAGAAAAAAACAGGGGGGGGGGACAATAAACAATTGAACGATATCGAAAAAATGTTAAAAAATTCCAAAACCTAATATCAAGAAAGGATTCCTAAACTCCTTTTCTTTTTTATCAAAATTCTTAGTTATAGAAGATTATTTTCTTAAAGCAGACTTCCTCTTTTAAAGATTAGGCAATCTATAACAAGACATTCATTTTATTTATTTATTTATTAATAATATCTTTAAGCCAATTAATTGTTTGCGTTTTGGCAGATATTGATCCGCTTTAGAATCAGTTATCTTCTAGGCAGTTGTCTGACATTTGCAGCTTGAAAAAAGAGCATTTTTATATTGCTTCATCCTTTCCCTTTACTTTGCAAAAGTTTTATGAAAGAGAGGAGGCATTTGTTTGATTGATTTGTATGATGTGTTTTCTTGTTAAAGAAGAAATTTGCTATCGGAAAAATTTTTGCTTCTTCTAATGGGAGACAGGCAATCTACATCTAGAATAAGTGGGGAATGAGCAATAAAATGACACATGATATATTTCATATATTATTGTTCAGTTGAACTACATGGCTGAACCTGGGCTTCATTCATAAAAAAATTTGAAATAACAGAGTTTTAGGGTGTATCACTTATTACATATAAATAAAACTACAATGTCTTAAAAAATAATCCCGCTATCTGAATTATACGAGTATTTGTGTAGCTGAAATCACATGTCTTGTAGTTTGCCTAACAAACTACATCAAAAAATTAAAATATTATCTTTATACGCGCTTGTAACAGTAAAAATGAATACGAAATAGTAAAGTTCCACAAAGAATATCATTTAAATTTTGCGCACGCGTTTTCAAATTCATTTATAAACATTATTTTGTCAGACAATAGACGTAAAAACCACATTAAAAAAAGCTATAATACTGTAATTTATTTCATTTTAAAGATTGAAATATTAAAGATGTTACAAAGCACACATATTATACCTGTTATTGAGTCTTAGTGCTTATAGAAAAAAATTGTGTGTGTGGAATTGCTACATATAAATAAATTTGCAACGTAAGTACCAAAGACGTTTTAGTATTTGAAAATATTTTGACTTTTTTCACAAGTTTTATCGAAATTAAGCATTTAATTTTGATTATTGTATGCTTGTCCACATGAAAAGGCAGATTTCATTCAACATAAAAGGTTATTATGGTTATATTTTCTGTTTAATAAATTGATTCCTTCCTATACATTAATATTCACTCGATACAGAATTAATTACTTACCAAACATTATAAATTAAATACACGTTTTTTCTTATTCTGCTTCTCATGTATTAAATTTTTTCGTGTTGTTAATATCTAAGGCGCATGATAAGTATTTTTAGAGTAAAAATTAAAATTTGTATCAATGAGAATTGATACGAATATAATTAACAAAACGTTTACTTTATTCTTCTTATTATTATTTTGAGAAAATAATAAAGACATTGCTAGTCAATTTTTTTTCCCAAAATATGATGGAAATTCGTAGTGCTTGAGGAATTTAAACATCTGAAAACAAAATGTATATATCTTTATTATTAATAATAATAATTAGGTAATTATAATAATAAAGTGTTGAAATATAGATAGAGATATTAATTATATTAAACGTATTCTTATAACATTAAATGCATTTCTATGTATATGCCTCTGTTTAATGTTCATAAGAACGGGAGCATTTTATATCTTTTTTACATATATGTATATATATATATATATATATATTTAAAATACTTTTATATGTCAATAAACATACATTTTTTTGCAGAATTCTGCACATTTTTTTCGTTGAATTTTTGCAAATTTCGAATAAGTTTTAAAAATACTTTTTAATTTACTGTACGGAGAAAACTATTAAAAGTTTCAGCTCAGATTTTCATCATTTTTCTGAAAGAAATGTTTTAAATATGTATTCATTGTACGAAATTTTTTTAGACATCTCTAAACTTCTAAGTTTAGATGCAAATAGAAACAATGCAAATGTTTCCAAATAGCATTATGTATACATACATATATACATATATTTAATGTAATCCAAAATCTAATCCCAAATATACATAATGATATTCAAAAATCCTTTACTTGCAACGATTTAAAAAAGCTCACTTTAAAGAAGAATACCCCCCCCCCTCCCGCCAAAAAAAGTGCGTGTAAATTATAACAGAAGAAAGATCATTTTTCATTTTATTTTTATCTCGTAGAAAACAATTCTGCTTATGCGTTCAAATATAGAATATATACCAAACATATACTTTCTTTTTCATCTTTTTCCTTTTTGTATAAACTGTATCATCCCAACAAGATAAAGCATTTATTACTTAAACTATGATATTTTTAGCTATGATATTATTAACTATGCCATTATAATTTCGTATTCTTATTAGTCCTTAAGTGTGATAAAATGCTTTGTTCAATAAAATGCATGTTTTTCACTACTTTATCATTTATTTTTATACACTATATTTAATATTTTTTGCACTGAGAATCAAGAATTTAGATAAGATTAAGTTCTCGTAAAGAAAATTTTCGGCATCTAAGTATGAAGATTTATATTTTAATAACGCCCTTTTTATTTCTCCATTTCATGACTTTGAATTACACATTACTCTTTCATATTTACTTTGATAAACTATATAATTTCGCTTAATAAAGCATAGCTTTTAATTTAAATTTTTCAATTTAAATCAATCATAATTTAAACAAATTTAAGAAAAAATATATGACTTTTCTATTTAAAGTTTATTATACTCTCCCGAAAAACAAACAGGTTGCTTTCAATATTTCAAAAAGGAATTTTTTAAAAATTTATTTGGCTGATAAATGGTCGATAGATGACGTGCAACATAATGATAACACAGACTGAGTAACATAGCCACCTGCATGAGTGAGTACTGTAAAAATGATTGAATATATTAGAGTTCTTATATATGAGTGTTGTTATTCTCGTTTACTTGTCACAAAATACTAATGTAACTAATTCAGTCTTTTCTTCCTTTCAGGTAAGTTTCCTACCAGATATTTTTATTGTGCATTCTGAAGTAAGTTGTATATTCATCAATTTTATCCTTGTTTTGATCTGGAAAATAAGGCCGTTTTGATATATCAGAAGGTACTGTTTTTGAATGTTATTTAGTTTATAATGGTACGTGTAAAACCCTTGATATATCCACAGGTATCATTTAATAGTCCTAATACTTTTTTTCTTGTGATAAGACATCCTGTCTTTTTAAGTTATTCAAAAATCATGCCAGTACTTAAAAAGAACTTTTCAAACATATTGTTTCTAATTTTAATTACAAAGCAGGTTCAGCTGAATTTTTTCCTATGCTTTCAAAAAATTATACTAATTACCCTAATTTTATAATAAAATGTTAAATTCTATTCGAAGGAATAATGCTTTTATTTACCGTGTCTATTATACCAGATACCAAATATATAATATAAACACCAAAAGAATTTTATATAGAGGACAAATAGTTACACATGCATTGAAGTTACTCATTTTATACCGAAGAAAGAAATACTCTATCGCCGAGCTGGTTTTATTTAGGGTTTCTGATTTCCCGGGATTTTCCATTCCCGAGAATGTGTGGGAAATTCCGGGAATGTAATTATCGTTCCCGGAATTCCCAAAAATACATCAAAATTTTAAAAAATTTAAAAACAAGTTATTTTTAAATAAAATTAATAATTATAATATAAAATAAAAATAAATATAAGTTCCAAAATTAATAGTTATTTATATAATGAGCTAAAAATACGAAAAATATATAGTAAATTGATTACTCATTTTTAAAATAGGATTTCAGAAAGCATAAGCAATTTATACTTTTATCACTCAGCCTTGTGATGAACAATTCGGTGGCAGAAAATGTTTTCACGGCTTCAACTGACGTTGGAGGAATTGTTTTTAAAGCTTCTCATAGTTTTATAATGTTTGGTGATAGATTTTCAGTCGAGTCGAACAACTGCATCTCTTGTTTCATGATTTTGTTGAAACTAGTACCTTTTTTGGTTGAACAATATAAACTTTTGTTTTTGAGTAAATTGCATTAATCCTATTAAATTAATGTTAAGTCTGTCATAAATTCTTTGGATTAGAGAATATTTCATATTTTTTGCAAATTCTGAATTTTGTTCGTTCAATTCCCCAATAACGAAAGAAAATACACCTTTTGCAGTTATCAAAGTTGCATTTCGACTGCATAATTTTTCTAAGCCAATATTTACTGGCTTTTAAGCCTACTATAATTGTAGTCACAGTCTCAAACTCTACATTGTCCATCATTTGTTCTTCTTTAATGTCAATTAATGTTTTTAAAGCTCCTGACTTTATTTCTAAAAACCTTTCAAGCATTGCCAACAAACTATTCCAGCGTGTTTTGGTATCCAAACAAACCATCTTTTCACAGCCCCAAACTCTTCTTTAACATATTTTTGTAAAATATCATTCTTGAGAGGTGATTTTCTGAATAATTTTACTACATTTCTAATCTTTTTTTATAGTTTCATTTATGTTAGTTATAGAATTTTTCTTGCATAAGTGATATGAAACAAAGCATCTGTTCCTACACCACTTTCAAATTGTAAATCTAATGCTTTATCTAATACCAAATCTAATCTTTGCGATTCCATGGAAATCCCGAGAACGAAGTATAATTCCCGGGAATAGTACAGAAGTAGTACAAAAATCTTATGATTTCCCGGGAAAGAAACCCTAGCTGTATTGAAATCATCTGAGTTCTTACTTGAGAATAATCTGGTTTTCATTTGGAGATTTATTTCATTCACAAATTGCTTATATTCCATTTACAATTAAGTGTCAGATAAACTGATACACCTAGCATCAATTATAGTTTCCCTTTGCGCACTCAGAACTGTTGCAACACGATAGAGCATTGCCGGTATCCGGTAGTCCGGGTGATCCCAAACTGTAGCACCCTGGGGAGCTGCAGAATTTTGCAATTTTTACCTTTTAAATATATTTAGACATACATCTACTGCCATGAGAGAAGTTTTGTTGAAAAAGGCATCGCGATTTAAAGAAGTCTGAGAACCACATCTGTATGTAGTTCACAACAAGATTCTTGCAGGACAGTTCACAGTTTCGCAAGGGTGAGAGGTAATATAGAGTCAATGTTTTTTGTACAGCACATTGCAAGAACATTTATTATTATTTATCCAACGCCCGTGCTTGGTTTCTTGACCATTTGAAGCCTCCCGACGTTGTCAGTCGAGTGTTCATTGAAACAAGTGCATTGGAGCAGGTGGTCATCATCCATCCTGGCATGGCCTCGTCAGCAGCCAGCCCAAGCCAGTGAAGGTACACTCCCAGGAAGTCATGACCGATGGTTAGACAAAAGCGGGTAATGGCCTCCGATCTCTCCAGGTGCCTCGAAATAGGACCCATAGTGATCAGAGTTTCCCATGGTTTTCTAAGGCTTTTAGTTTTTTGGGTCGTGGCAAGAACATATGCTAAAAAATGTTCATGCCTTGAGTTTCTGGTGGCCTATGGAAAATGGCCTTGGAGCTCCTTGATAACAATCTGATAACGTGATATCGCATTGTCTTGATGGAATTAATTGCCTAAATCTGTCGGAATGCACACGGTTCATGAAAGGGTGTTCTACAAGAACTATATTAACGAAATCAGATACTAGAATCGGAAAAAAATATTCATTACAAGTTGATACTTAGAAATTAAATAATGAAGATTTAATATTTTGAAAGGTATATAGCATGCATGAAGTCATACTTATGCTTTCTTTATCGTATGGATTCTTCTATAACTTTCATTGATTGAACTGCAATATTGTGTTTTGGTGCATATTTAGAAAATAATATTTTAATGTAAAAGAATAAGTAAAAAAGAGAGACATATGGCCAACCTATTTTCTAAACAATTAAATTCATTTAGAAAATTAATCCATTTATAATTCTTCCTTTGTAAAAATAAGAATAATGAAACTATTTCTTAGAATAAATTTGAAGATTATAATTGAATAATTTCAGAGAGTTTTTTTTAGTATCTCTTTATCAACAAAATAAGATGCAAACTCCGGGGAGAGCATTTTAGTGATTAAATGTAATTATCTATTTAACGAAGTAGTAAAAAAATTTTAAAGTCCTCGTCTTCTCTGAAAATATATAGCCTTCTGAACATTGACTGACAAGTTAAAAAATTATTGGGTAACATTTTTACTAATCCTTAACACCCTAAGACTCCAAGAAGATATGAAAATTCGTTACTCTAGATACCGTGAATTACATAAAGAACTATCAAAACCAAAAGAACTATAAATAAATACTGAACTGATTTTCTGAATAATTTTTGTTGTTTTATTTTAAAGGAATTAACATTTGAAATATATACATAAAAAATAAATCCATATGAGACAGTGTACGCCTGAAAAGTAAACGTAGTCTTACTTTGGTGTATAGAACAAACCTGATGTAGAAGAATCTGAGAGTTGGTGCATCATGCTCTCCTCTCCACGAGATCCCGTGTTAAAACTTTGAGTCCCTGCAAGATTTAACATTTATTTTGTTATTCTGGCTGAATTCTGTTTTACTGAAACAATTATTAAATCTGAGACTCGAATCTAAGCCCTTTCGATTGCTAGACTGCAAGTCTGTTAATAAACTACTGCAATAAGTTGCCACTGACATTTAAATAGCATATAATCACTGGCTTACGTTTTTATTTAAAATCTGAGATATATCCCAATAGAGAGAAATATTAAATATTGTTTGGTAATAGAATCAAATAAAAAAAGACGTTTTTTCGACTGTTTTTTTTTTAAATTAGAGAAAGCTGAGAAACTGGAACAAACCTGAGTGGGGGAAAAAATATGTTACGACGGCTTTTTTTTTTTTTTTTTTTTTTTTGAGTAAGTCAAAAATAAAAAAAAGAAAGAAACAGCTGGGTGAAAGAAACAGAGGCTCATCAAAGTTCTTCATTATAAATAAATGAATAAACAATAAACTGGAAAAGCAGGGTATATAATTAACATTTATTAGTTATAACAATATTTATATACATTAATTCACTTTTTTATTGTTAAAGTAAATCATGAATATATTTATAAGAATATTTTAATTTATTTTTGAAAGAAAGTACCGTGGGTTACCAGAAAAATCTTATAATTATTCCCCACTATTTCAAAATTATAGTGAGTTATTTCGCAAAAGAGATAACATAATTTTTGATGCTTATAAAAAAAGGCTCCTTGGCGAAAAATGTCAGCTTTTTGAAGTAAAATTAAAGAAATTTCAAAAAATTTTCATGAAAAGAGGTGTTTAAAACTTTACATCATTACCTTAATTGATATCTCATTCTGCTAATTTTTATGAACAATATCTTAAAAGTTTTGTGAAATTCAATTAACAGGAGTTCCATAGTTAAAAGTTTCCTAGAAGTGAATCCCAAGCTCTCTCCCTTCCCTCTAATTCAGAAATAAGAAAGGTATTAGCAGTTTAATTACCTGAATAAAATATTTACTAAAAATATATATAAATTTAATTTTTTAATGTAAAATTTGCTTCATTAATAATAATATTGGTTTACAATAAGGTTTATTTTTATTCAATATGTTTCAAGAAAATGTCTTATGAAATTTAAATATTCTATTTCATATTACTTATTTGAAAAAAATACGTTAATTTTCAAGACAACCTCCACTTTTTTATGTTATTGATACACTTTCTTAAAACTCGTGATTTTTAATAAGTGCATTGGCTTAACAGAAAAAATTAGGACCCCCCTCCCCCTGCAAAGTCAGGTCTTGGGCCCCAAGCCGGATATTACAAAGGATTGCAAAACATAAACTTTGGGCCTCCTAGAATCCTCCCATCTCCCTATAATGCGGGGGGAGGCAGGCTTCTAGTGGGCCCATGGCCTGACTGACGCCACATACGTACTCTTTGTAGAATTTGGCTTGGGGCCCCAAACCTGACTTTGCAGGGGGGGCCCTAATATTCTCCGTTACGCCACTGCTAAGTACTGTAATCTTTCACTGTGCCCATTGAAATGAAAGTTGTTGAACAGAAAAACAACATTTCAACAATCATTATAATTTGTTGTAATGATTAAATGCATAAGGAGCCTGTCAACATTTTTGTTATTGCTATAAAATTACGTAGCACCCTCCTCCAAATATTGGAGCACCTATATATATATTACCACTCATTGAGGAAAAATTATTGCCATCTGGCGCCATCTATTGATAAAAAGCTAAGTAATTTGTTAAGCGTATTTTCCAACAGAATTTTAATTCTGAATAATGCTGTTGTAGTTAGTAATTGCTTTGGTAACGTTATTACAATTCTCAAAAAATATTTAAGGAAACAATTTAATAGAATATAATCCATTTTTAACCTAACCATTAATATGTGCATATTAAATATCAATTCCTCTAATCAGATTTCGTAAACTGTCACCAAAAACACCATTTGCTATTTATTTTTATTAAAAACTAATTCTTTTTTAGTATTGTTCAAAGGATTTAAATCTGAATTATTAGTGTTCCTCCATTCAGCTGTTTTCTGATTCGTATTTAAGAAGGAAATAGTTATAAATAAAATTATAAAAGAAGTTCATTAAGATATTGAGAATAATAAATAAATATACAAGAGCTCCATGTCGGATTTTTTAAAAGCCTCTACAAAAAATATCTTAATAAAAAGATTTATTGTACAATAATGTTACGAAGAATGATATAAAATTATCTGAATTATTTTTTTCTAAAATTAATCATAGAAATGATAATTAATTACATTTATTTCAGCTCAAAGAGGAATGAGAGATTGCATTATTATTTTAAGTTTTGAGGGGGGGGAGAAAAATTTGAAAAAATTTCCTTAAAAATGAACTTATTTATGAAATAATTAAAATTAAAATATAAAATTCAATCATTTTTCTAGGATTATTTAATTAAATCTATCGTTTTGCAGACTGTTATTCAAAATGCAATATCATCATTTATAAGAAGCAGCGAGCTTTGTACGTTATTAATAATGCTGATATTGATGATATTCATTTTGAAATTTAATGCAAATGGCAATAGTTGTTGATAAAATTCCAAAAAGTATAAAAGCATTAACTGTAAGTATTTGTACCGCGTTTTATAGTCAGATAACCTCTTTATAAAACAGGCTTTAAGGCTGTTTTCGGTCAATGTTAAAGGATAGGGATCAAACGGGAAGCACATTTGCCGGCAGAAAAAAGCTCCAATAATAATAAAAATTTCTATGGCTATAAAAAAAATTATTGTTTAGAGGATAGTGTTCTTTGAATTTTGATTTTTTTTAAAAATACGCAGTTTTCAGCATTATTGCAAAATGAAATTTGAGTTTTCTATGTTAAAGTATAGGAAGTGAAAACGCAAAGCACATTTTAATAGAAAAAAATTGATTTTTTCGAGTAGAATTAAATAGTATATTAGAAAGCATGCTTCCCTCTTTTGACTAGTGTAGCCAGAATTAAGTTTTATGTTTTTATTAATGCATTATTTTAAATTTTAAGTTCATTTTGAATTATATTTTGGCTTAAATGCTCTCCCGTTGGTGTGATGTGGTAGTTAGGAGAGGGGATACTAGCTCAGGTGTCGTCCTCGTCACTTGACCATGGTTCAAAATTACGAAGTCCGTCGTCAAAAGCCCTCAGTGCGACGTTAATGTTCACTCACTCATTTTACGAAACAAAAAAAAGGTGAATTAATAAGAAATGAACAATTATTTTATTTTTTACCAGTATTAAAAACTTTTAAAAATAAACGAAATCTATATCTTTTCTATTCGATAATATCTTGTTCAATTTTTCTATCCGATGAATTTTTCCGTCTTCGATTCTTTTCCGTCTTGCAACCAATTTTTAGTAGCATTAACATCGGAATAAAAAGGTGCGTCTTAGATTCGAATAAATATGGCAATATCGCGATTTTAAAGTCGCTGTATCTTTAAATATGCTTTTTTTTCTATTCAATATTACTGTCTGCAGTGCCTGTTTAGGCTCATTTCGATACCTGGGAGCAGAAGATCCACATGTACTCTTGACTCTGGAGAAGTGAAACTTATAATTAGAAAACCTGTTTAAGTCCAGCCTATCAGGGCCCTTCCCGGCCCAGGGCGCCCGCTCCAAGTGCCCTATGGATAAACCGACACTGACTGGTATTTTCTATCATTGAACATTTTCAATTCCCTGGTCAAGTCTGACTAAATTTTTAATATAATAGATGCTGCGGTTTCTTTGCGCAATACATTTTACACATATCAAAGTCAGAATTAAAGTTAATTCGGAATATATCCATTTTAGTAAAATATGTAATAAAATTTTTAAGTAGTAAAATTTTTATAAAATTTTTTTAGCACTATAGTTAAAATATTGATTCGGTCTAGTTTATTTTTAAATTAGAAAATAAAGTATTCACAAAATGATAATCCAGTGAATAAACTTTTACAAACACTTACTTTAAAAAAAATAATTTTCTAAGTATGTAAACGGTGTTTTCATTAGTTCATGACAAACATTGGTGCAAAGTCTCTAGGAAAGAAAAGAAAGGTACAAAAAAAAAGGGGGGAGGGAGGTAGAAACTTTTATTGCTCTGTAATAAAACAGCAAAGAGCAGATGAAACTGCAGAGTGTGAGGGGGGAAGGGGGGACCCGCTTTTGGTGATACTTGAAAAGTCTTCTGATGGGGTTTTGCGTAGAACAGGGGTGGCCAACCCAAATGACCTTGCGGGACACTTCGGAAAAACATTACAATTCCGCGGGCCACGTATAAAACATATATCTCTATGATAGATTTGGATTCATTATAAGCATTTATTGGAGTAAGAATTTAAAACAGAACGAATTATTATTGTTTTCATTATTTTTATATGTATACAAACATAGATAATATAATAATGAAAATGCAATGAAACAAATAATATGATTTAAATTTATTTGATTAGTGAGATATTTGTTTCTCGACTCTTTCACTGAGTTTTTGCAAATAGGTATCAATGCATTTATTTATACATCGTAATTGGTGTTGCAGGTTTTCGTCCCATAAGTTTGAGCGCTATTTCCTGTTAGATTAATTTCATTTTCAAGGGAAACAAGTAATATAAAAAAAATTTTAAGTCAATTTCTACTTTGAATGAATGCATAGAAAGTATTTTATTAACGATTGAAAATTTTAACAAGATATATATAGATATATGTATAGGGAGAGAGTGAACTAGTAGTAGGAATTGAAAAAAAGCATGATTTGGTCTGAATTGTTGTAACAATGCACACCCGGTTCGGCTAGTTTGGCTGAAAAACTGGTTTTCGACGCCAACTTTTGTCATTGTTTTAGCAGTTACATTGTTACAATAATGGAGACGAATCTAAGTTGGTGTCGAAAACCGGTAATTAATTTAATTAATTAATTGCTAATTAATGAATAAATATTAGAAAAAGCTGTATTAGCATCAAATGCCATCCACTACATAAAACAATACTATTATTTTGTTGCCACAAATATGGGTAAAAATTAAATAATTGTATGTTTATCCAACGGTATAAATGTTAAATTTAGGTTATTGTATACTAAAATCAATAACTGTATGTGATTTAAAAAGTGTATTTTATTCTATACGTATACGCAACATAAAATATATCATGTCTATTATTATACGCTTTATCAACGTTGATATATTTCAGAATTTGTACTGAGAAACGCTGGGGGGGGGGGGGAGGGAATTGTAATATTTTTCTTTTGTTCGTACTTTCTTTATTTAAAAATTATTAAATATTTTTCAGAAACACATGATATTATTGATACTGCTATTTATAATAAAAAGTAATGTAATGAGGCTATTATTTGCGTATTTTGTTTGAAAAATATTTAATTATATTTTATACATAAGAATTTGTCTAAGAAGAAAATTGAGACAATTCTTTGTTGATTTTCTATGTGGACTCGAAATATTTTTCTTGTGAGGAAAGAGTTTTTACTTAGATAAATGGAACCAAAAGCGGAGAGCAGAATGCATACAATTTTCTCTTTTGAAACAATTAAATCTCTGCAGAAATAACGTTCAATAATTTACAAAATATCTGTAAATTTATGTTTGGAGTTATCTTTCCGATTTTTTCGACATTTCATAATTGTCCATAATTTTGGAGATCTATTTCAAATAAGATCCATAACAAATTTATCAACTTCCATCCTCTTGAAAACTGACGCATTTGTTGAGTAGTGCAGAGTGCCACTGAGAATTGTGCCGCGTGTGAAATAGGTTGCCAACCCCTTTTCTATCACATGAAAGTAAAATTTTATCATATTGTTTGTTCATTTAATACAGCAGATAAAAACGTGAAATTAAATTTTTCACTGCCTTAAATCCACATATTCTTTGTTTGAAAATCATTTATTCAGAAAAAATTAAACAGTTTCGTTCTCTAAATCATTTATCTAGAGCATTGATCTTCAAACTGTGTTCCAGAGAACCTTGGGATTCCCCGAGTCACAATAAAAAAAAATGGAAAGAAAAACTATAAATGTGTATGTAAAACGGATTAAAGTTCTCATGAAATTCGTATAACCACAATTATCTAAAGATGATCTCATACATTAAAATTAAAAATTTTATTTATGCATAACTTAACTTTGTTGTGAAAAACTTTTTAAACTTTTATTGTATTATAATAAATGAATTTAAAACTTTTTTCTTTATCTATTAGATTGTGAATATACTATTGTGAATATACTACAAAGTAATTTTATATTAGTTAGTACAATGTTTTGAAACCTTTTACATTTGTGGGGGAGAAAAACACCTATAATGAAGAAGATGGAACAATTTATCGACATATCAACAGATTCAATGCAAAAATTTAAATTTAAGCGAGAACACCAAAATTTTAGGTTGCCAATTCTTGCAAAATACGCAGAATTTCTCACATAGCTGTGAACATTTTAGTGCCATTCACAAAAATGTATTTAGTAATTGAAAAATATTTCTCAACGCGAGTGGCTACAAAAACAAAATATAAAAACGAATTAAACGCGGAATATGAAATGCTACTACACATTATTTCCAAAGGACGACAGTTTGTGTAAAAATTGAGAATACTAAATATAATGCATGCGTGCACAGGTGACATTTGGATCAAAAATTAATATTATCAATGGATAAATAACATTAACATTACATCATAAATTTTTTTAATAAGAAATAAAATTTTTAAAAGTCTTTTCCTATAACATCAAGAAAATATGTTTATCTATATACTTTAAATATTATTTTAAGATATATTCTTCTAAGAGTGTGGAATGGGATTCCCCGAAAACCAGTACCGAATTACTTATTAGGTGGAGTAGGTAATTGCCTATGGGTCTCAAAAATAAAAAAAGAAAACCCCAAATATTTAGTTATTTTTTGCTGCAAGAATTAGTTTTTATTAAAAATTCGAATAAATAATTATTGTTTAGTTACATATTTTTTTTAATTTGCTGATTATTTGTTATTTTATTTGTGCAATGAAATATATTGTTAAAATTTTGTGCAATAAGATTATTAGGCTACAGGGCCCCAAGAACTGGACTGCCTAGGGGGTCTCCATGTTGTTTTATCCAACACTGTGGAAAACATCTTACATGAGCCGAAAAAGTTTGACCACTGATAAGAACTCTTCCTTGGACAAGATTCACTGCTCTGTTTTACCCCCTTCCCCTTGAAAAAGAAAAAAGAACTTCTCTACCAGTTTTACGATTTTGCTCCCCCCCCCCCCCCAGTCAGGGAGTGTCTCCTTTCGCTGAGGGGAGAATTTTGTTGAAAGGAGTACCGGAGAGATAAATTTATTGCCCATCTAGGGAATCTTTAGAAAAATATTTGTGCCAAAAATTTCGCTATAGCCAGCGCCATCTAGATGTCATGTAAGATGTTAAACAAAGGAAGTGATTCACCTTAACAAACTGCAAATATTCACCAGTAAATACAAGCTTTATTTTGCCATTCATTGACATATTTACCAGAATTATATAACATTCATCTTAATAAATCGCGACCTATTGGCTTCATTTCGTTTTTTTTTTTTTATTATTATTATTATTTATTTATTTAAAGAGTATTCTAGCATCGACTCATCAAATTTCATCCGAACAAAATGTTCGTTTATCAAAACATTTTGTTAAAAATCAAATATCAAGCTGTTCTTTTGTCAGAAATAGAGTCAGAATGAAATAATAACTCAGGATGATCTTTATATAACAGCTGCTCGTAATAGTCTGAGTACTTTGGTTTGTTTGCTTGTTCTAGCACAGAAAATAACATCTGTAACCCCAAAAACTATTCATAATTTTATTTCACGTTATTTCTGAGATAGCTTCTATTAAAAGAGTATAAAAATTAAAGCATTTGTAATGCTTTTTTTTATGGGAAAACCTAATCTGTTAGAAAAAAATTTAACTAATGTAACTAAAGTAACTAGAAAATTCAAATGTCTTACAGCAAATACAGCTAAAATAAGTGCTTGTAAATAAATACTCAAAAAATACTTCAAGCATTCCATAAATTGCATTTAAATTATGTTATTTTTTGGAGAATATCATACACAAATTATCTTGACAATGGTCAATCACAGATAACTAAAATAGTAGACGGAGAACTTACAGATATATAGTATTATTTGTAGACATTTCAAAACATGAACTCATTTGAAATAGATGTTAGGCTGTTAGGCCATTCGGGGGGAAAAAACAAAAACATTTTAAGATGTGCCTTGGTCCACATTCTCTTTTATTCTCATATACATTCGACTTCATATTAAAAAACAAACAGTTTAGCTTTTTTCATATTCCAAACAGCTCGGATAATTAGTTCTAATTCGTGTAGGTAAAGGAAATACAAAAACAAAGGTTTCGTATAAGCATGAAAGAAATCGTTTTTCCTGACTTTTTTTGTTCTCTCTTTTTTTCAAATATCCATCGCTTGTTTCAGAAGCAGTCGTTATATAATAAATTTTATTCCAAACCTCAAAATGCGAAAAAAGAATAACAAATATTTTTACTTCTTTTCCATGTCTAGTACATCAGTTGACAATGGCAGCACTAAAATGTCTCAGTACAAAAGAGGTTTCTCTGATTTTTGATTACATTTATTCAACAGTGATTTTATCTCTGTACAGCTTGAATCATAGAATGTTATCTATCTCTAATAATACATTCCTCACAAATTGAAACCTTACATTATTTACGTGTAAGGAATACCAGTGCTGATTGCTCGTATAGATTCCAGAGCAGTTAATGCATTCATGGATGGAATCCATTTCCGTCGTATATTACTAGACATTTCTTGGTTTGATTTTCAAATTTCGACTAGAAATGATTTTTGGACACTCTTTTCAAAGCTGTGTGACACGATATGTGTGTACTCATGATACATCATAAATAATAATTCTCAGCGGCTTAGCTACGTATCCAAAAAAAGACCCTGGTGCAAAAAAAAAACAAAAAAAAAATTGAGGACCCT
Organism: Trichonephila clavata; assembly: GCA_019973975.1. Classification (NCBI taxonomy): domain Eukaryota; kingdom Metazoa; phylum Arthropoda; class Arachnida; order Araneae; family Nephilidae; genus Trichonephila; species Trichonephila clavata. The sequence continues at coordinate 317,168 of BMAO01008191.1, forward strand.
ATATTGGTTGGATTTTATCAAGTAAAAATATATGAATATTTTAAATCTACAAATCTACAAATTTTATTTACTATCTTTTCTTTCTGGTGATGTTAACGCTTAAACTCACCACTAGGGGGGTTTTTTTTGTGTCCATAATTTTAGTTTTATAATTTATCCAATCCAATTTGTAAATACTCGAGTACTTACTGACGTTAAAATGAAGTAGAGATATAATGCTATGCTACAAAACGCCATCGGAGAATCCGTAGATATTTATTTATATTGGAGGATCGAGCTTATATATATATATTTACCAGAGAGCTACAAAATGGCCCACCGAGATAGACAGGAAATGATACAAAAGATATGCACGGACAAGAAAATACAGTAAAGTATTATTATAATTATTAAAAAAACACACTCCCGCAAAGAGCAGAGGAGGTGGGGGGGGACAAAATCACATCAGTATATTGCAGATACGAGAAGATTTTAAATATTGAAACAGGAAACTAGCTTATTACGAATCCTATTGTTATTAAAAATAGAATTTAACTAGGAAGGAATTGCTTCCTGAGTAGGATCTAATAATAAGTATGGTAAGATATTTCATGGGAAGTTTATTTTCATGTAACAGTTTATAGAAAAAGGAAAATTGAAAATAACAAACTTTTTAATAAGTAAAGTTCGCAACACTGAACTAACAGCGAAAAAAATTTAGGGGAATTCCCTACAAATTCGAAAAAGCTTTCAACATTATTATAGTTTTGTTTTTTTGCAACCTTTTATATTTATATCTTAAATATGAGAGAAATTATCGCAAATGCGGCTTGCTTGGTGGTCAAGGTCCAAGGGGCCTCCTTGAGATTGAGGGCCCTTGTGCACGGCACCGCCTAGCCCTTTGGTAGCTACGCCACTGATAATACTCCAACTTTAGCCTTCGTTGTTGGAAGATAAGCTGAAGGAATGTTTGAGACACTTTCTAGTTACGACTATTATAATGTCAAATGTAGACATTCAATCCAGAATTATGTCTCATCATGTCAAATCTCGACATCTAAGATCTACTATGTGCAAGGATATTTACTGTCGGCTTTTTTAGTAGAAATAGGAAAGACAGCAAAACGTATAGCTTGTTTAAGAGTGATCAATGCAAGTTTGTAATTTGTTATTTAAAAGCAGTGTGGAGTCCTGGCCTAGATTATATCATTTAATTATAAACTTTTGCGTCAAAAAATCCAAAAATGTGTTATTGGAGATTAATCGAAGATATGGTATAAATTGGAAGTTAATAGCATAATGCAAAAAATATAGGTTTACTGATATTAAGAGCAGTTAAGTTATAATTTATCTTTAATCAAATGAAACATTTAGCAACGGGATTTCTGAAAAATATTTAGTTTAATTATATTAAATTACCAAGCTTTCATTGTGCTACAAAAAGTATAAATATTTTCTGATAAATTCAAGCAAAATTTATTACGAAATGTTATGTCAATAGCATTTGATTTTTAATATCTACGAGCATAAGCAATTCTGAAGTTTATAAAACATTATTTTTAATTTTTCAGATAAAATAAGGCTAAAATATTCTTCAAAAAAAAATGTTTTTTCAATATAATTATATTATATAATTCTGAATAGATATTTTAAAATTCCAATTTTTTTAAATTAAGTTTCTAGTAAATTAAGTTAATTCATTAAAATTTTCTATTTAAACTTTTGAGCCACTGTTAAATATGTCTGACTCCATTTAAATCTGCTAAATTAACTTAAATCAGTTGACTAAATTAGCAACTTTGCTTTTAAAAAAAAAAAAAATTCCGGTTTAATTTGTATAGAATAGCAATTGGTGTGTATTTCTCTTTATTTATCTCTAAAGTAAGGATAACTTTGAAAGTAGAAATCGGTCGCTAGGCAACAAAATTGCCATTGTTCTAATTTGCCGATAAATATAGATAAATATGTAATATAGTTATTTAGTTTGAGTTTGAACGAAATCTGTTCGTAAACAAAGTCAACTATCCAACTTAAACATATATTTTTAACAATAATTTAGATACCTTATTGTGAAACTAATTTTAAAAAAAGTCATTTTTTTTATCGCCCTTCGTTGATTGAACTAACGATAACAACGTTAAATTCTAGCTTTCATGAATATAAAAACCTTGTATTCAATTAAGCATCAATACAAGCAGAACGCAACAAATTGCTTTGAACAGAACTTTTAGTAAAGCACAAAAAAGATTCAATTTTTATTTTAATATATCTTTCTAACGATCAAGATTTTCAGAAAGGTTGGGCTGCTAATTACATGTCGTTGCTATGGAAACACACTCCCGCCTTTTCAATGCACTATTTTTAAATTCCGCAAAATAAGACCCCTTATTTGATGTGACATTCTTGTTAAAATATGTAAATGGAAAGATTTTCTTCTCCAAGCTTCGTCTGAGGAAGTTCTGTATACTTTTCAGCCATTTGCACGAATGCATGTTCTTCTGAAGAATAATATTGTTCTGATGCTTCATTCTTGTTTGCAGTGGAATTATTTTTCTGTTTTCGAAGTAACAACTGTCTTTTGCGATTCTGACAAAATTATGATTAATGTAACAAACTGCACAACTGTCATCGAAAGAAGTGGGCTTTTAAAGCCATAAATCATGATATTTTAGAAATATTTATGCATGAATTAATGCAGAAAAAGTGTAATACAGAAATTATATATCTATTTACTTTAAATATATTAACCGATTGAAATGTTTCAAATTAATTTGGTTAAAATGTTTTTGTTAAATATTTTAGCACCGTATACTTCGACATTTAAAAACTTTTATTTTATTTTCCCCGACTTTATCCTTGTACAATTTTTCTAAATTTCTTAATTTTCTAGTTGCATTTCGAAATCCTAATTAAATAACAATTGCTTATTTTACATTTCTTTTTTGAGTTAATTCTTCAAAAATAAAAAAATAAAAAACACAGAATTTTTTTTCTTATCAACAGTTAAGTATGAGGAAATTATTTGTAGATTACTCCCCTTCCCCTTCATTTATACTAGCCTCCCACAAACATTCTGACATAGTACATAATAACACATAAATATTCAAGAATCATAATTTTCAAATTAACATTCGTGTGTATTTATACAAATGAAAATTGGGATCACTCTTATAATTCATGCTTGCTTGTTATGAAAAAAAAATATTTCTCAAACTTCTGCCGCTATCATTTTTCAAGTAGAAATGTATGTTAACGTTAAAGTATATATATGATTCAGTTATTTCATATAATAACTAAGTATATCATGAAATAACTAGACAAGTCAGTTAAAGTATATAATAGATGAAAAATTTCATACTTTACCTAGATATTCTATGAAATAACTAGTTATTCTAAAAAATAACTATTGACAGACCATTACAATGAATAATAAACAATTTTACAATTATTTTATAAATTAATTGATCATAAATAGCTAAAATCTCTCGAAAAATACATTTTATCCCTATTGCAGTGATTAATTGATAAATAATAAGAAAAGCAGATGAGATATAACTTATTATTGCTCATTTTGCTAACATTAGTTAAACAGAAAGGGAACAAAAAGAATATGTTTTGCATCAGATACTGGCACAATTAACTTTTTTACTCCTTAAACTTCAAGGATATCATAATGCTGCAGTAACCAGTAGTCATGTGGTACTTTTTTTTGTGCTGTTTTAGCACTTTTTCCTTTTGCTATCAAAGTTAATAATTTGTCACGAGCAAGTGCAACCCTTTTTTCCTTTAATTAAAGCTTATTTAATAAAGATCCAAATCTTTTGCATTGAATCTTTTTTTATTTACAGGCTAGTCTTCCATTCTTGCAGATGTCATTACTTGAAAACAGGTTTCAAAAATATTTGTAAATAATCCAAAATGAAAAACGCTAACCTAAATACACCGTTTAAATTCTACGTTTAAAAGCAACGGAATGAAGCGTTTACACACACACGTCATTGGAAAGCAGTTGTAAGTGGTTCAAAAATGTTTAAAAACAGACAGAATCGGTTCAAAGAACTTTCGAGAGTACTGTATTTCATACTTTAATGATCAAGTAATCGTTATTCTATAGAATACCTAGTTATAAATCGTAGAATTCAATAATTTTACATACTTTAACTGACTTGTCCAGTTATTGCATAAACTACCTAGTTATTCTATGAAATAACGGATCTCACCCTTTAACGGTAATATATATACACTTGAATTTTAAGTCGGCTAATACGGAATCGGTTCTAAGCCGCACCCCTAATTCTCTATACGTTTTTGAGAAAAAATAAAAAATTGTGCAAAAGGCTCATCAATATCCGATACTCCAGATTTTTTTTTCAAAAATTTTAATGAGAAATAATAAGATGTTAATAATTAATCAATTTTACCAGTACAGTAGAGCGTCATTTATCCGAATTAATTGGGACCGGACACTGTTCGGATAACCAAAAACCGAATGCGATCCATGCAGTTTATGATACTGGACTCTATACAAATATTGAAAATCATCACATGTGGGAAACGTGCTTGAAGAGAAAGCAAAATAGGTGCAAAATGTCGCAATTTTACCTTGATTGCGGAAAATAATCACTTATTTTTCTCTGTACCATTGTACACCTTCGTTTTTTCACTGCAAGGTCTCTGATTCTCTTCAGCAGCAATAGTTGAGTAGAACAGCACTCTGATTGTTGGTCTTACCACTCCATAGCTGTCTCTAACACAGAAAAACGCGTTAACATTTGCTACTTTCGTTGATGTTATCCTCGTCTTCATCCGTTTCATCGTCGACAGGGTCGGATTCTTCTTGCACGGAAGTCACAATCTCGTCATCATTTAGCATTTGAAATCTACAGTCTTCTGCATCGCATGCCATCCAGGTTTCTACATCAACAAAACTCAACAAAAGAGCACGTATACACTTCGAAACAAACTGACCTAATGATCCGCGCAGATGTTTACCAAATCACACAGCTGAAATTCCCTAAATATCCCTCACCTTGGATTTTTCCGTCACTTTTGGCCTCACGGAAAACAAATGTTGAGCATTGCACTGTTCGAAAACGGATCCGAACTTTGGTTCGGATATTTGACGCTCCGGATAATAAACGTTCGGATAAACGACGTTCTAATGTATTAAAAACTTTCAAATACATACAGGAACCTATAATTACTCCCAACATTAATATCATTTATCGAAAATGATTCACCACTCAAATTGTCCCATCTGACTTGGAAACTGGTGCCATTTTCCCACACGATGTCTGTCCAATGCATTTGTTACGCAACATTTATTTTTGAAGAATGTATTTTTGAAAAATGTAAAAGAATTATTAAGGAGTGTTGAACATTTACAAGCAAAATTACATGAATTTGTGTACACCATCAACGTATATTAGTTGATCCATGTCAAATTTTCAGTGATCACTGCTCTGCAAATAAAATTACCTCCCTTTATATACTTGAGTTATAGTGAACTCGTCTGATGCTATTAACGATATCTGTGATGCTTATGTGATTAAAAGAAAGTGGTTACAAAAAAATTTCCTAAATACAAGCAGACAACGATGTTGAGGATAGACTAAATAAAACTGGAGATCAACTGCTGAATGGGATAAATCATCCATGCTAGTGGTAAGATGACGTTTCTCCTTATGAAAGGGATCAATTTCCCCCATCCAACCAAAATTTTACCTTCGATTCTAAGCCGCATCTAATTTTCAATAGCATTAACACTGGAAAAATAGTTCAGCTTCGATTCGAGTAAATATGGTATTCAGGGGATCCAGAAAAAATCTCGTCAAATTGTAAAAGATAATAATAAATTTCCAGATAAATTTTACCACAGAATATCCCATTCATCAGAAAATGTCGCTTTTAAGAGCTGATGGCTGAGAAATATTCAAAAGAGAGTTGAAAGATATAGCAAATGAAGTGCAACATTTTTTTTTAACGTATTGTTTTACAGTTAACTCTCAAAAGAACGACAAACGATATCAACACAAAATTCTCATTTTGGTTATATATTTCAATAAGTTTTCAAACAAATGATTTCTCGTGCAATATATTTGGTCGACAATCGTTCATTGCATAACATTTGATCCAACTCGTCAATCTTCTCAATCCAATGAATCAGAAGAATGACTAAGTTTTGAATTCTTTTTGCAATGCTTGCTAATCAAATTTTGAGTTGAGAATGATACCTTATGCCATTGCAAGACAATTTGGACTGATTAGCACAGCGTATTGTTGCTATAATATATACATATTTGAGTGAAGGAAGAAAAAGTTTGTTTTTAAATTTCAAAAGAAATTCATAAAATAACACATCGCTAAAAATGTCCATAGTTACTTGAGTTCTAATGACAAAAGCAGATATAATACTGATGAAAATTTCAAAATCCGAACCGCTAAAAATAGTTTTTAATATAGGTAGCAGCACTGTGATACAATTTATTTTTCCACCACAGAAGGCTCTTAAAGTCTAAACATATTAAGCAGAGATGACACTTAAAAAAACTGGCTGCTTATATCTGATTTACATAAAAAGGAATTGCTTTCTCCCGGACTTTATTTTCATAGCTAATAGGAAAAACTAAAATGAGGGATATTAATTCGTAATTGCGAAAAATATTTGTAAATTCAATAAACTGCATTTTATCTTATTTTATAAGTGGGATTGAAACCTGAAAAAATTCTTAGGAACCCATTAATTTCAAAAATGATTTTGTTTCCATTTACGGTTTACCTAAAAATTCTGATCTATAAGGACTTATTCAGAAAGCACATTCCCTTTCAAGGTAGACCTTGAAAGGGAATGTGCTTTCAAGGTCTATTTCTTTTGCTCTCGGAAACTGTTGATCCGAAATTTATGAAAGTTTAACAAAATCATAAGCCGACATAATTTTTGTTTGAGTACGTTCAACTCTGATGTCTCACTCCCTTTCTTAATTGAGAATGTGGTACTAGCTCAGGTGTCATCCTCGTCACTTGACCGTTGTTCAAAATTACCTGACCCCGCCCCCAATAACTCTCGTGTTGCTTCACAGTGTTACATTAATAAACAATCCAACAGTTTTTATTTTTTTCAATATCTTAAAGATCAAATTTACAGCAAATAAAAATTGAAAATTCAACTTAATAGCTTAAGAGAAAGTATAGAATTATTATTCATTTGGTCATCATTCCTTTATTAGAATAATTTTTCATCAAATATTTTCACATCTTGTATTAAACTCGTAAAATAATACTGAATGTCAAAAATTAAACAAAATGCTACAAACACTTGTGTTTGTAACTTATCACCGATTAATAAAGTAAATATAAGGAAGCCTTATTTTGCTATTGGTTTTTGTTTTTAGTTTTTTGATCTAGCTATGACATAAAGTAGGTTAGTGTAGCTCTTTTACTTTCAGGTCTCAATTGAATTTATAACCTTTTCGCGCGTTGGATTTATCTACTTAGTTTCAGTTAGACTTCTAAATTCTCTTCCTCGGCTCTTATTTTATGTAGTTTTCTAGCAAAACATTTTATTTATACGTATTCTCATTGAATTTATATTTATTTTTATTTATATTTTCGAAATTTTAAGTATATTTGTAAGTACTCTAGGATATAGATATTCGATATCAGAAATTTTGATAAATTTTGTATCCAAAACTTTAAGGCCATTTTGCACTTAAAAAAACTTGAATAACTGAAATTAAATTTCCTCTACTATTTTTACTATACAGTTTAACCCAGCTCGAATGATACGAGCTCTAGTACTATAGAGGCCAAAACAAATCCAACCAACTTATACTAAGTGATATTGGGAGTTAGAAATAATATAAATTTTACATTGTGTATTATAATTGTATTTTATTTGCATTCCAGCATGCAAGCGGAAAGAAGATCAGCAACAGGCCAAACAGCAGAATACACCTAAAAAGCCCCGACTTGTGTTTACGGATCTCCAGAGGCGGACATTGCAGGCCATCTTCAAAGAAACGAAGCGACCTTCAAAAGAGATGCAAATCACTATCTCTCAGCAGTTAGGACTAGAGCTCAGTACCGTGGGTAACTTTTTCATGAACGCCCGACGAAGATCTCAGGACAAATGGCAGGAAGAAGTTGATAACAAATGTGTCACTACAACAGTCGTTGTGCCCAAGAATAATAGCTCAACCACCAACAACAGCAGCGATACCACCAGCCCTGACTTGATCACACCGACGACGACCACCATACTGACAACTATTGTGACCACATCGTAACCAATGACTACTGACCTCCTCATTCACGAGTCACATGGTGGACAAGGCAGAAATTCCTTTTTTATATATAAATATATATATGAAACAGAGAGGTAAATGCAAGCTATTCAAAAACCAACAAAAAATATTAAATATAAACTCTAAAGGCTAGTACCGTTTACAGAAACGTTCTAGCACCTGATCGAAATTGGGTATGGCAGAATTCCGATCAGTGTTAGCAAAAGAACTCTAAAACAACTCGAATTACTTTTCGTTATGGTTAAAAAAAATTTCATTTTTTTAGGGGGGGGGGAGAAATTTATTTTGTCCAGTTATAGAAACAACGCAGCTTTCGTGTTCTTTTTTAATGTTGCAAAAAAGTAACTTTTATTCTTTGTAAGATGCATTATGTTTGAGAAGGTTATATATTATAGCGCACAAGAACTATCATTATTTTAAAGGAGAATGAACAAACAAAAGAATTTTTAGTTGACGGATTTAATTTTGTCGTTAATAAGAAATTATAGTTATTTTAAATTAAATTTATAAATATATAGTTTTTCTCTCTCTCTCAATTCTTAAAATTTCTTTCGCCCAGACAGCAGTTTTATTTAATTTATTATTATGATTTATATGAGAAATAGATACGGTTAGTCTTTTGACTAACTTTCATGTACTTCTTATAACAATTTTTATTTTCATTTTTTTTCTTTTGAAAAAGAACAATCTCTTTTTTTTAATCCTTTGCACGAATTTCTAATAATGACTGTAACGAAAGTAAATATGTATTTTAATGAATTTCAAACTAATTTGAGAAAATATTTGAGATATTTTATGCTTTTATTTTTACCATAATAAAATCTCTTTTCAACAAAAATAAAAATAAAATATCATTGGAATAATTCTTAAAAAACTCTAACTCAATTTAAGACTTAATAGTCATTTATAATTTTAAAACAATTCCAAATTGATGAATTGCTCATGGTAACTTGCTACCTGAATAAAAGCTGTAATACATAGGAAAATTAGTATAAATAACAGAAGTGCAATCATATTCTAGAGTAAATGAAAAGAATGCCTATTTTTATGAACATTTGCATACAAAAGTTTTCCTTCCCTTCGAAATTCGAGCTTGAATTGGAGTTCTTTTGCATTTCATATATGTAAAAAGAAAGTGAATCTTGTAAGTACAAGATGGCTTTCTCAAATTTTTTTGTCGAGTTGATGAACTCATACTCACACCTGTCCAAGCACAAGCTAGACTCGCATAGAGTCTAAGTAGAAATTCATAAATGTATATGTGGCAAGTTCACTTTGTTGCTAAGCCTAAACTTACCATTGCTCATCTGTGTCTGTCAAAGTGAACAAGGTCTTATTTAAAATACGTTTTCATTGAAGAATATACACGTCATTTTTGACGTTAACTATGCAATAAAATATAGAATGAAAAAGTATTTAGAATACAGTTGTCACAGTATTTATGTATATTAAAGTATTTATCGTAATTCTCTAACAAAGAGGAAATGCAGCCGATATTTTGCTGTATGCCTCATGTCTTCTTTGGCAAGAATTACGTTTTGAGCCAATTATGGCGGTAATAGTATTTCAGTTAGATTCTATCTCTTCTTTGATTATTATCTCTTGATTTCGATCAAAGTTACAAATTAAATTACACGAATTAATCTAATGAAGCGCTCTAATTTTCTGAGTTAACCTTGTTCACTTTACCTACCATTATTAAGTTGGAAATGCTCTCAGAGCGGATATATTTATGCAAAGTCTCTGTATTTACTTAAGGAGGCGCTAGAGGTAAGTAAATACGCGAATACTTCAAAAGAAATAAATAATTGAATAAACATTTCAGCGCCTTCAACTGTGTGATAGGTAAATTAGAAGAGTAGATGTCCTACTATGGAGCTAAATTACATCTCTGTGCTGTTCCATAGGTCGATGGAGAAATGTGTCTAAATAGAAGCAGCCTGCAAAAATCTAGATTATAATAGGAAAACTATGGTGTGTTTCAAAATAGAAATTTAAATTTTTTGAGCCATTCTACTTGATTTGATACAAATCCATTCAATAAAATAGTTGTGCCGGAAGAAATTACATACACAGTCATCTACATTTGATTATGCGATGAATTGTCCATAATGAAGAGTCGGCCGTCCATAGATGACGTCAAGCTGAAGGGGGAGTAAATTCTATTAATATTTATTCATTAAGCTAATCTCAAAATAACCAATTACTTTTGAAGGAGTTTTTACATAAAAAATCTTTTGCATTCGGCCATTTTTATTCAAAAGCTTTGCAATTAAGGTTTTTTATCGTTTCCTTTTTATTTTTGTCGTCTTTTAATCCATCTTTTAGAGAGCTTATTTTTAAACACAATCGAAGTAGAATCGAAATTTTAAATTTAGTGAAAAAATAAATGTAGAAATGTATTTTTTATAGTTATTTTTCATTTCTAAAAGTTTCAATTTAAATTTAGAGTAAAATCTAATTTTTTAGGTTACTTGCTTCATGAGTTGTTTTTATAAAACTAGGAAAAGCAAAAATTTTGGAAAATTTTTAATTAAAAGCTTATGGGCAAGCATCCCACTTAAGGCAAACTATCAAAAAAAAATGGCGTCATCTATAGCTTTACCCAACAAAATGCATTCAGTACATTTTAACATTTAAATAAATACGGCGGGCTTCTATAAAAAAATTCAAAGACGAATTTGTTTGTAATTTTGATCAAGATGAATTTATTGATGAATATATATATATTATAAAAAAAAATAGAGTTACACGTTCTCTACTTTATAAAACTCTTTTATATTAAAAGATTACTTAAATTAATCCTTTCATTTTTATTAAAATTTTTAAAATTTCATTTGTGTGAAGCAAAACTGAATACTATAGTATCCAGTTTGTTTTTAAAAGCGATCAAAAGTTACATCAACTAATATTATATACAGACTTTACACATAACTTTTAAAATCACTCTGTAGCCGCGTCTTTTACATTTACCTCATATAATACATCTTTTTTTTCATTATATCATGTTTAAGAAAATTAAAACTTTTAATATAATTTCAAAGCATTATTTCATTTTGTCACGAAAAATAATTTACTTAGAGTTTTAAATGTGTTTTTTAGAATGCAATATTATAAACTTTTCTCGTTTCTTTCAAATTTTATAGAAAATGCGAGAAGTGATATCTCGAATTGAGCCAACAGTAACTGAATGCATTTTGCCTAGTATATAACAACATAGTACTACAAGAGAAAAATTATGTATTTGCAGACCTCAATTCAAACAAAAGAAAAGTTATCGATTCCAATGATATGCGAAGGCTTTTATTCATTGTGACTATGCAATATTTTGTAGATTATTGTGACCGTGTTTTGAACACACCCTTCTTTATACTCGCACCATAATACGTTGTTTTTTCAACATTACACAGTGTAAATTTAAAAAAAAAGGGAAGGGAAGTCGCGCATATTTTTATATGTCTCTAAGGCGTGTTACATAGATTCAATAATTCTCTTTCACTCCAACTTTCAAATCATTTGAAATTACGTGTCTAGTGGAAATCTTTCATTCATAATCTTCCTCCTCAATGGATATTATGAAAAGTATAAACATGACGATAATCAAATGGTTTGAAATCTATTTTTGAAAAGAAACAAAAAAATGAATGAACCGAATAGGTGCAATTCATGTAAACAAACCATTTGTTTAGTTCTGTCAGATGCCAAATTGTAGAATCTAAATTGAGTCGTGCGAATGATAAAAGCACAAGTATATATTTCATTATAAAGAACAATCGATAAAAACTATTGTAATTTCACAAAATTCTTGGAATAGTATTCTTAATATTTTAAAATTGAAATCTCAAAAACCAACGAAAAATTCCAATCTAATGATTCTAGTGAGCAAATTATGACTGAAAGAGGACACACATCTATACAAGCTCTTGGTGTCTTTACTACGGCTAAAAAGAGCACTTTGGCAATTCAAATAATACCTAACTCACCCCAAAGCAATATCTTTGTATAGTTGGAAGTCAAGTAAGATTTAGCGCATTCCCACAGTACACTTCAATGTCAACGTAGATGTGAAATTGTGCACATTGCGCTAAAGGCTTTGTCTATATCAAGCTAGAGTTTTTTATGCTTCTAGTTTTTACAGAAGTATATGCATAATGTAAATATTTGTGTTCATACATATGTAAATGTGAGATGAATTCGTTTCCTTGGTTTCCTTTCACTACAGGCCTTTGACAATCTACTTACTTTTGTAAACACAAAAAATTTAAATTTTTAGGTAAAAAATGCCTCACAGATGAGAGATGTGCTGGACAGACCAAGTGCATGTCAGCAATCATTAACATTGTTTTGGATACGCTGATGAAACCCTTTCACGAAACCTTTGGACACGATTTATAAATATGTGGAAAATAGCTCGGAAAGTTTCCACATTTAGTAAAACAATTACTACTAGGAAAAACAGCCTCAATCAATTTTCTTTACAACGCACTTCTTAAAAGACATTTTCTTTGGAAACGCGCTAACCTTATTCATTTGAATGAGAAATTAGGTTCTTAGCAAGTGCCATTACACATTTTGAATTTCAAGTCTTACAACTTGAAATTCAAATTGAATCGAGAACTGTCAGTATTATAAACTCGTGAATTGAATGGTTTGTCCAGCACTAGTCTGACTATTGTGAATAATGCTATGGCCTGTCCAATAGCAAGGCTATGAATGAGACGTGCAGCCAAGGATGAGTTACTCATATTGATATGAAGGAAGCTTGAAGTTAGTGTTTCACACAGAACTTTTTTTTAACTACATTTTACTCACACCCAAAGTGTGAAGTACGAGTATTTTGTAGAATTTCGCTCAATTGTATGAAAAAGATTGTCACATTTTTACTTATTTTTTTGTATGTACATATGTCAGTGTGTCTGTTCTGACTATAAAAATGGTCAGGCCAAATTGTGGTAAATATGAATTTACTATGCCATCAGTACAAGAACTGGATTATTTATTTAAAAACTATATAAAATTGAAACTAAAGTAATTCTCCATCTAAAAAAAATGAAAAATTTCTATGTTTCAAAAGAGAATGTATTAATATTTCCAACCAGGTGGTCTTAGATATTGGCATTATTTACATTTGTTACTTTTTATATTATGACTTTTATTTTTCAGATGTTACTTTTATGCTGTGATTCAGTTTCATGTTTTAAAATGATAGTATTTAGTTTTTTATATATTGTTCATGCACTACTTGTGTTCTTTTATTCCTGTGGGATACAATATCTGCATATGGTCACCATTTAACATAATTTTCATCTCATTTCATTACGTTCGAATAGTTCGACAAATTGCAGTTTTTTAAGAGTTCACCCCAAAGCAATATTTTTCTCCAACACCAGACAAAAAGCTTAAGTTTAACAGTCACTTAATATGCCTTTATTGTAATATATTATGTGTACTGTTGTAAATTCTTCAAAAAAAGGAACTTAGTTAAGATAATTTTCAGCATATAAGGCATTTGCCGTAGTAAAATTAGATAGATAATAAATATTAAAAAAAATTAACTCTTCTTTATTCTCCCTATGTATACTGTGATGAGAAGTTTGGGGAGTAAGATACTATGTCTTCTCTTAGGTGTCGTTCTCGTCCTTTGACCATAGTTAAAAATAATGAGGCTCATCACCAATAACTTGTGTAGCTTTTAGTGAGAAATTAATTCGAATGAAAAAGCTCATCTTATATGAACTATTAATTATCATCATAACATAAAATCAAATTATTAAATTTTTATTTTAGTACATCTTAATATTTTCTTAAAAAGAAAAAATAAATAAATTTTAATAAATCATCTATTTGCGTGGTAATCTTATGTATAAAAATGTATTTAATACCTATTAATTCTTACAGTTAGACGTAAATTAACTATATTTTTTAGAAAGTAGTCGATTTAGCAAGTTCCAGCTTTAAAAAATTCTGCCATTTTTAAATCAAAATACTCAATTAAAAAAAGTTTTGATTCTTTATAAGAACCAAAATGTTTTTCTAGTTGGAAAAAGCTGTAAGAATCTAAAATTACTAAAATCACATGCAGTAAGATCAGGTGAGTGTCTCAAAAAGGGAGAACTTTTCACCTATAAATCCTTTAATTTTCCCTAAATCCCTCCATACAACATGAGTTTGCGTATTATCTCGTTAAAAAATCACATCAATCCTGTTGGTAAAAATAGGATATTTTTCTGCAATGTCTGTGCCTTTAATCGCTCAGGATAACCATAATAAACCCTTGCATGATCAGTTTCTCGGCATTAAGAGGCTCAAAACAAACCCCATCAGGAATGGTCCTCTAAACCCTATATTCCATGAATATTTGGTTTTGGAATTCTTCTCGGTACGTTTTTTTTTTTGTTTTGTTGCTTATCATGAGGTTGTGGTAGATTCGCATGAAGTGAAAAATAATTTTTTTTGTATAGCAGCCTCATAGCAAATTTTATGGATATTTGTGCAAGTTTTTCTCCTCACCGACTATAATGAGCACGCATATAACAAATTGCTAAATCTAACTAATCAGTTTTAAGTAGATCTGAACTTTTGCCCGAGAAGCATTTACCTTTTTTCAAACTGTTTGGCGAGAATATTCTCCATGACTCCATCAAGTGGAATTAAATACAACTGTGTGTGTGTGTGTGTGTGTGTGTGTGTGTGTGTGTGTGTGTGTGTGTGTGTGCGTGCGTGCGTGCGTGCGTGCGTGCGTGCGTGCGTGCTTAGGGGTGCTTAGGGCATCTCAAAATCAAAATTTCTGCTATGAAATTTGTTGAACCTTTGTTGGTATTGAAGCAACTTAAATACCTAGCATTGATATTTGCAGTTACTATTGCTAAAATATAAATTGAAAGAGTATAAAATGTTTTATGTGAGTTTTTTCGGTTCATTCTGTAAAGAATATTTCAATTAAAATCTTACGATTATGCATTCTAATAACCATAATTAGAAGGAGCTGAATAATGTAAGACTACTCCCCCATTTCATGAAGCACAGCAAAAATCCTCGCCTGCAACAGCGGCATTACTTCTGCACTGTAGCACTAAAAAATAACTAATAATAAAAAAAAAATTGGTAATATAACACAGGTGCTCTTAAATGAATCCAATCATATGCCTTCGTTAATATTATGTAGATCCTTTTTTCTAGAAGTTTTATCAAACCCCTTACTAAAGTAGCAATAAGATTTATCGATAAAATTTTATAAACCGAACTAATTTATTAATGAAAACTCACTTGTTGTTTGAAAAAAATAAAACAATTTGAATACATACACATCTATACAGCAATAAATATTTCTACGTTTGCGTCAGTCATTTAATTCAAAGAATACATTTTCATAAAATATCACTGTTGCCATAACTAATTATTTAAAATATATTTTTAAGCTAAAATGTCTATACGAAAATTTAGAATTGTCCTGTCTCATTTGTAGATCTCTCAACTTATTTTATTTCCTTAAAACGTATAGTTGAAATATTAATAGTGCCTGATATTTGTTGAAACTGACTCTTATTCATTGTCTTGGATGATTTTAGAACTAAAATTGACTCTAATTCATTTCCTTCATAAATTGTTGAAATGTTAAAATTACCTTATATTTGTTGAAACTGAATAATTCATTGCCTTAGTGATTTTATAATACATTTAAGCAATAATGCGCAAAGTCGTTATAAAATGAGGTATAGACACAACAACAAAAATAAGTAGTAATTTTTTTTAATATTTTCGATAGTCAATAATGAAAAAAATCGATATTAAACTATGCGAAAACACAACGAAAAATGTGTGTTAATTTAAAAAATTATTCAAAATCTAGAAAGTTTAAAGAATATTTACGAAAGAGCTTTTAGTTATGTTTGTATATCTAGAAATATTCCCCTGAAAAAAACTGCATTTTTTTCCTTTAAAAAATATGCTCATGTATACAAAGTAAAGTGCTTCAAAAAGTGTGATTTCTGACACAAATAATATTTCCAAAACCTGTTTTATATAGATTTGAAAGGGTACTTCTTACTCCCAAACTTTCTATTCCTCAGATACTTTTAAGAAAAGTATTTTTATGAATCCAAACAAACAATCATTTTGTTTCTGGGATTATTTTTCTAGTGTCTTCCAAAAAATCAGTGCATATGCAACGGTACTTTTTTCAAAAAAAGGGCAAAAGAGAGCTTGTGAAAAAAGTGTAAAATGCAGCCTTTGTATCTCACAGGATTTATTTACAAATTTTTCTAGTCAATTCTTTCTTTGTTTTTACTTTCGAAGAGCTTCAAAATGTGCGGTGAGAAAATTTATTGTTTGTTGTTATGAATCTTGGAAGAACCTAGTCATTTCTTCATATAAGTATTTTAGTGCATATATTACAGAAGTTTATTGGAGTTAATCGCAATTATGTGTTTTAAATTATTCTTGTGATTGTCATATTTATTAACTTTTCTATGATATAATTATATGTAAATACTGTACATTTCTTTTTTCAATGGTTTTTATTGTGTCTAAAGTTATTTATACATTTCGTCGCTCTTTATAATTGTTTTATTGTCTTTTATTTCAAAGTGATACCCAAACCTAGATGTTAGCACTTGTGTTTCAACTTGACTCTCAAATCCGAACCATAAACTAGAAATTCCATGTTGTTCTAGTCATTTGATTTATTTTCTTCATATCTTCTAACCACCTGAAAACATATCAGTTCCATTTTTGGACAGAAGGCAATAATTAAGTGGTCTTTGATAAGAAATTCAACTGTACTCTTTATTATGCAAGGTACGGTATTATGAATGTGATATTATTGTGTTATAATCCCGAAAAGAGTTCAAAGCGTTTCCCTATTTCATTTTTTACTATACAATATTTCAATGTGCATCTTTCAGTGATGGCTCAAGCGTAGCGTACACCTAATTTTGATAAAAAGTTGTAGGCTATAATAACTCAATGCTATTTCATTCAGTTCAACTCTGTATTAATTTATCTATCTTGTGCAACTCTCTTTTAATGTTTGTAATACAGTGAAAAACTTGACGATTTTATACATTTTCGATATGTATCATCTCAAAAGTTTTGTGCTCTGTACACCTCAATGAGCATTGATGCTTTTTATCACTCGAATGGCACATTGGTATATATGTTCACGATGTCTAAATATTTTGTTATGTCCAAATCTCACACAATATTCTAGTTTACTTCCTCCAAGCTGCGTGATTGAAGGGATGCTGGCTCGGCTTGTAAGCCAATGGATATTTTTGTAACTTTCGTTCATTTCCTATAATTCCTGTCAAGCCGAAGAGAAAATTCAGCTGTCATGCAAGAGCCTTGTAATTCAAGCAGTCACTGTTTTACTTAAATGTCGAGACCGTAATAAAATTTAGGAGAATAACAATCATTCTTTGTAGTGTGTTTGTCATTTTATGCATAGTATAGTCTCAAAAATTAGTGGCAGATCAAAGGAGGTAAGAACCACATTTCAAATACAAAGACTTACTCTGAGAAGATAAACAGAAACGAAGTAAGATTCATTTAAGTTGTTTCTTTAATACAAATTTAAAGGTAAGATATTGCCCGTTGCACTTGAGATTACAGAAAGGAATGGGGGGAGGGGCATTCAAAATTTTATATATGTTCTAACAACATTAAAAACCAAAAAGATAACTATAAGGCTCCAAACAAAAAATAATAACTACAGGGACAATCATGGGCATTAGGGAAAATTCTTCAAGCACACAGAAATCACTTTTGCTAAAAAAACATTTAATAAAAGGCTTTTTCTTAAATATAACAAATACATCTTAAAATTAAAAAAAAATTGATTTATAAACCTTGTGTTAACTTTGTTCATACTTTTGAGAATAAAAAATACGTAGAAAAGCAGAACAAATATAAATAAAAGTAGTTTAAAACATCTCCATTATAAAAACAACATAAAAAGAGATTTTTAAAACTACTCATCATTTTAACTTTTTTGTTTTAGATGAAGAAATAACTTATTAATACACACAATGAAACTGGTTTGAAAAATCACTTTAAAACACAATTATAAAATTATAAGAAGTAAGCTAAGCAAAGACTGAAATTGTAGATGGTAGTAGTGAAAGAACTGCAATAAGAAAAATCGAATGATTTATATTTATTCCTCAAAACGATTTCGTGTACAAGAATTACATTTTCGTAACACAGCTAGC
This sequence comes from Trichonephila clavata, assembly GCA_019973975.1. NCBI lineage: Eukaryota > Metazoa > Arthropoda > Arachnida > Araneae > Nephilidae > Trichonephila > Trichonephila clavata. The sequence goes on from BMAO01008191.1 coordinate 335,658, forward strand.
TGTTAAACCTCTTGTTATAAATAAGAGTGCTGTAAATTTTAAATAGAAAGGAATTCACCCAACTCATCTGAAGTTTTCAATGTATATAGAAATAAAATTTTCGCAGCTAAAATAATGATTGTTTGAAGGTACCAGTTTGTGTGTTTATTTCTAAATACATCCGAATGTTTTCATTACAATGGATGCTTCAATTTTTCACACAGTTTTTGCAATTAATAAATGTCATATATTGGAGTATTTTAAGCTATTATTAGTTACAATGAAATAATTTCTTTCGGAAATATCAAAAACTTTATTTTGGAATTATCGTATGAAACTGTGTAAGCAATGCCAAACAAATCTTTAAAGAAATAGTTAAAGAACTAGTTCTAGAATAAATTAATCAAGTAATAGCAATCAGTTATAATAAATTCAAGATTAAATATTACCTTCGGTACTATTCTGAGGAAAGTGATACGAGTAGAACAAGAAAAACATTTTATGATATTTAACAATACTTACCATAACAAAAAATTAAAATGCACAGCAAGATTCATATTGTAGACACTCTTCCTAATGTGACATTTGAATTACATTATATTTTAAACTGTAAGATAGACGCACTCATTTTTTATGATGAAATGCCAGTTTCTTCATTTAATCAAAAGATAACCCTAAGGAAAAGATGCATTGATTCAACTTACCCTGTGATTAACATTTATATACGAAAAGGAAAGTCTGTAAAGTAAAATCTTTCTAAAGAAAATTTTCTAACAATAGAATCTCTATAATAAAATGCATGTTCCTCCCAATTGTAACAAATATTGTTGTTAACTTGAAACAAATATCTTTTTATTAATATTCATGAATTTTATCTAATTAATTTGTTTCATGATATATGCATTCATTTTGGTTACTTGATAGGTTTTTAAAAATTTTAACTAGTAAAAATTGGCATTCATCTATATATATATTCTTTTTTTCATTATATGTGGCATTAAACAATTTTTTTTAAAAAGACTTCTTTATCACTTCATTCACCAGCACAAATTCCATGTACGTATTTTTATTCTTAACTTTAATTCATCACAATATCATAAATAATTTGTAATATATTTTTGTCACTTCAAAAAAAGGTAAGAAATCAAGTACAAAGTTAATGAGTTTTTTCTTAAAGTGATAAGATTTTCATAGACATGTCTTTTCTAGGCTATTTAGTATAATGTGTAGATGGAAAACTCATTAGGGAATTAAATATTTACATAAAATTTTAAAATATTTGAATATTATGTGCTAACTTTCTCAACGGATATTTTTACATACCATAATTTCGAACTGTTTTTATACTTCTGAAGAGAATTCTAATTTGATAATCAAATTATTAGTATCAGATTTGTTCATCCTAGAACTGTAAGAAAACACAAAACTAGTTACATAAAAGAGAAACTTGGGCTATAACAAATGTTTTGAACACATAATATCCAATTTCAAATCATTTAATAAGGCTATATTAAAAAGGAATTTTTTGTGGACGATTCAAGAATGTATAAATGTATACAGCTAAAAACCACTCCTTCAGCCTAAGACATGTGTCTTTCTCTTGTAAAATTATAATTCAACTATCTCAATCTACATTCTAGTTTTATGGATAATCTTTTAGGTAATATTCTCAACCCTGATTGAAGCATTAAACAATAAGCGTCCTTCGTTTAATAGTTACTCCATACTTAGAAATGAATCGTCTTTTCTGTGCCTTAACCAAGTCCTCCTCCTTACCTCTGCCTTTACCTTCTCATTTTAAAAAAGAAAAGACTTAATATTTGTGTCGCGTAAAACTGGAGACTAATAACCCTACATCGGTGTTTGCGTTAGGACGAAGCAAGATTATATACTAAAACGCAGTCCATATCCAAATAGCTCTAATATTCTTGATAGAAAAATAAAAAATAGAATATACTTAAAATTATATTTCTCTCTTTAAAATATATGCCTAACGAATCAATACAGAGATTCTTGGATTTCTGATATTTCCTTGAAACAGTATAGGAAATCAATTCCCAGCATGTCTTCAAATTGCTTTGACACAATTTCTAGTACAGATAACATACCTGCTTGATGGTTTATTTTATTATTAATGCCCAATTGATCCTGGGGAATAAAAATGAGATATATTCTGTGAATATTGAGAACGTAGTGCAGGATAATTTATCAGTACGCCAGGAATTATTAAACAAAGAAAGGTATGCGTTTTTTGAATTATTATAAATCAAGAGCAATTTCTTAGACACGAGCAGCCGAAAAATACGACGATGAATATTACTTGAATACATCTTACAGTATGGAAAATTCTAATTTATTCCCTTACCTATCGTATATGCTTTACGAGATAGATAGGGACAGTATATATTTTCTAATAAAAAGAGTATTACGAGCATTGCTTCTATCCATGATGATTGCATGCATCTTAAACAGCAGTAGTGGGTAATTCTATATTTAGCATTTTAAAGATTTCAATTGCAGATAGTTATTTTACTAAAATTGGAATACCGATCTTATTTCATTGTAAACAAATCAACGAACAGATTTTTTTAAATACATAGGTCTCATGTTGAAAAATATTAGTTTAACAATATTTTTTCTTTTGATGAATTCAACATAAAAAAAGTCACAAATATTAGCATATTGTATGCTATTCTAATGTTCTCTGTAACTGATAATATCAGTGTGCTATACTTATGCTTGAATATTTACTACCTCAAGAGATAGATCGAACAGTAATACAGAAATTTTCTTTTAATTGCGAACTTCCATATTGTTTTCTTCTGTTTTACTTCGTTAACGACTATCCTAAAATTATAATCCTGAAAGAACTCAAAACGTCACAAAAATGTGCTTACTTTATATGATATCATGTTGAAAGATCATTATTATAATCCCAGCCACTATCTTTGGCATACAACAAAGTTTCTCAAATGTTCTACATTTGCGACCCAATATTCAATCATAATTTTCATCCGCCTCTCCATACAAATAACAAAACATTCAACTCAATACTACTTTACTTTGACGATAAAGCTACAATATACGACTTTAATCTCTTAAGTGCCACCGGTGTGTATATACGTCTCGCTCAACTGGTGCGTTAAATACCCCGGACGTATATATACGTCTTTCCGAAGTACGATATTTTCTGAACACTGCTATTCATAAAATTATTCCAAAGGCTTTGAAATGCAATAAAAGGACCTTGACAGTGTGTTTGCGAAGGATTCACTTATTGTTATACTTATTTTCTCCCCCCCCCCCTCTTCCAATACATCACATACGCTCGCCTACGTGGAAAACGGAGACATTGGAGAGTAAATTGTGTAACTTTTAATCGGCAGTGAAAGGATTATTTATAAACCGTACAAATTATCAAGATAAGTGCTAATTTGTGTATATAATTTTATATGTGACAAGCCCATGGGGTCAGTGGTAATTCTTAAATTTGTTTTTAACTTTTAGCACTGTTAAATTTATTATAAAATACATTGTGCAGTACTGATACATTTATAAGTGTATTATATTAGTGTAAATGTTAATTTTATATTTTATTATGTCAGAAAATAATCTTTTGTTTTCGACTTTTCAATATGCTCGCGCCCATCTCGTAGAGTTATCGCGCCCCACAGTTTGAGAAACGTTGGCATACAATACTTAAGTAGCTATTTTTTTCCTTTTTCAGGCAAAAACCGAAACTGATTCTTTTCTTTCCCTGCCGATGGCACTCGAACACTTGCTTTCACTTATTCTTATTTTTCCTTTGTGACTCCTCAGAACCGTCACAGAAAAGTCTGTGACTACTCGATTTCTGGACAGTGATTGCTGCCTTCAAGGTTCTCATACAAATTTCCTCTGATATTATTACTTCACCTTACGCTCTACTAGTCTTTAAAATGTTTGCATGCAGTTTGCACGTTTTTGTAAATTGGGGGAAATTTTAAGCAAATTACACACGATCAATGTATTATCAATGTAAAAACTATTTCTTTCAGAATTCTTTTTAAAACGATAGTTTTTCCATCAAATCATATATGCCATGAAAATTTTCTTGGTGATGTATTTAGATTTGATTGTATATGACCGGAATGTACTTCTTTAATCAACTTATTTAAGAGTTTACCTCGTTTTCCTTTCAAAGGAAATGAAAGGCAGCACCTCCTTTCAGAGGTGCTTCTGCCAGTCCAACACTATAGCAATACTTTGGAGAGGGTGTAATAGAAAACTCAAGAAGCTTTGAGGCTATTTTTGGAAGAATGTAAACAGCTCTAGGAGATTACTTTCAAATACTTTGATTTATGGGATTTAATTCTCTTTAAGTTTAATAATGTTGTATTACATTTTTCAAATTCAGCACACATTACCTCTCATTATTATAAAAAAAGCTGAATATTCAATAACCAATGACAATTGTACAAAAAGAAGAATCTATTCATACATTAATAAACTTATTTTTTAAAGGAATATAAATCATGTTTATGAATAATATTCTTGATAACTTCATAATCATAAAATAAATTAATAATTCCTTTTATATTTTAAACATAATTTATAACTTTGAAACGTTATATCTTGTGTTCATTTTTACCTCGATTTTTCTGTTTCAATCGGTAATCTTTTATAAGGTTGTATTTGTATTTAATTTACATAAGCCAAAAATATTTTGAATTTGGGAAAGTATATTTGTCAGGAAAAAGATAACTAACCTTAAAAAAAATCCTTTTCGTTAAAAAATGTGCTTCGGAGAAAATAAATTCAATTTTTTGCTATCGAATATAATTGCTTGAAATAAAAAAAGCCTTGCATTCTCAATATTTTCTTCATTTTTTTCTAAATCCTTTTTGAGTGAAAAAACTGACTTTATTACTTAGAGTTTGAGAGGAAGATGGTTGATAAGAAGTATTGAATTTTAAAGTGCAAAAAAATCAATCTATATTTCTCTTAGTAATTATTTTTATATGCTAGAAATGTATTTCTTCATTGACATATGCAACCAATTAAAACGGTGTTAATTGAAATTGAATACAATCAAGTATCATTGCTGAAATACAGCAAGATTCTAATACATGATATAAATATAAAACTTCCATTCCCTTAGACTTATAAAAATTTCTAAATTTTTGAAAAATAGGGGGAAACGTTTTTAGTTTCTCATGATGCATATAAGTGTCATTATCTCACGATACATATAAAAGTCCTTTTAAACATCAAAGTATCTGAGATTGTGAGGGAACATTATCACATTAATATTGAATATTATTTAAATCAGTTGAAAAAATAAAAAAAAGGTTTTAAGTTAAATAGAATTCTCCACCGAAACGTCTTAACTTATAATCAAATTCGATTTGTTAGTTTATATATTTTTCAAAAGTACTGATCATGGGGGTAAAAGAATATACATATATATAGTTAGCAAAGTTATTTTTTAAGTCAGTAGAATTTTTGTATTTTGAATGTTCTTTCATAAAAACAAAGAGCCCTATTTTTTCTTGAAAAAATAGTCTTTTTTTATATTACATGATTAAAAAATAAGTAAAAAGTTTCAATGACAGATTCAGTAATAATTAAAGCAATTTATTTTCTAAGAAAAAGAATACCATGATTTCTTTTTTCCCTTTGTATGGTACTTGAAAAGTTTTTAAATAAATAAGTTATTTTCAAGGCTTAAAAAGAATTTTAAGTACACAATGAAATATTCTTCAAGTCTTTTTATGCCTTTGCCGATCAACAGCAAGTAAGTGGACAATAATCATCTATGCATTCTCCTTAAATATAATTTAAAACATCTCTCAAGAGTGTTCTAGTAATTCGGTTCAACAGATCCATTCAATGGAAACCATGCTCAGCCAAAGCACAAACAAGTAAATGAACAAAACATAGGTTCCAATCACTTTCTTTAAAGTTCTTTCAAGCACACATTTATCTTTCTTTATAAATTAGTTATCCTTCCCATGAAAAGTGTTGAATTCAATTGCCGGTCTTGTACAAAAAATAAAAAGGGATGGTCAGCTGTAAAAAGGGGAACTAGTGGACCTCCTGTTCGCACTCCTGCGGAAACACCTGTCACAGCTGCGGCTTCTCCGCCTTCTTCATTCACTTGCACTGCACATTTGTGAATCACTTTCGACAGATATAGACCTAATTGGGAACTGATACCTGTTAAATCTGCCAAACTTGGATCAAAAGCAGCGCTCACTCCCATTTGCTTCAAAAGCGGAATTAGGTCATACTGTTCTGACAGACTGAATCTCGGTAAAGTGACTTGAACAGGAACTTCTCGAAGACTCAAAGGAAGACTTGGCAAAATGTCATTTGAAAGAGCAAATTCCATATCAGATAAACCATCTCGTCTTTCTGGAAGCAATATGAGCATCTGTATCCGATCTCCAGCGTAAGGAAGCTCTAGAACTTGAGCCTGGATTCTCCGGTCGAAACCATACCTAAGCTTCCTTTTTAATCTCATCATAGGAACTGTCTTTGGAATACGGCCATCATTATAAAATGTGTCGGGCATGGTTAATCTTTGGTCGAATTTAGTCTTCCAAGTTCCTTTGAAATAGACTACATTCATAAGAAACAGCTTTGTTAAAGGATCTAATGGCTCTTTCAGAACTTTTGTAATCTTATTATTCGTCTTCCAAGCCACCCAACCATTAACGGAATCTACTGCAGCATCTGGGTGAAGTGAAAAACTAACACTTTCCACTGCTACATCAAAAAAGTCTCTACTCAGTTCCTTATACGAAGGTAAAATATTAAATCCGTTGTCTATAAGAATGGCGTTCGCCATTTCCAACTGATAGGGAGCTGGTGCTGGAGTTTTTCCTTCTGGTGGTTTCACAAAATCCAATATGGTCTTAAAATCATTATTGACGACAGGAGGAAAGTTCATGGCTGTTTGGATTTCTTCCGCTGTCATGTTTTTTGCTCCGGAATAAACAAGACCCATTGACATCGAGATACTTATTGGTGAGATGAAAACATTTTTCGTTTTTGATAATTTCGATAGTACTTGAAAGCCAAGTTCATTACTTGTGCGTATAATTGTACGAACATCTTCAATAAACGGACTATTACGGATATTTCCTCTGACAAATTGGATTACAAAAAGAAGCAATGTTATGTAAATCTTCATGGTTTCACACCTGCAATGAAAAAAAGAACATTAGTTTTAATTCTGCCTTTCACAGCACTCAAAAAATTAGTAAAAATTGTGGGTCACATTTCAAGATTCTTTCTCTGATTATAATGTCACCACTTTTTAACCATCAAAAGAATAATGACCAAAAAATATAAAGTTATATACATATTTATCCTTGAAGTATATAATTAACTCAATTATGGTCACAGTTGTAACACATTTTAATTTATTCAAACCTCATTCGATCATTTCTTTTAAAACTAGGCAACTTTATTCAGCCCGAATTATTCGAGATTTTTTCAAAGGCCAATTAGGGTTATTTATGTCATCGTAAGTTATACATATTTATTGTGCTTTTGTGTGGTGTGTTATTACATATACCAATCAGATTTTACCCCAAGTTAAAATAATCGCATCAAAATTAGCCTTAGACTTCTAATTTAAGAAAGTTAAAATTGTGTGTAATATATAAAATTATCAATTGCTAAAATTTATTCTTATTTATTCTTTCCCCTTAAATTCAAAATTGGTAATTTCAGAATCTAAATTCAAGCATTTCCTCATTGCATAAAAAAAATTAAAAATAGCTAAAAGAAAATTGTAGCAACAAAAGAGTGAAAAGTTTCTCATTTTTAGTGACATCTTAGAATGCTATGAAAATTTTTTATTGGAAAATAATAATATCAATAAATTACGGAAAAACTAGTTATTTTTTAAAATTAATTTTTTACTACTGCTGCATAAACGAATAGATATTAAATATTTTACTAAAAGTTCAGAAAAGATATAAGAGTGTATCATCAGATGTACAGAATACATTCACACACACAGAACAGATATTTTTTGAATTCTCAAATATAAATTAAACTTTCAACAGTTTTACTCTGAAATTCAATCCAATTCTTGCACATAAGTTGTGTTTTCAGAGAAAAATTTATGTGAAACAATAGGATAGTTTGGAAATGAAAAAGAAAATCATTAAAAAGGTTTCATTTTTAAGAGATTAATTTAAGTAAAAAATTGCAAAACACTTAAAATTTTCTAAGTTGTTAATTGCGTTAAAATGCATTAGATAATCACACGTAACATAAGAGGCCAAAGCTGATCACAACTGATCACAAAGTTTATTGCTAAGAATGTTCTTATCTAGAGATTCTTGAGACCAAAAAAAAAGTAAAAAAGAATCACAATATCTCATCGTCCTGACAATATCTTTTAGAAAAAGATTTAGAAACAAATGTATTCAGAATTACAGCAAAGAATAGTAGCCTATAAATATTACCTTCCTCAAATATTAATATTACCTTAAAGAAAGTTCTTAAATCAGGACTAAAGGTAAGAAGGAACATTTTTAAATTTGTATAAAGGCAAAAGACCTTGGATTTGAAATGTGTTATAAAATCCCTAAATTAAGATATTGACTCAGTTAAAAATTCTTTCCATTTTTACTCTTATATAAGAAATTAGCTCACGTTTTTTAATCTAAAATATACTTTCTTGCGGAGAAAATTAATCTCTTCACACGTATGGTTTCCTTAAAAATATAACCAACAAAGGAAAAATCATAAAAAGCTTTCAATTTATTACCCAAAATAGTAAGTACTAACTAAAAATAATGTTAGAAATATGTGTAGATAATACTTCCTCATATGTCGTAGATAAAATATTGTCATGTGAATATTCTATTCATTTTCAAGTATTTGCATCCCCAATCGAAAAAACCCTGGAGTATTTTTCAAATTTTATGCACAGTTACTTAATTACATAGTTAAATTGATGAGTTACGTTTTTCATCTTTTAATCCTGTTTAACAAAAATAAGCTCGTCCCACACCACATCACATACATTTTTCATAGCCGAGAAGTTACCACACGTAGTGAAATTATTGCAGCCCATTTTCCCGAAACTTTATAATAATGATAATCATCTGTGATTAAACTCGTATATGTATTACCAGTACTTAGCTTCTTCGAAAAACACTTTTACAGCTTTTAATGTAAGGATTTACAGCGTTAAATCTGACGTAAAAAGTGAATTCCCTTTCACGTTACAGGGCAATTGAAACAAGTTATTCGAGAAAAATACTTTCTGTAAAGTCTTTTTTCTAACTTCTTTCCTCTTAAAACAGAAATTTGACTACTCAAGGTCTCCTTTATTCACGATTCAATTGCACAGAATAAAAATTCCATTGTTTTTACGCAAGTAGAATTAAAAATGTCGAGAGAGAGAGAGAGAGAGATACATAATGCAAGTAACATTTTATATGTACAATGTGCTGTCACACAGCGTTTTTGTATTTTATTTCATGCCTTGATGAAATGCTTATTTTTCGAGATTTTAAATATCCAATTGTTCGCTCTGTCTTATAATAATTATATAAACAAAGAAAAATATAGAAGATGAAAAATCGGAAAGTAAGTTTTTAAACATAATTTTTTTCTTATGAGAAAATAAAAAGTTGATTGTGCGGGAGGTTAAGAAAGCAATGGTATTGAAATCATTTTTCACTTAATTGAGAATCCATAAGGTATGTAAATTACTTTGTACTTGCTAATAAGGAGTAAAATATTGACTTATAAAAAATTCGCACAACATAACAAAAAAAAATCATAGCATCTTGTAAACTTAGTAAACCCGATTTTTCCTCTTTCGAAATATTTCATGATTTATTTTCAATTAAGCACACTAGAACCAGTAAGGAATATAGTACTGTGCTGCAAAAGCCTGCAGTACTTACTTATGTCAAAATTAGATTGTTTCTATTAAAAATATTATAAGATTAATTATTTCTAATTGCTCCACACAATTCGGGAACATTTTAATTGAAGTATTTTTTATTCCGAAGCTGAAAAACTATAAGTTAATATTTATTTTAATTCTAATAATAATCAACATACTAAAGTAGAGAATTTCATATTCAACACTTTTATGAAACCATGATTCTAATGAATGTGTCGTCTGCTTCCAATAAAATCTTTCTATATTCAAAAAAGCAAATTACTAATATATTTTAGCTAAAAATTGCACAGAAATCAAAAACTTTAATCTAGTTATGAATCTGTCTATCACTGAATTAGAAATAAATATTAGTACACAATATCATAATAATGATGAACTATGTCATACATGTTTTTATCATCTGTATATTAGTCACTTTTAATACCATACAAATGTGTTTTTAAAGCTCAGATAACATTGAAAAAAGTACTGTAAATGTTTTTAGGTGCACTTTAATGAAAAATTAGACAATAATTAAAAAAGTAGACTGTGGCAATGTATACTACCAATGCCATGATTATAAAACTGCTCCCAGAATCAATACTAGACGCCAAATTATTTTTTTTATCGTGATTTGAATAGCATAATATGTTTTGACTTTTAAGTTGACAACATAATGTAAGTATTTTCACCAATTTGCTTACCACAGCCGACTTTTTTTGTCTGCATATCGGGAACTCCAATTTTAATGCAATGCTCTCTTGAAGTACTTCAAAAAATATAAAGACAGAATTTCATTTGATTTCAAAAACAAATAAAAAAATTTGAAATAAATCGAGGTTTATTTTCCAAAGACATTCATGGGTTGCTTTCAATAGCCGACACTTCTTTAATTTATTTAACTATTCAATCTGCACATTTACAACTTTTTTAAAATGCATTTATCGATTACTTCAAGCTACATTTACTAACCAAATTTTATTTGTCCATCACCAGGCACTGCATTTATAAGTCACTTTAAGTTTCATTTTTGATCATTTCAAGCTGCATTTGTTTTTCATTTCAAACTGCATTTTCAACTCCATTTGCGATCACTTAAAACTGCATTTGTCAATTACTTCAAGCTACATTTGTTATTCCCTTTGTAGCGCATATCTCAGGCAGTAATATGCAGTCTGAAATGTAAATATACATTTTTATTCCTTTTCTTTTAATTTACATGGTAATCTTTTTCAAATGCCATGAAGATTCTTGTTTAGAACGTAGAAGGTAAGAAAATTCTTCATGAAATGAATTACACACTATGATAACAAATTTTAAAGAATGAAAGTTGTTTTAATACCTAGGTTTATACCATTGAATTTAATAATTTTAATACCAATGTATAAAAATTTGTTGTTTATAGAATGCGGTTTCATGTTACTTTAGAGAATTTAGTCTTAAAATCAAACTCGTTGTTAAATGTTTGAAAGAGAAAATCACGCAGTTTTGAGAGACACCGATTACTTATTCCTGTAAGTAAAATACGGTATTTTATTTGGAAAAGGAAAACAACAGGAAAATTAAAGTAGAGGTATTTTTCAAATTTCTATTTTAACACACCATGCCAGATGGATTACATAACTCATCCGTGCTTGTGTTTCATAGTCACTTGTAAAGAAATGAAACCACAATAAATTTGTTAAATTTGTCTCAATGTTGTTATTCAGATTCAGACAACATATTTTACAAATATATGTGAATAATAATCTTTCTATAAGTCACTTAGTTTCAATATAGAGCAGTCTAGAATGACGATTCTAAATCGAGGTACGATAAATTTATAGCAAATAATTAAAAACACACTTTTTCCTTGTTTAATTTGTAAATAATATTCAAAAGTAAAGCCATACACAAAAGTATTAGGCGCCCTTCAAAAATAATGTTTGTAAAATACCATTGTGTTGAGAAAATATAAAGCTATATATATATATACAGAGCGAGAAAAAGTAATCATTTTTTTATTTACAAAAATCAATATTTAGCTGAGCAACTTTTAGACTAGTTTATTGCATGAATTCTTTCTGGCATAATCCTTACTACCTAACAACATTCGTTTTTCATTACTTTATTTCATTTTTGCTGTAGGATGCTCTTAATCCTTTTGTGGGCCTTGGGAAGATTACTTCCTATCTATATGTCTTACAAAATATGCTTGTGGGAAGCGCAAAACCCATTATAATACACTCATGTCCATAAATTAAGGATAATGAAGTTCAGGCAAAGAAAGAGACAGAAGCAAAACAAATTTGACTTATTTGTAAAGTCTATTTATTAAACAAAAGGTAAAGAGCAAAACAGATGCTATATGTTTGACATAATTAATAAAAATTGCGATTTTTACTCCCTGGAGCAAATTTCAATAATGAACCTATTTACAAAAAACAGTATAACATGGTTAGTATGATGGTTAATACGGAGTATGTCTCCCGGACGATGCAATACAGGCCTTACAACGCCTACGCATGCTGAGTATCAAATTATCAATCTGATCTTGGGGAATATTACACCACTCATCAAACAATGCCCTCCGAAATTCCGGTAGACAGGTGGGATGGATGACGGACTGCAATTCGTCGGCCAAGCATATCCCACACATGCTCTATTTGATTCAAGTCCAGTGAGTATGCTGGCCAATCCATACGGGTGATATCCTCCGATTGAAGGCATTCGTCTACAATGTTTGCATGGTTAGGAAGGGCGTTGTCATCCATAAACAAAAATTCAGCACTCATGGCGCCCCGAAACAAACGTACATGTTGTTCCAGAATGACATCCCGATAGATGTGGCCTGTCATCGTTACACTCTGAACATGCAGGTCAGTTCTAGAACCAAGAATAATTCCTCCCCAAACGAGCCATCCTGTACCACCGTAACGGTGTCGTTTAATTGTGTTCTCTTGGTGGTAACGGGTACCTGGCGCTCTCCATATGAAAGTCCGGTGAGAATCGGACTGCAAACTAAACCTGGACTCGTCGGAAAGCATCACACAAGACCACTGTTGCGGTGTCCACAATTCATGCTCTGTACTCCAGGTTAATCGCAGGCGACAGTGAGTTGCGGTAAGGGGAACACATCTGACAGGCCTACGAGCATATAGACCAATGTGCCCTAAGCGTCTGTACACGGTCTGCCTTGAAACTGTCGTACCGGTAGCTGAAGAGAGCTGACGAGACAGGTCTGATGCTGTGCTCCGTCTGTTTCTTTTGGCAGTAAATGCCAAATACCGGTCCTCATTCGGCGTTGTTACTCGGGGGCGACCTGTGCTGTAACATCTACTCACATTACCATCATCTTGGAATCATTGCCAAAGCCTGGAGATGACACTCTGAGCGATTCCAAGTTCCTCGGATTCTTCCAGCTGGGTACGTCCACATTCCAATCGTCCGATAATTCTACCACGTAAAAAATCATCCAAATGCTTCCTTTGCGCCATAACTATGCGGTTATTGCACTGAAAGGCTTTTAAAGCACTTGTGAACAATTTTACTTCTTTGCCACCATTCCTTATATACCTCTCTCTTACACTCTCGTCATTGTGACGTACTATCCGTGCCATCTGGTGGTTTCCTGTAATTTGCATTTTCTTCTTCAAGATGTTTGTGATAATTCTACAGATAAAATTTTTATTTTAGAGTTCAATTTCTGTGTGATTCTGAATTATCCTTAATTTATGGACATGAGCGTATATTGGCCTTGCTATTATAACGATGGGAAGACTAATTCTCAAACTAATCATTTATTTTCTTATTGACCTTGCCATCATAAATAGTTTCATACTGTGGCAAGTGAACAAAAGAAACAGAAGTTTAGACCAGCTAACATTTCGTATAGCATTAGCTCGTCAGCTAATAGACGGATATTCCACAAGAAAAAGGAAAGGACATCCTGCTAGCTTCCTAGAAAAGAAGTATGTAGTTTCGGATAATGTGCGCTTAGAGCCAGTGTGAGAAATCATGTGCTAAAGATGGTTTTCAACTATAGACTACGTTGGAAATGTTACAGGAGGGCAAGAAAAGAGAACCCGCAACGTGTGCAGAATGTGATGACCCTTTGTTCATTGCAACATGCTTCTCATCTTTTCATGGTAAATAATCACCATTAAATTTAATTTTCTGTATAAAGGTGAATGGTTCCTTGGAGAGTATTCTTTCCAACCCCAAAATTTTAATGTAAACATAAAATTCTGCAAATAAAGTATATTTTCTTAAATTCTATTATTTATATATATATATATATATATATATATATATAATTGTTAATAAAACATAAAAAACTGCGATAAATTCAAAAGAGAAATGAATGACCCACGAAAGGGTTAATGCCCCCTTTGAAATAACTGGATACTCTCCAACCTTGCGTTCTAAAAATATTCTATGGGTTTGAGATCCGAAGACCTTGGGACCACTCCAGCAAAACTACACCCTTATCTCTATATCCATTCATAGCTGTAGTTGATTTATTGCATGTTCTGTTGTACTTCTGGAATTTAATCCCATCCATGTTTGTGTCTCCATAAATCTGAAAAAGTGGTGTCTCCAAGGCCATTTTGATTACATTTATTTACCGATTCAAATTCTATGTTCTGCAACCTCTAAGCTTAGCTTCAGCAAGTATTCTTCCAGCGGTTCTAAAGATGATTTGATTTCCTATTATCACCGATAAATCAACAGCTAGCAGGGAGCTCTCAAAGCAGCTCGTTTCAACCATCAGTCCACACTGAATACGTAGAGATCCTTTTACTTCCTATTAACTTGTGATTTAAAATAAAGCAGAAATTTCGAGACATTCGATAGTATGTTGAACTGCATATCTCTTGCATGCTGCTTTTTCAACCTTGCTTTAGCTCTTCCCCGTTTGATTAAAAACAGTATTGTTTTTAAGCTTTGTTTTTCAATAAATTCATTACTTTTTGGTATCGGAAATCGACACACTTTGTGATTTGGGGTGAATCAACAGAACTTATATGTATATATGCATTCTAAAACAACAAGAACAGACTAATACAAACTTCAAGAAATCGTGAATTTTGCATTAGAGTCGGTATAGACTTTATTGGCTCTTGAATGCTATGATATTTGTTAACGTTGTTGTCTAAAATCAACATCAATGTTATAATAAGCAAATTAAGTGATTCTGAGTTACAACTTACACTTATCATAAAAATATAAAGTTGGCTAATACCAAGTCCATGACTTTATTTTTGATAAAAAAGCAACGAATCTTTTTTATTTCAATTACTAAATTAATAAATAAAAGCCCTCAGTCATAAAAATGGCTTAATAACTTGTTTTTCTTGTTATGAGAATTTGTTCTTTGATGGTTTATAAATACGATGTTTCAGTATTCCTATCTTTAAACGGTTCGACAGAAAATTTCCATGCATCATATATAAGAATATCGACCTACCAAACATAATGTAAAAACCAAATTTTGACATAGTTGATTTACTTGAATTCAAAATAACTGAAAAATTCATTTTATAGCCAGAATTTGAAAATAAGGATTTAGAGTTTTTTCATATTTACGATGGAATAAATTTATATTTATGTTACCGAATCTAAATTATTATTGCCGTTTTTCAATCCTCGAAATAAATTTGTGTATTCATTACTCTCAATTTCTTTTCCAGTTTAATCACACATAGAACGAGTATAATTATAATTCTATTAATATTGTACATTTACAAAACTATAAATAATGTTTCAGATACGAAGGAGCCAATATTCAGAGGAGATAATTCTATTAATATTGTACATTTACAAAACTATAAATAATGTTTCAGATACGAAGGAGCCAATATTCAGAGGAGATAATTCTATTCCACATTGGTAAAAGAAATACTTGTTAAATGAACAATAATTCTCAATAACTGTATAAATAACAAAATGAGGTCTCAAATCACTCCCTAAAGATATTATTTATATTCTAAATAATTACAGTCATTCACAAAAGCTTAAGACCAGTAGCTTATTTTCTACATTTTAACATATTTTAACATTTTTGAAGACTGTGTTATTTCAAGTGTTGATTGCATCCAGACGCATTTCACTGCTATTAGTAAACGCGCCCGCATCGTTTCTCACCATTTGCTCATTGGATTTTGAATTAGACAATTCCTTTGAGTAATCATTGTAGTGGGTAAAAACCTTCACTTATTGTTACAAAAAAAGCAGAAATAGTGCCCCTGCGTAAAAGTTGGTTTCCCTAAAAGAGAAATAAGCTAGAAGGTAAATGTGAGCAGAATAACTGTTCATCAAACCTTTAGTAAATTTAAAATTTCAAAAAAACCGACGGACTTCAAGTGGTCGACCAAGTAAAACATGATGCTCAGAAAGATAGTCGTACAAACAAAAACTAACGTAACTAACTAAAACGCCGTACTAACAAAACCTCCAACAATAAGATTAAACTTACACTAGATGAAAAGAGCACCAGTCTATTTCAGTACTATTTCAAGAGATTTTTGTCACAAATTTTTGGTTTATCATCCAATAAACCAGTAAGGAAAATCGACTTACTCCAAGTTTGAAAAAGAAACGACTAACTTTTACCAGACAGTACCAGAATTGGAGTACAATGGTAATTTTCCGACAAGTCAAGTGTGTGGTTATTTTCTTCGTGTACTACTGTTCTGCTTTTCCTGCCACATGTAACCACTATCAAGAGAAATGCCTTCTTTACTTTCGTATGAGATAAATTGAAGCCTTTCATGGCTGTTCATAAATTTTTGATTTTCTTTCATAATGGAGCGAGTCACAGGTCAAGAGCTGTTAAAAACTGTTTGATGGCAGAGAAAATCCAAGAGCTTGGCTAGCTACTTAACAACCAGGTCTGAGATCCAATGAGAATCTGCGATGTATTGTGAGAAATAAATTTGTAAAAAATCAGTCGTGCAGTGTTACGTTACATGACTTGTTGAAGCAAAGAAACATATCTGGTGTTTTCTGAAATTTACTACTAATCTCTTTTTTATAACATGCCTAATATTACAGCAGTGGTTCAAAATAAAGGAGGTCCTACAAAAGACTGATTTTGCTTTAATAATCTTATAAATCTCTTGTGTTCTTTGATTAAACGTGTTATTGTTGTGAAATTCCATTTAAACTGATTTTTCTGATTATTCTCAAATTTTTGCAAGCCACTCTTTTCAGAAGGAAATGCTGTTTTTTGCAATGGCTCCTTTCGCCAAATTTATTACTTTTGAACACCATTTTGAATAAACATAACGCCATAATACAGCATATGTTTTTTAAAGAAATAAGTTTTTTACCTAACTCTTAAAAATAAGGTAAAGTAAGTTTTTGTTAAGTAAGTCACTGAAACTAGTAAAATACAAAAAAGGAAGGTAAGACCCATCAAAATTGTAATATTTTATCTCTTTCCATAAGTTACAAAAAAAAGGAAATTTTAAAAATTGTAAATCTGAAGTTTATCTATATATAATATTAAGCCTAATTAAAAACAAAGTATTGATAGAAAATGTGATTTTAATAAAAATTCAAAATGTTAAGACATTAATTTCTTACGAAAAACTGTACGGAAATTCACTACTGTAGACATATAATGGATTTAGTGTCAATACTTATTTTGTAGCTTGAGAGCTATTAAATAATGCTGAATTCTATTATTTTAAACCAGTTACACAAATTTTAACATAATTTCATTTAACGAATAAGAATTCTTATAATTAAATAAATCCTGAACACAATTCAATATTGTCTCTTAAAACTTTACTGTGCTATTTTATTCTAGCGATGGTACATTAAAACATTTTTGGGGACGAGATCAGCTTAAGAAAAGGAATTAATTTAGTTTTTTTAGATAAAATCATTTTGATTTTTATACCCCCTTTTTTAGTGGGAATATGTTAACCATATTCCATTGTGTGTGCTTTTGAAAGTCATTTATATAACTTTTGTTTCATTTTACTTCTCCCACATTAAATTTCTAAAACATATTTTGTAAATATTGCAACTTTCATAAGTAATAGTGAATTAGAAATATTTTGTTATATTTTAGATAATGATGCTGAAATTAAGAATTTCTACATATTATTTCCAATGAAATTTATGAAGACTTAGATCAATACTTCGGGGGGGGGGGAAAGAAATTTCTGAAATATGTTTGTAAATACTACCAAACATGTAAAATTAATTGTAAATTAGACTGATGAAGATAACTGATAGAGAGACTGCTGAATTTGGTGGTAAGTATATATACCATGGCTAGGCAAAAGTTTAATGAACTGAGTTACATTGCTTTTCATCATTTGCTCTCATTTTTTAAAAATTCTGGAACTCATAAAAAAAAGTGTCGAAAAACGCATGTAGACCGTTATTAAAACGATTTTAAAAATAAACAGAATGAGGACAGGATAAAAAAAAGTACTTAATAACGGTTTTTTATGACATGCTCATAAATAAAAAGTAAATGAAAACTCTCTCGAATTTTCTCAAGCCATGCATCCAACCTGCATAGACCAATATCAAATATTCTCCAACAGATATTTCAGATGTTTTTTATTACTTTTACTAATTAACTACTCTTGAGGTACGAAAAAGCTGATAAGGTAATGCAGCATGGAAAATACTGATATTTCGTATCATAAAAAAGCCAATCACGATTACATTACCCTGATACTATTTTTTTTAAAATTTTTGTATCCTCTATTTCATTTGTGAATGCGTGAAAATCTCTGGTGAAAATATTTTCTAGCAACGTATATATACTTTCATTATTTTTCTTATTTTTATTTCTCTAGAAAAAACTAAATACAGAAAAAGGAGCATTCATTGTTTCCCTATCAAAATTCTTTAAAGAGAAATTTTTAAGAAACTCATCATGTTTCTGAAGGAATAAAGTATGTTTGATTCTTTTCAAATCCTATTCTTAGGTGCAAAATTATTTGATTCGTAGTTTTGATTACTGAAAGAGAACACGTGTGAATAGTGAACTTGAACTCAACTTGCTTAAAATGCATTGAAGAGATACATAAATGTTCATCTGAAAGACACTGATTATTATGAATAGATGAGCGCACATATAATGGATAGAGTGCTTGAAAAAAAAAACCTCAGTTTGAACACTTGGTCACTTTTGAAAAAGTTTACCTCTTTTTGATAGTGCTCGAGTTCTAATCAGTATTTCAAAGTTTGAGTTTTGAATTCAAATTTTTTCTCCCCAAACAGCCCATAACTTTGCTACTCCTCTTGTGTATAGCCACAGTTTCTAGTAAGCTTTTTTATAAGATAATGACCAGGTTCTAATAGGTATATTCATATATTTTTCCATCTCCAACTTTCTGTATAGTTCATAACAGGGCCTGGAGATTAAGAAACATTGCATATTCAATGATATTGTATTGTTTGAGTTTCCTCTTACATAAATGACTCTATGTGCAGACACAGTTGTCCTCTTATATTTTCCCTCAGGAAATAATAGTATTTAAAAATTTCTCATTCCTTAAAATCGCCTTGAAATTTCATATGTCCCGAATGATCCTACTTTTTTTTTAAAAAATTCCATCCAAATAATTGTATGTATATATGCTCATTTTTATGTGAAAAATTGTGCTGTTTGAACTTTCATGTGTTTCACAGGTTGTACATGTGTTTCTCATGTTTTATTACATTTCTACTTTGAAAAAATAGCAATAATAGTAAAAGGTTTGCAATGAGATTCAAAGCCCTAATGTTGTAGTTAAATTATTTGAAGATAAACACCAGTAAAGCATTTTTTCCATAATTTTTTTTCTTAAAAAATCAAACTATGCTTTGAATTTCTGAAGTTGTTTTATATTCAGCATCGAAATTTCCTTATATTTATGAGAACTCGTTTTCATATTAAATATTTAACGTTTGCCATAATTGTGTTAAGTATTCAATCGTGCCTTAATTTAACTAATATGGCTATAATTTCAGTAATTTTAAGTAACAGTTTTTTGCAGTACAAATATAAATCACATGTACTGACAAATTCAAGTAAAATTTATAGAAGCCGTGCTCAACAAGACAAAATGTAAACGTAATTTTTTAACTAATGCTTTATCTCATTACTTTTTTATCCTGAATATAATTTTATTGATAAATGGAAACGAAATGTACATTGCATATTTTCGATCACCAAATATAGATTTTAGTAGATTTCGTACGCGAAGTAAAGTTTTTAAATGTTATGATAGGATTTTCTACTCTTTTGCAATAAATTAAATAAATCCTTTACTAAGGGAACGGAAATTATTGTACAGAGAAAAGATTGCTGGAATTTTCTCTGGATTTTATGTTTGTATCACATATGTAATTTATACTTATGTAACGAATGGCAAACAAACAGACACAACAGTACGCACTGTATTAATCACGGGAACACTTCCAGTCGGCCTGCCAGCTAGTTGGTGAAAGTAGATTTAAATAGCCACGCGACAAACATCTCGTTATTGTTGATTATTTGACTGTTTGATTTATTGTAACTGTGCTCAATTCCGAATGTAAATAAGAGTTGGAATAAGAAAAATGGCGAATAAAGGTTGATCTGTACTAACCGCCGTATATTTTCTTTGAGTGCAGGTTATACTTATAATATTCTGAAGTCAAAGAGATCTCGAAGAAAGGTTTTCGAAATAGCATTTTTCTGAATATCTAGAGATAAAATTATGAAGAAAGCTTGGGTTTTTTTAAATTTCAGATAGTGTGTGGATTGGGAAAATTAACCACTGCAAACCTAGTACATTCCCAGAAAGCTGGTATCACTTTTTAGTGCGGCACCATAAAAGTAAAAACCAATTGCCACAATGTAAGTTTGACACCCAATTTTACTCCCCAGAGGGAGGCACCTGAGTTTTGACTATACGAAATTGCTCAATGAATTTAATTTTTCCGTGATCCCCCAAGCCAAATAGGCACTCAAAGGGTCTTTTACATGCCGCATAATCATACGACATGGATGCTGTCTATCTTTTGCAACAAGGAAGTTATAAATGGTTTTTTATGCGAATTGAATTGTAAAAAAAAGTCAAAAATGACTTTTCAGGGAAATAAAATTCACTAAGAAAACATTAAATGTCTTTTAAAAAAAATGGGATTAGTTCTAAGAGCAAAGAACTCGTATTGGTTATATCTTTTTGAGGTTATCTTATTCTTTCCAATATTTACCACCTTTAATAACATAACTAATGAACTTAAAGAAGTTACAATCATTTAAATTAAATCTGCTACACACCTTTCTTTATTGTGATGAGTATGAAGCATGTCTGATAAAAGAGAGAGAGAGAGAACAACATTGGAAAGATATACTAGAATTGCGAATTAGCTTACATTGCTAAAAAAGGGGGGAAACCTTGTTTGCTATGAGGAATGAGTTAATTTTTAAGTCAATATTAAAATAATTAATTTACTCTAATGTAACTCTTATAATATCAACATACGCCAAATGAAAATTATTCATTTCAGAATTACATCTACTTCATGATTATTCCAATTCTAACACTTGGTTGCAAAATTCTTTATTTTCAATATTCAAATCCGTTTAAACATATTTGAATATTTTGTAGTGTCATTATCGATGCTTCCCCTAGTTCTATTGTCATTGAAGTAAAAGAAATGAGACACTGGAGTAATTCTTAAGAAGTATAAAATAAGTTGTCTTTTCCAAAGCGAAGAAACCGATACCGCTTCTTACACCGGCTTTAAAATTTTCAGTTCTATCTTCAGTCGCTTATTAAATACACTGGTGTGAGAAATTAAGAGAATTTACATATTTTATTGAATTGCGTGAAAATAACTGAACTGAATGAAAAACCACTGCTTCTAGATAAAGATGCACATCTTGTATGGTAAATATAAGTAAGCGTACACGTGTGTGTAGGCGGAGCCAGCAGAAAAACAGGCTTTATAAACACAAGTAAGTTAAGACGTATTTCATTCGCCAGCACATCTCGGTGAATTTCTTGGTGTTATTTTGAAGCAATCGGCTTCATTCCAATTGTAACAGTAAAAATGAGTCACCACCAACGTTTAAAGGTGGGGAGGCTAGAGAAGCAGGCCAATGTCCATATTTGGAGAGAGTTCAATTGAACGCTCAGTGTCGTGTGTAACTTATAGAAGCAGTTCCAGGAGACTGGATCGATTGAGAGAAAGCCATGTCGTTCAAGAGCCATGACAACCAGAGAAGATCACCATTATTGCGAGGCGCAACAGAGGAGCTACAGCTTCTCAGCTCTTTCGTTACTTGTATGCAGCCACAGTAACCCGTGTATCCGGGGTGACTGTTTCAAAAAGACTTCGTGAGAGAGGGTTGTTTGTAAGAAGACCGACTGTAGGAGTCCCTCTCACGTCTACGAACAGTAGAGTACGTTTAGCATGGTGCAGACAGCATAGATATTGGATTATGGATCAATGGGTGACCGTTCTGTTCACCTATGGAGTCCCGTTTCAGTCTAAACACCGATTCTCGCCATACGTTCATATGGAGAGAACCAGGAATCTGCTACCTACCCACCAATATCCGAGGAAATCGACAATTATGGTGGAGGAAGTTTAATGGTCCTGGCAGGCATCATGTTGGATGGCCATTCACCTCTCCATGTCTTTGAAAGTGGCTCTGTGACTGGTGTGAGGTATAGGGATGAGGTCTTGGAGCCTATGTTCGTCTTTTCAGGGGTGCATGTGGCCCCGAGTTCATTTTAATGTACGATAACGCGAGGTCACATAAAGCTCTTCTGGTCGACGAATTTCTAGAGAGTGAGGATATTCACCGTAGGGATTGGCCAGCTAGGTCTCCAGACCTCAACCCTACAGAGCATTTCTGGGACGCTCTGGGGAGGTCAATTGCAACTCGCAACCTCCCTCCGAGGGTGATCCAGGAAATTAAAACAGCGTTACTGAACGAGTGGGACCAATTGCCACAAGAACTGAAAAACTGCCTTATTTCAAGTATGACATTATGCTGCGAGGCCTGTATAGCTGTAAGAGAGGGCCATACCCCCTAATAACCCATTTCTTTTGTTTATTCTGTAACCGCTGTTTTATACCTTCCAACTCCAACGAGTGTTACGCTTGATCATGCGTGTGTATTGCAATTGTTGAATGGGTATTTGTTTTGTATTGTATCAATGTATGTACATATCAAATTTCACTAAAATCGGCCCAGTAGTTCTAAAGATAATTGATAAAGTCTGAAAATTTTCTTAATTTCTTACACCAGTGTAGTACATAATGATACGGCTTGTTTCTTTCGTTAATGCTTTGGGGAAAAAATACAGATTTAGGAATTTGGAATAGAAATAATTTTATGTTAATTATAAAATGTCAGTTTCAAAGCCATTTTCCCCAAACTTTTTAAAAAGTGCAATTTTGCTAATTTTACAAGTGTTATATTAAGTTTTTTTTTTAACATTTATAAGCCCCGTGCACCACGCAATGTATAACACGGGGGCATACAACACAGACAGAAGAAAGGATTACAACACAAACATCCATGCCTTCTCCGGGATTCGAACCCAGTCCCTGCGGCACTGCAGTCAGCTTCACTGACCACTATACCGGATGGGCGGCTATATTCAGTTTCACGTCATTTTTTCCGAATGTTTGAGAGTCAGTATTCCCAAAATTATTAGATTTTCAGTATTTCTGATAGTAAAGTCTTAATTTCTTTGAAGATGAAACATAAAATGGATGACACTGAAGTAATGAACTGTTTAGTCGTATGATTGCAAAGAAACACCATGAAGCAATTTTTTGTAAGAACAGATAGACTCTTTAACAGCAATAATCATTATATCTTAGATAATTGTCAAAAAAGTCATACATTTTAATCAAGATTATTCGCAAAACTCATTATTTGCGTAAAAATAAGCATTTTTGTCCGACAAAATGAAACTCAATTACATGGATCATTAATGCATTTGACTTACGGAGCAAATGCGATTAACCTGCACGAATATTTACCTTCACCTAAGCAAATTTTTTTTTAAAAAAAATGCTTAGCAACCAGCATGAAACTTCCGCTATTGATTTTTTTTGGAAACCAATAATATTTCCTACATATATATTTCTCTCTTTTGTTTTTTATATTTCCACACAGTGTTTTTTTTTTTTCAAATAATTTATGTTATAGAAAAACTTTAAGTAATATAGGGTGTAATAACTGTTCACTAAAATAATACGTAAATATTCATGTTTAACGAATATAATGCCGAACATATTTAAACTTAAATGGAGAAATAGGTTTCACATTTTTTGGGTAACATATCACTGAAGCTATAAATTGCACAATAAGAAACTCTTAGGTTTTATAGACTGTTTTATCATTTGAAATATTTCAATTTTAAGCAACAGCAATATTTCAACATAACTTCAGATCCCTGTTTTTTTCCCTGTTGTAATATATTTTGCATGATTTTCTGCAAATAAATGCATTTAAAGTTTTTTTCAGAAAATATATACATCAAAAATGTGTAATAGAGAGAGACAGAGAGACGTATTGTAAAATATCTATTTAAAACCATATTAAATAACTAAAACCTGAAAATCATGCTTATTTATTTAAATCACCAAAGATTTTTTTTACCGAGAAAATAGTATTTCAGAACATTTTGAGTGTTTGTGAAGCAAAAAAGTATCAATTATATTTTAGTGATGCGTTTCAATTAGTTTTTTAAAAATGAAACCTGATACATAATTATACAAATTCGTAAGTTGTAACATAATACGTAAGATAAATTCCCTTTATAAATTGTGTTTCTTTTCTTAAGTTGATGATAAGCATATATATATATATATATAATCAAAATTTCTCTAAAGAGAGAGATGAATAAACATAATTAAAACTGAAAAGAAAGAATAGAAAAGGATAAACTTTGATGATATTTTGATATTGCTTTCAATTTTTATTCATGACTTATACCAAAATCTATACATCTTCTTCAATGCCTTAATCAAACCCTGCTCGTAAAATCATTCTAAGAAAATGCTGATTTAAAAAAAAAATTCTACGTTTGATATGTTTAGTGAAATGAAACATTAACTTTTAAATCAGATTGGTTCATCAATGCAATCATAACAATATTCTAAATTGTTATATGTCCTATGCGATAGAAATTCTAATATTAGATCTGAGATTAAAAGAGAAACATTATATATATTTATATTTTTCCAAAAAAATTTCAAAACAGCGTTTACACTTTTTTTGG
This sequence comes from Trichonephila clavata, assembly GCA_019973975.1. Taxonomy (NCBI): domain Eukaryota; kingdom Metazoa; phylum Arthropoda; class Arachnida; order Araneae; family Nephilidae; genus Trichonephila; species Trichonephila clavata. The sequence continues at coordinate 360,768 of BMAO01008191.1, forward strand.
AGCACATTTCAGAAAAATCATCCCCCAACTGTTACATTTTCTCCCTGAAGATTATCTTTTCTAAATTTGGACTTCTGAGATTGTGAACCAAAGTGTGTAATTTTAGCCTATTTTTATAACAACGTCCTTACTTTGAGTTTGAATTTTAAAAGTGTGCTAATACTGAATTAGATATTTTGAAATATTCTGCCAGATTTTGTAATGATACGTGTTCAGGTAAACAATCTGTTGAGAATTTTTTTCTAACTATAAAGTAATGTCTCTATTAGCTAGAATTCACTTTAACGCTTTTCATACATGAATTCATCTCAAGAAAATATTTTAGAATAAATAATGTTAAATTTAAAAAAATGAACTATATTTACATCCAAAAAGTATGTTTGTTGTTATTAAGCTTTAACAGGCGTCTATAGTTAAAAATTTGCTACTCAGTAAAAACTAGATAAACATTCGAGAATGTGTAATGGTTCCTTATTAGAGTTTATTTGCTTTTTTTAAAGCTATTATAAGGAAAGGTTACTATATATTAATGATGCTTTGTTGATAGAGAAATTATTCATCACACTATTCTATCAAAAATTATAGAGAAGCTTAGAGAATATTTTGAAATTAGGTGATACCGTTTTTTGACTCCAAAGCATAGAAAATTGTCTGAGGAAATTTTTAATTACCACACCTCTCTAGAAATCAATTTAATATCTCTTCATACGGATTGTGTTTTCAGCTCAACGCGAACAAGAACACAATCTAAATGATTTGCAGCGTGATAGCGACATCTATTGGTTCGATCTTTTACTATTGTTCCTAAAAACATTATTTTGGATAAGCTCGTCATTTTTTATAACATTCATTTTTAATTATATTCATTTCATCATGATTTCATAAATACGTTTTTTGAACTTTATTCTTCCGGACTAAAGTTCGTTGATATTAACACTTATTTTCAAATTTTTCCATAACGGTTTCATAAATTTATATTTTCATATATGATTTCATCATATAATAATGATTTCATAAATTTATTTTTTGGAATTGTTCCTTTCAGAAAAAGAGGGCAACATCAACCATCAAAGTTCATAGATTTTTAACACTAATTTTTGAACATACTCATTGTATCATAATTTCATAAATTTATTTTTTTGGAATCGTTCCTTTTTCAAAATATTAGTTGCCAATTTAATATCTCTTTACTATTTTTTAAGAATCTTTAAAAATTAATTTTGTAATTATGATTTAGTGCTTAGACTCAACGTGTGTAGAAGAATGATTTTTTTAATCTCTAATCATAGATGGGGTATTTAGTCTGAATGAAGAATTTATAAAAAGCAAACAAAAAAATAGATTCGTAACGTAGCTAAGTCTACAAATAAAAGGATTTTTTTTCTCTTTACTCAGTTTTTCTTTGGATTAAAATCATTCAACAAAATACTGTCACCTCAATAAGGATCAGATTTCATAACTATCTCTCTCTCTGAGCTGGACTATACAATGGTTAGATGGAAACAATGATACCTATAAGCTGGTATACTTTCTAACTTACACTCCACATCATAGGAAGACCAGAAGCTGCTAAATATAATCTGCAACACTCCACTTAACTCACATGACAGTCCTAAGTTCAATCAGGATACGAGCTGATGATAAAATTCGTGGTTCGTAAGCCACGAATCACGCGACTTAAATCAAGGGGAAGCCTTAAGAAAGTTACCTTAACGGGTAACCTTACCTTACCACAGAACACAAAATACTAAAACCTCTAATTTTAGACTGAATTTCATAAAAATCAATAGAGATATTTATAACATATGTTTATACCATACATGAAGAGCATTTGTGAAAACACATTTATAGCTTTTTGAGTTATTACAGTTTTACGCAATTTTTTTAAGTATATTTGAATTGCTCTTTTTGTTTTAAAATTTAACGTATACTTTTCCATAAAATTCCTACCCATATTTAAACAGGAAATAACTGAAATATGAATTTTTGAATTTAGTCATTTAAGTAGTAAGATTTGAATTTTCCAATGCGATATTCTCTTGCCGAAAAAGCTCCTAAGTAGATTTTCTGTTGTGAAAGTTTTAAATAAATTCTACACATTAATTAAACACGCATGTGATAATCTTTTTATTTAATACTAAAAAAGTGCATTTTTGAACAATGATGGTTTTTAAGGAAAATATTAATCGGGAAAGGCATTTTCAATATAGAAAAAATTTGACACAAATAACTGTAATCTAAGAAATGAGCCGTCGGGAAATATTAATTCTCACAACACAACAACAAGATCATTGAAAAATAGTCACATTTCAATCATTTCTGTGCTTGATGACAAATAATGGATCCAACAATTTTTTTTATTTAATGAAGAAAAAATTCGGAATTTTACCGTTTTTCAATTAAGTGGGCTCTAAATTTATTGCTAGACTTGAAAAACACGTACTACAATATGTTGGTTCATAAAATACATTAATATAATGTTTTTAAATTTTTTCTTATTGTGTATAGGGAAACACAGTGTCAATAGAAGGTTTTTTTGTAAATTAGTAGGTAATATTCACACACACATAAACCAACCAAGTCTCTGCTCTCCAAAGAGCAAAAGTTTGATAAAAACATTCATTCATCGAACGGTAATGAAAATATTATCGAATCGGATGTAAATATTTTAGCACACTCGAAAAAGGAAAAAAATAACTACTCAACAAAAAAAAACTGCACATCTTCAGTTCTTAGCCCTCCATTAAGAAAATATAATTAATATCAATTATGTTTTGAAAATTCTGCTTATTTATATCTCGAAGAAAATGTTGTGTTTACTGCAAGAAATAACTCTTCTCTTTTTTTTGTTAAAGGTTATTGGTTTGTTCATCAAACCACTAAAAATTTCCTATTCAGAATTGCAGAAAGCACTCTAACGATGTTACGCAATTTAAAGAATCATTTACATTTTTTGAATACTATTACCCACTTACCTCCAAATTCCTTAACTAATTTTAATACTTTACAGAACTATAACCCTATCTTTATATTAACAAAAGAAAAGGAAATGAAGAGAACCGCTGACCCAAATACTAAATTGACCATTTTACTTGGCTGTTAAAATAAGAAATGATAACAAAAACTTAAACTAATTTTTAAAATAAAAGTAATTATTGTTCAGCTTCCTCTTTTCCTATTATAAATCAATATTTATTGGGTAAAGTACCAATTATATATCTATATCCTAAATATTCTCATGTACCTAAGAAAATATAAAAAGAGGAAAAAGAGCCAAACAAATATTAACTTATATACATTCTATTAAGTTTGATGCACATATAAATTACTAATATTTTCTCCACATTCAAAAGCAGAAATTGTAAAATAATTATGACAATGATCAGAAGCATATTTTTATCCCAGAGCTATATCATTTTAATATGATCTGTAAAGGGACAAATTTATTTAAAGCAAGTAAATCTAGCTTAACATTTAATGAGTAAAATATACTCTACAGATATCAACTATTTTTTCCTTTAACCAATTAAACCTATCTATAGTAAATATCATTCTCTCGAAATGGAATAGATCTACAGAGTACTTGATAATTGTAAAGTGGTTGTTGTTTTGCCTTCCCTTTCCCATACATATATATGTATAACTTAACTCATTGGCGCAGCAGCCCATGAGGACCAAGGTCTAATGTGCTCAACTCAGTATACGTGACCTTGGGCCCTGTGGTGCATGAGCAGATGTTCCGATCAGGTGGTCAGTCTGACGCGTATATATTTATGTATACCCCTGCTAAAATTCATTTCTTCCTGTAATTGTGTTCCTTGTTTTTTCAATTGCTACATATAAAATTTCTTATATATATATATATATATATATATATATATATATATATATATATATATATATATATATATATATATATCTTAACTAATTAATATGCTTACTGGTGATTAAAAAGATTTTTTTTCTTTGATTGAATTTTATATTGAATTCTTGGTAAATTTTTATGTAGAAATTTTTAAAAAAAAGTTTTCTTTTTATTTCATTTAAGTGGTTAAAAAAATAACAGTAATTCATTCAACGTTTAAAAATTTCATACATCAGTCATAAGTAATATTAAGAAAGTATTTTTCTTACTAAATAATAGTAAGAAAAATACAAACATTAACATGTCTTAAAGAACATTATAAGACAGTTTTTATCTCAATTATGTTCCTGTTAAAAAGGGAAATAAGGCTTAGAACTTGTGTTTAGAACTTTGTTTAAACAACCTTCTGAAAGTAAATCGAAAGTAAAATAAAGGTATTGATTGTATTATAATGTCTGTTTATTCAGTGTCTTCGACTCTACCAGTGACCTCGGGGTCATGACAAACTGTCCTAATCATGTAAATTATAGTAAAAACAAAAAAAAATGTATATTCAAGTTTAGCAATAAAATATCCGTATAACTACAGTTATATGTTCATACTGCTAACTTTTGATAACTAATAAGTTATTCTAAAAATATCTTACAACAATCTTTAGATTTACTATCTCAATTACTTAAAATTTGGATATTTGTTTAATTTAATAATATAAGATTAAAAATTCTCATTCATAATGCTAACCATTTAGCATCAACTTCTCTATATCAAAATAATATGTAGATAAAACAATCTGTCTCTTTAATAAATTAAAAGTAACTTCATGGAATAAATTTACTAAGAGAGAATGGAATATTTGTAATACAAACTTTTAAAATTGGTTCATTTCTTAAATACAATATTCCGATGCAGATAAAAACTAAGAATCCTTTTTGATCATTGCACAGCATTTTACTTTTTTCCATCTCTCGAAACAACTTTTCGAAATTAAAACAATGATTATCGTAGTCTACACTTGGTGAACCAACACGACATTATTTTCTATTTTAAAGCCTATTTTTTATGGGGGCTATATCTGCAAAGATTTTGCCTCTCCACTGCACTCGGAGAGACTTGAAGTAATCTTTTGAAAAGGCAGCACTAACTTGGCGTTACAAAGCGCCATTCATTCATAAATTGTTAAAGCCAATCACTTACCTTGTCCGTAACCTGCTTCCACGGCGGAAAAAGTTGTTCTGAATCGAAGGATTCCCCAACAGCCACTAGCTATATGAGGGAAACCGGTTCATTATCACCATTCTCTTTTTCTTGTTTTAAAGATGATCCTTTCGTCAAGGTTGCAAGAAATACACCAATATTGTTATTCCATTTCTTAATTCCGCCAAGATCACAGCAGTTTTGGCATTACGAACCATTTTTTCCCCTCATTTTTGTAATTTAAGGATTTAAGGTGTAAATATGCCGACTAATTTTTGTATTTGGTTAGATATCAATAATTTACAATAACTGACATTATAGTGTCCAAGATTCGTAATGCTTCATTTTCAAGAATGCATCGAAAAGTTGTTAGAAATATCATGAGTTCGTTATTTCTTACCTGAAGTCTACAAAAATTAAGACATTGAAGACGGTTAGGATATGCTTTATTAGAGTTTTCATAAAGGTTTATTAACTCCTTCACAGTAAAAAATCCACCAGAAAGAAAGTTTACTTTATAATTTTTTTACATTGATAACTAGAAAAATATTTATTAATAACGCTGGTGTTAATAAGAATAAGAGAATAAGAGAATTTCCATTTTGGGTTGATTATCTTCAGAAGTAATGGGTCTGTTTTAATGGAAAATAGGTTGATATATTACCAAAAAAAACTATTTAAGTATTATAATGAACATATACACATGATCGTGTCTACAGTTCATCAGTCTACAGTTTATCAGTCTACTAGAGGGGGAAAGAGAGGTTACAAGACGGAATAAAAAATGGGTTAATAGGGATTATGGTCTCTCCTCTTACAATTATACAGTTTTCAAAACGTACAAGGCATGTCCGGAAACTAAGTACCATTTTGGAAAAAGTCGCTTAAAAAATCTCTTTTCAAAACAATATTTTTACATTAAAGGCGTGTCGGAAATTATTGTTCAGACATTTGTCACATCGGGAAACCAATTTCTCTATACCCTCTTTAAAGAAAGATGCTGCCTTTGAAGAAAATCATTGCTGAACAGCTCTTTATAGAAACTCATCACAAAGCAATCTTATTGTGAATCGTCTGTTTTTAGGAATTTTCTCATTCACTTTTTCAACCAATCCATCATTAATAACAGAAGGCTGCCTACTCCGTACTTTGCCATAAACATTGGTGCTTCCATCATTGAATTGTTGAGTCCACATTCTCACCATTCCATCACTCGTTGCATTTTTACCATAAACCTCTACAAGTTGACGATGAATTTCAACCGGTTTAACATACCATGGGTTCATAAAATGGATTACAGAACGCACCTCACAGTCGACGGGATCGGTATTCGTCTTAAACATTTTGAACGCTCACTATCACGTGTAGAAACAACCCAATTTGGCTATAATAGTGGCACTGTACTGAAAAAAAAAACTAGAGACACATGTACTCAAGAGTTGAACTCCGATACTACCACTGCGGTTGCGGTAGAAAGAAACATTCTTAGTTTCCTGACATACCTCGTAATTTGGCGATCAAAATGAGACAATTTATGAGTTCTTCTGAGGGTAAGCCCAACTACTCCAGCAAAGCTATTTTCAGGTTCTGGATGTTTCTGAGAGGGGGAAAGGAAAGTTTGAATTACCTTCCCTCAGCATTTCAAATATACTATATAAAGGTCTGGAGATCTGGTTGACCAGTCAGTCCGGCGAATATCCTCACTTTTTTAGAAGTTATATGTGGATGAGCATTGTCATTCATGAAGGTGAAATCAGGATCATCTATACCCCCAGAAAAGGTAAACACATGACTCACAGATTTCTTTTCTACACATCATAGCGTCACAAAGCTTCTATCAAAGATACGGAGATCGGTCAGTTCGTACAACATGAAACGTACGCAGACAATCAAGCCCCCTCAGCCATATCGGTCTTCTCGGATTTTATGACAAATATGTACCTGGTTTTTGGTCACTTCCAGATGAATGTACTTCGAGAATCAGAATTGGGCTAAATCTGGACTCATCACTGAATGAAATGGTCTCTCAATGTCGATGTTCTCTCCTTACAGGGGTATGTGCTTCGTTCAGTTTCCTTACCGACTGTCCATCATGTTAAACGGACTATTCTGTAGGTAGAAAGGAAAGGGAGGTGTAAACACCGGATCTTCACGCAAACAGACCTTTCTCCAACAGCCTTCTATAAGTAATGAAATTTCAAATATGTGGCTCTAGTATTTCACAAGACAGATGAGAAACTCTGTAGAAATTCGTAGTAAAGGACACATATTCATTGGTCGTCGTGGCCCTTGGATGATCTGGATCAGGTCTTCCGTCTACTTATCCGGTCTGAATTAATTAACTCAGATTATTAAGTAGCTCCCAACTCTAGATGTTGTACGAATATCTCTTGCAATCTGTTCTAATGACTGCCATTCCTCAAGTTTCTGGACGCGATTCACCATTTCTTTCCACAGTTCAAACATTAGTGGTTTATCTCTTTAATTGTTTTCTTTTAAATTTCATCGAATGTTCTAAGCAATCACTGCGAAAATCCCCGAAGAGTACGAAGGAATGAAGCTCTGCAATTGGCACACACGCTTACAAAACATTGTCCTCTAAATGCACACATCACTCACACGTGCAAACTTAGAATAAAAAAATGCATCGCTGCTTAGAAGTGTTAGTTCTATTTATCGTTCAGTACTTTCAAGGACGATTAAAAAAGGAAATTCTGTTAATTCTGAATAAAAGATTCTTGCCGTATAATTTTAAAGAGAGAATAAAATGTTCTGCAGAGAAATGAAAAGTTAGAAGGTAATGTTTTATAAACAAGACCATGTCTGAAAGATTAATTTGAACAAATATTACTCTAGAACAGCGTTTCCCTACCGTCAGGTGGCCACGATAGCCGAGAGGACGTAATGGACGTTGGTTCCAGTCCTGGGACCAGTGAAGTTATACCATTATCGTGATGAGGAAATTTTGAGATGTGGTACCCGTTCTGATGTCACCCTCGTCTCTTAAACAATGTTCACAATTTCGGCGTCCATCACTAATAACCCTCGAGTTGCTTTACAATGCTACGTAAATCCCACTATCGTTCCCAAAAGAAGTTTTGAGGAGGTTTACAAAAAAAGTTGCAGTTCGGGAATTCATATTATGATCTAAGAACTTCACGCTAAAATATTAGTAATAAAATGTTTTAACAACAAAAGAATAAATAAAATAATAAAATAAACTATCATTGAAAACCCTAGAAATTCGCGGTTTGAACACATTCCTATTTTCTGAAACCTTTAAATGTATATATATATAACGAGAGAAAAAGTTTCCTCAGAAAACACTTGGAGAAGAAAGTACCGATTGAACAAAGTTAAAGGGTTTCAAAGTGAGTGCCGCAAACATAGATATATGTTTTTTCAATGGCGTAACGGAGAACATTTGCCCCCCACCCCGCGCAAAGTCAGGTTTTGGTCCCCAATCCGGATCTTGCAAAGGATTGCAAAACCATACGTACTTGGCGTCGGCCCACACTTTGGGCCCCTAAAGTCCTACCCCCCCCCCTTTCCACGATTCGGGGTTGCAGGGATGTACGTTACGCCACTGTGTTTATTTAATAATTAGTCATGCTTTAATTCAAGTAGGACGCAATGGATTGATAGAGTTGAGAGTTATATTAACCTAGCAATACAAAGCTGCACGAGAACTATTGTCAACGGACCTCGTAATTTTGAACCATGGTCAAGGAACGAGGACGACACCTGAGGTGTCTGGCATCCCCCTTTCCAAATTTCCACAATATACCAACCGGTAGGACCTTTGAGCCCCGGCAGATTTAACGTGCAACGGCCGTCTCTACACGGCGGGTCTTCAGCTCACTAGGCTTGAATTTATGACACTCCAGCCACGAATCCATGATCTTGACCTCTTGGCTACCGCGGCCACAGGGCACCGTGGAAAAACTTAGTTTCAAAAGAATTTCCAAGAAATTTTAAAAAATACTGGTATAGTGAGTAATCGGTATCGTCGAGATGAAATATTATGTCTATAGTATTGGATGCTTTCTTCTACTAGATAACTGTATTTTCCTAACTACATTCAAGCAGTGGCCTCTTCTGGGGTGAGCCTTTCTGAAAAATACATTAACTTTCAGAATTTTTTTCTACTTTTATTATACAATTTCCTTTTTAATATTCAACCTTTGATGCTTAAACAAAAAGATAAGAGTCCAAATATATATATAGTAAATATTAAAATTACTTGCAGGTTTTTGGACATTCAAATATAGAAAAAGTTAAAAGTAATGTGAATAATACACAGGTGGCGGGCGAACACTAAAAAGGGTGTCTGACTCTCACAAAATTTGAACCTAAAATATTAAAATATCCGCCATTAAATTGGTAGATCTTCTTAGGAGAATCTACCAATTTAATGGGGTCCTACTTAATAGCCTTTGAATATAAACGTGTGCGTCTTGTTTGAAAAAACAATTTACAGTAGAACGTCGTTTATCCGAATCAATTGGGACCGTACACTGTTCGAATATGCGATTGTTTGGATAACCGAAAACCAAATGCGATCCATGCAGTACATGAAACCAGACACTATGCGAATATTGAAAATAATCACATGTGGAAAACGGGCTTGAAGGAAAAGCAAAATAGGTGCAAAATGTCTTAATTTTATCTTTATTGTGGAAAATAATCAAATATTTTTCGGTGCACCATTGTACACTTTAGTTTTTCGCTGCAATGTCTCTGATTCATCTGTTTAATCGTTGATAGGGTCGGATTCTTCTTGCCGGGAAGTCACAATCTCGTCATCATTTAGCATTTGAAATCCACGGTCTTCTGCATCGCTCCACTTTCTCCCATCGCGAAACGGTTCAATATTTCAAGTTTTGTCTCATGTTCAAGACGTTGCGCTTCCGTTTTGAATTCGAAGCCATTGCAGTTCACAACTCAACAAAGGGCACGAATACCCCCCCCCCCCACACTTGGAAAGGTACTGACCTAATATCCCACGAAGATGTTTACCAAATCACACAACTGAAATTCCCCAAATATCCTTCACATTGGGTTTTCCTGTCACTTTTGGCCTCACGTGAAACAACTGTTGAGCATTGCACTGTTCGAAAACATATTCACATACAGTACATGTAGTTGACAAAAAAAGACTGGTTCGGATATTTGAAGCTTCGGATAAACGGCGTTCTACTGTACATTGAAATACGTTTAACGCGAAAAAGCTTTAAGACGAAATATTGGTTAACACGAAATAATACAAAGGTCCCGACAAACTACTATGTATTTTCATGTAAATTTTTCTCTTAACACGAAAAGAAAATCTCTTAATATGGAAAGATTTTCCTCCTGGGAATAAACAATATACGGAAAACACCAATCACGCAGTCGAGATTTAAGAAGAAAGTGAAATGAAAGAGAGATGGTTTCACATGTGTGTTTCGTAAAAAGGAAGCTAACTCAGCTTTGATATACTCTCGGATTAACCTGAGATGCGAGCCAATTGTGTTTACCTAAGCTACAATTATAACCCCTCTTCCCCCTTCTTTTTCTACTCAACAAACGCCTCACAAAAACATCTCATCTTTCTTCAGTTGACTTTGGAATTCAGTGACGGGTACATCGCAGTGTGAGAAAAATCAGCGAGTTTGGCTCACGGGCTTTTTTTCTCCCTATTTTAGAAGAATTTTTTTACGAGCGCAATGGCAAAGAACTAAAGGGAAAGCAAACTGCTATTTTCCTTAAAATGAAGATAGAGCTTCTTAAGCAGTTGATTGAAAACAGAGGAGAAAAACGGAAATCTATACAGATTTTGGTATTGCTAACTACATTATCAACAATAATTCTGAAAAAAAGAGAGCAAATTGCGGAAATGTTTGAATTGAGTAAGTTTGAGCCAAAGCGAAAACGGGTGAGGACGACGAAGCACGAAGATTAAGGGACGGCTTTACTTCTTTGGTTCTTGTGAATGTTTTAATTTAATTGATTTTAATTAAGTACATGTAAAAATACATATCTATGTTCATAAAATGTACTATAATAAACTTAATTCCGTTGATTTTTTTTTTGCAATATTTTTTAACACGAAAAGATATTTTAGTCCCCTTAGTTTCATGCTAAACGGTGTTCATTGTAATTCTTTCTACTATTTCTGTAAACAAAAATATATTTAAGTCAATAAAAACTTTCAGAATCTCTATAACTATGTTCTTTAGGTCATATTGGATTGTTTAATTATAATATTTTACTAACCTACGAATAAATTTTTCATCTAGAAATATTTCACTTGTGTATAAGAAATCCTTCATGTCTAGAGGTCCACAAAGAAAATAAGATTGGAAATTCTTGCTCTAGAGCTGCGTGCGGGCTGTTGGTGACAGATTTCGTATCTCCGAACGTCGGTCAATCTCCTTTTTCTTATTTCCAAATCCCATCGTGGGTGGAATGAGATAGTAGTTTGGTTTTAAATTTAGCAGACATTATTATATCACATGACGGCATTTAGTAAAATCAGGACTTAAACCTGGATGACTGTCTGCGTAACACAAAAACATCTCACTTCTCTTTAAACAGTTTTGTTCATACCGCAATGCAATATTTTAAAATTTGAATAGCCAATTTTTTGCACGTTTATATTAAATATTCAAAACTAAATATTTGCACAATGAAATATGTCTGCATAACTCTCTCTCTCTCTTAAGGTATTTTATATTGAATTCTGACTATTTAGGAAACTCTAAAGAAAGGAAATTACTTGTTTCATGACAACAGCCTTCAGTTGTTTATGTTTGAAATAATACTTAATTTACTTTCTGAATATCATTTGTGTTTCTAATACTTAAATTAATGTATCTTACAACTAGAAAAAAAAACATGTACTGGAAACGCACAAGAAATGTTTTGCATACTGCTACACACATCTCCATTTTATAATTCATTTTTCGGGGACCTTTTAAACTATATAAACACATGTATTGTCATATTCTTTTGTAAATTATTTCATTACAACTGCTGTCCAAATTTTGGTCTCATAATTATGTAGGAATTTTTTTTTCCACTTACAACTGTTTGAGATTCTTTCAGACTAATGTATTTATTTTTTAATGAAAATTTACAGTTATTATTTTTACATGTACAGATGTACAGAGTAAACTCTGTACATCTGTACATATAAAAATAATAACTGTAAATTTTCATTAGAAAAATAAATATTTAAGCTACAGTAATTTTTAGACATAGGATGACGTCAATCTCAACATCATTAGTAGTTAAACCGTAAGTCTCTCTCTCTTTCGTGTCTCAGGATTAAAAAATATATACGCACCTATTTCGAATAGCTATATTAACTTTAGCTTTATTTATTCTTCAGATTCATCTAAAACGTACAAATGATCGTTTTTATGAGATTTCTAAAAGAATTCTTGAAAATCCCGGGGGGGGGGGAATATTGGGAAACAATGGAAATAGAATTATGGAAAGAATGAGAAAGTATGTGCATACACATATATGGATTTTTAGTACTATATACATATATTCAATACAAAAATCCATGAAATTGTTATTTAATAATAATCATGAAAACATGATCAAGAGTAAGGAACAAAAAATACATTTCATTTTCTTGGAGAAAATTAAACACATCAGAGTATATGGAAACTCCAAAACACAATACAGATACATAATAAACAAGGCAGACTGAGAAATGCATTTACAGGGGTTAGACGTAATTTTAGAAGCTTTATATAACCTCTTCCCCCTACTTTCTGTTTATAGCACTGTGTAAACTCCAGTTGCAATGGATAAATTTTCAACATCTATAATAAACTATCAAAAACAGGCGCATACTTAATATCTCAAAATTGCTAAAATTATAGCATGATTCAAAAAAACAACCAACATATTCACAGCAGCAAAGCTGAATGGTTTAATTGCAATCAGTTTTAGGTACTTCAAAAGTTTATTATTAGAAGTTCAAATGTCATAAAGACATTTAAGCAATTGGTTAGGGAAAAGCAAACTATAAGAGTTCATAAATATCTTGAAAAAAATTATTTATTGTAAATATATATATATATATATATATATATATATATATATCATTATTTCCATGAAAGTAATCGGAAAAAATTACTTGAAATCTCTTTTCAAGATTGATTTACTTCCTTTTTCATTTTATCCGTCGAACTCAGACAAAATTTAAATTACTATGATAATTATCAAAGAACTTGATGTAAAACATGCACGAAGAATGAAACAAAATCACAAAAATTCCATATAACTTTTCCTAGTAAATTGGATATCAAATACATTTTATAAGTATATGAAGTAGAACATTGTTGTAATACTTTATTCATTAATGAATTTTTGTGGAGGAAAAATGTTAATTATATGGAAATAATTGAATTATTAACCACTTTCATGTATTCTTGCAATACCAATTTCAGCACAATATAATAAATAACAAAATGCAATAAAATATTTATTACATGAAACTCGCTCTTTAAGACCCCGCAAAACCAAGCTGGCTGTGCTAGGAATACATATTAAACTTAAAATTTCGAATAGATATTAATTATAAGCAATTAAACTATCTTTGGTTTGAAATTTTTGATTCTAGTAGAGCTATAGTTTAACTTTTAAATTTAAAGATCAGTTACATTAATTATTTAAAAATGGTATCACACGCGTTCTTATATTAAAATAATTAAAGTTCATCATCTTAAGTTCCACTGACCTATGGCTGAAAAAAATACTTTCAGTTATATTCATTCTCAGGTAGGTTTTTCAGTTTTTTATTACAGGGATATGAAACCCTTTAAAAAGTTCTTGGGGTTATTTCTAAATATTCATAACTTAATCTGGAGAAAGTTAACTTATTATTTTATGTTCAGAGACACCAATATTGATCATGCATTTCTTTCTGTTGCAAATATATCCAATAATTTAAAAATTATTTAAGCTTATTTATGGAGAAAAAAATATGCATATAAAAATAAAATTGGGGGAAAAATTGGGCTTTCTACTATAATTCATGAATTTTTGCCTAATTTTAATATCGAGCATGATTTATTAAATAAAAGAATTGCGCTTTTATCAAAGTTAACTGTTTAGTAAACAAATCACAATTTCTTGAGGAAAAAAGTTTTTCAGATGGATATTTTAAATAGGAATGTGTGTCGGCTTGTAATGCATCGGTGACATCGACTTTTAACAGAGTAAATTAAGTTGTTGGACACTAGAATGGGAAGCAATACCTGTTCATGAAACAACACTTGTTACAGTTCATTTAACTGCCCCGGAGGATGACTTGAGTTAACCACTTGTCTGCCGAAGTAAATCCAAAGATGATCTATCGGATTAAGATCCAGAGATCCAATTGACCTTTTCTTTCGTTTTAAGGCTTGGTCTTCAAGATATTTATCAACAAACCTAGGAATGAAGTCGGGCATTATCATTCCCCACCATGAACATCAGCATATGGCAGGACACTTGGAGAAAGGATCCCATCCTAATATTTCACAGTATCCAAAGCTTCTCCATAGAGTCTCTGGGTGTTACTTGCATGTCAGTGTAAATATCCATACAGATTCTGAACCAAATCATAATTCAGACTGCTCTGTGACTGTGCCTTTCAACAATGTTAGATGGATAATATCTGTCATCTCGTTCTCTACATATCAGCTTATAACTTGAATCGCTCACCAAAGAAAACCTAAGCTGATATGTGAATAATACAGATATCTATTTCTGTCAAGTTCAAGTAATGCACCTAATAGAAAGTGATATTGCACGAGGATTGTAAATCGTGAATAGCCTGTAACAGTTCTTGATACTAAATTTTCGGTTTCAAAGAGAGTCTTTGGACCGCGAACGAGACTCATTGAGACGTTTTGCAGTATAAGCTTATGATAACCCCAATTTCCATTCATCCAATGTCTCATTGTCTTACCGAATTAAGTACACCACATTTACAAACCATATCTTAAGTGTCAACAATTGAAGACCAATAAGTATAAAGAATTTCATACAAATTTCAAAAAAAATGTGGGATATTCACACTTTCCTTCGGCTGCAGTATAGGGATCCAGTTCTTTACAAAAGTAGTTGTTGGCCTAATTTTTTCATAAGATTTCAGATCTTATTATCATTCATATAAATCACATTTTTACCTTCATTTTCGTTCGTTTAATGGTGAAGATAGAAATCTGGTTGTACCTAAGCGTTTGGAAAGCCTTGTTTTGAAAGGTATAACAAAACCAAAATTTCTGTTTGAAAAGAACTGATAATCACTAAATAGAAGTGTAGAAAATAAATGCAAGTTGTTGGGAGAAGGGAAAATATATATATATAAATGCAAGAAAACAAATGTGTGTTCTAATTAGTAGACTTAAGTCCAGGCTTGACGTCTCAATTGATATGCGTTTTCATTAGAATGAGAGTAGATTTAACTCCCGCTCGTGCGTCAACTTAAAAGCTTGTTTTCTTCTCAATATATAGATATATACAGATATGTTATGCATAAAACACTATAAAATACAGTTCAATTTATTTCTTAATTTCTTTGAATAAGAAAACTTCAGGAAATGTACATAGGCTTGATAGAAAAAGTAGAATTGATACAACAGAACAAATTCGTACTTCAGTAATACAAACAAAAGCAAATCTCATAATCTTCACATGAAATGCATTGTATATATGTGACTATGATATCAGATATATATATATATATAATCAAGAAAATTCTGTCGTTTCCAAAATGAGAAAAACTTGTGTATTTTTATATAAAATAATTTTACTCTCCAAAATACCCACTCTCGCACTGAGCAACCCTCTTTCATTGAGTAACCAATTTAAAAATTCCATTTTTATTTTTAAAAATGCCAACACCTCCATTTTCTATTCTTTTTTTTTATAAAATTGTTCGGCATGCATATTATTTCTAAAGATGAGAAATAGGCTAAAATGCGGGAAAGAAAAAAATGTGAAAGAATCTTCCACCCTGATTGCATACTGTTTGTTCTGGTCTGTACTGCAAAATATATCTCTCTTTCCATTTACTTTTTTTTTGCGCTTCTTTGTTTTAAACTCCCATGTTGTTTCGTCATTTACTTTGAACGCTTCTGCAAGATGCTGACACGTTAAGCTAAAAATAAATATTGATCATTGCCTCCTATTCACTGATATTTAGATTTTAGGGTCTGCCTGACCTAGTGTCGTCTTCTAAGGATTTAACACCGAAAGAAAAAAATTTTAAACAATCTCTGGGCCATTCTTGAAGCAACTATCTTTTTTCAAAGTAAAACAATTATGTTTGTTATATCTATAGTTTTTGTCCCAGTTTAAATTTATAAA
Source organism: Trichonephila clavata (assembly GCA_019973975.1). NCBI lineage: Eukaryota > Metazoa > Arthropoda > Arachnida > Araneae > Nephilidae > Trichonephila > Trichonephila clavata. The sequence continues at coordinate 377,185 of BMAO01008191.1, forward strand.
GCAAACATGCGCGTTCACAACTCACATATAATTTTAAAGGATAGAATTATATATTAAATTAAAGTGAGTTTTCAAGATTCAGTCACATACACAATAACTTAAGTAAAATACGGCTAGTAAACCGGTGAAAATTCTAGAAGTTTGTCCGATAACAAGGGTAAACAATCCTAGAAGAATTATTGTACGATAAAGTGTAATAATTCCAAGGATTGTTATAAAAACGAGATCTGTGGTTGCCTAATATTTATACATTATTGTGTGTATGAAATAGATTTTTACAGAAATTGAAGAATTTATGATTTCATATAGACTTTCGAAAGGAAATTCTGAATGTCCTTTTTCTCAAAGCATAAAATGCATTTTTATTTATTTTAAAGTACGTATTTCTTTTCCAAAAACTCTATTTTGGCTGAAAATTTCTTCAAGAGCATTTACCTGTGCCTTTTATCATAATAAAGTAGCTACAATCTCTCCTTTGCTCAAATATTTTCAATAAAATTGTTTTGTTTGAAAAATGGTAAATACTAGCTGTATTTCGCCATTAAATTGGTTTCATTTAAATTGTCTTAGTTTTTTTCCCTTCCTCTATCACAAATATTTATTTATTCTTCAGATTAATTGCAAATAATTTCGAAAAGAAAGTAACTTATGAGGAGTCCTCTTTTTGTTGTCCTTTAACTTTCATACTGGTTTGACTTTAAGTGAATTCAGAATTTTTTGGAGCTAAATCTAGCTCTTTTATTTTTTTTTCTTTGTTTCTGAAAAAACTTTCAGGCGATATGGTACAACCTTCACAATTTTTTTTTATTTTTAATATTTGATATTTGGTTTTAATTGTATTTCATAAAGGGTTTAATATTTAATTATAATTCCATACAAAAAAATTTTAATTTGTTGCAAAATGTTTGTAAAATTTAAATATTTTTAACTTTTTTAAGCATTTTTTAAATCCTTAAGGCTTTTTTAAATATGTCTCTTTTCTTTCAAAATTTTTCTCCCAAGTACCTTATAATATACTACATAAAACTGTGTGAATGGATTTTTTCTGCTGCTGCTCTTTAATTTTTTATTAATTTTTTTATAGTTAAACTTCCAAAAATTCCCAAAAAAACATTAATTTTGATTTTGAAATTTTTTAGAAAAAGTACTAAACATATTAGAGATAATTCCATGCACAGTTTTACAAAACATACATTTCAGAACATGTGTAAAAAATTTCAAACCCATACTTCAATTATCGAAAAAGCCTTAGGGTTTTGAATAACAGTATATGTACAAAAATTCAACATGGAGAAATATGAGTTTGAAGATTTCATTCCATGAATAGCATGATATAATATTCATCGAATAGTCTGAAACTTTTATGAAATGTTAATTAGCTTATTTAAAACTACTTACCACAAAAAAATGCACAAATGTAGAACAATTAAATAGTATACTGCCATAATGAATATATAGAAGAAAAAAAAGAATGAAAGATCAATATTTCATAAAACTTTATCTTAATAATTATTAAAAAAAATAAATACACACACTTCAGAGCTAATTCTATGCTCAGAGCTAATGCACAACATGTACAAAAAATGTTTATGCCTTTATTTATTTCCATGATTTTAAAAGTCTTCGCATGCAAAATCTAAGAACTGTATATGTGCATTTGTTTAAATAAATATTTTAAAATATTTTAATAATAAAAGTGTTGAATCTCGCACACATGGGATATATATAAATCACCAAAAACAAATATATAAAAATGGGAGAGTTTTTCTATTCTTGCGAGTTAGATTTTTAATTATCTGAGTTATCAAAATGAGATTTAGTATTTGTGCTTTTGGAGAATCCGTTTTGAAGTTTTAATTTCATTCATAATAATATCATAAAAAGCACACACACCTTTTAAATCTTGACCAAATCCATTTGATCTTCCCCAGTAAATAATTCACAAACTAGAATTTTTGCATGAATTGCACAATTCTTTCTTAAAATGATTTATTACTGCATGTATAATGTCAATCTCATTGATGCGCATTAGAAAAATAATTAATTCATTTTATATCAGGCTCTTTTCTAGCAGATAATCTGAAATGTAGGCGTGGTAGCTGCTATTTAGCATCAAACATTGCTCCATTACTTAATGAAAAACGCATGTAAAGCTTTGAAATTTTGCAGGCATATTTATAAGAATTCGGGGTATCAAATAAGCCAATAAAAATTTTTTGGACAGTTTAATGATTTTTAGGATATTATATCGTCTTAATCTGGAAACTTCTCGGCTAAAATATGTCGGTTTCAGCTTATAATCTCTGACAAGGCTATTTCAGTCAATGAGATATTAAAATTTTGACCAGCGATAAACTTGTCTTTTCCAGATGAATAATTTATTAGCTACCATGTAAAGTAAATGAAAGTTAAACTACAAAAATTCTGAGGAGTTTTGACTTAGCAAAATTGTTTTATTGTATATTCTTGTAAAAAAGACGATTATATCTGTTTTTAAATAACTGTGTTAAATATCTATGAGTTTCTCCTATTGTATTTAATATTGCATAAGATATAATATAAAGCGATATAGAATTTTGTTATGTATAAATTTTTTCATTGAATAGTATAAACTGTAAAAGCATTTAATAAAATTCCCAACTCCCAGAAAAATCACAGATCAATCAAATTAAGAAGCCAAATTATAATGCGCATAGCCTATTATTTGCGGTAGTTATATAGTTAATAACTAACAAAATATTTTAGCGCCACTTTTTTTTTTCCTTTAAAAAATAGATGCAAATGAAAAACTTTTATTGCGACAGTTAATGAGTTTGATTTACATTTTTATTTTGAGCACTTTTGAAACTTTTCTTTCTCGAAAGTTATCAGGTTCATTGTATGTGTGTAACAGAATTTTAAATCGAAGTCTAAAACTATTGTATTATTCTAAAGCAATGCAAATGTAAAAAAGTCAAAAATCATTAACAAAATAATTTTTTCCAAAGGAAATATTTCTTAAAAATTCTTTAAATGATCTCGCCTACAATTGGTTTTGTCAAAGTGCTACCGTCAAAACTTGTCCAATAATTATTTCTTGGAAAAAATCTATTGTAACTAAAAAAATTCACAAAATATTGTATTGTTAGATGTCTAACCGATTTTTGAATTCAGTTTGTGGGAATTGTGAAGTATTCTGTACCTCTTCAATGGTATTAAAAAATTAAATGTTGACTTATTTCTCAAAATGATGTTCATCTAGTGTACAATAAGTAGGCGCACTCTTCTTAAAATCATAAGAAATTCCCTTAGTTTTTCCTTGTTTCATTGATGAAACTAAATAATGGTATGTGAAAAGATTATTGACCTGACTTTTTTTCCCCAATCAGTGAAGGAGGATGATAGTTCAAGGGCACGAAGTGTATGAAGAAATTAAGAAGAAAAGAATATCATGTTGGGGTAAGGTCAGTAGCTGCTGGTTGCCCAATATATACTTTTTCAAAGCCGAATTTATAACCTGAAACCACGTAACTATTTCAAACCAGTTTTAGTCGTAACCTTAAACCATAATTTAGAAGGAAAAAAAGTATATTCACACATTTTTAGCTAATGATGAATTTATATCAGTTTCCTGATTTCTCACCATGGTTGCAGTAATTATCTGAAAAAGTTCTCATTCGAAAAACGTGATCAAGATTATTAAAAAAAAGCTTCTGTATATTCCATCCGAATTTCAGAAATTTGAAAAACAGAAAAAAAAGTCACAGACGAGAAAATTAAGAAAATCTTGGACACTATAGGTGTTTTATTGTTTTAAAGTCAAATTAAAGTTTTACAATATCTCTTGGATCTTCCACAAATAAGAAAAAATTATAATTATACTTTATAAATAATCATTATTTAAAATAAGAGTTCTTGAGAAGGCTCAATGTCTTACGCCAAAAAATTTATTTCTATCCATAAAAAAGCATTGAGCAGCATTTCCGAAAATTACCCCATTTAAAATAGCATATTTAGATATGGTTTCCCAATGAAAAGTTTTGAAGAACTAATCAACACTCTTGACTTCAACTTTTACTTAATTGAATTTCTTATATTAATATTCTAATTTTTTGTACAAAAAAATTGGTCCTGCTTCATAAAATTTAACAAAATATTTTATAGCCTTCTAAAATAAAAAAATCACACGTGTATAATCGTCTTCAGCCCTCATATTGTTAGTGTCATTAAAATAAACTCAATCTTTTAACGCGCTTTCTCTAATATAAATATAGATGCCTTCTTTTGAGAAACACTTTTGGAATCTTTTTTTGTCAACTCTTTTCAACTTTTTAACATATATATATAATAACCCTAATTTTCAATTCAATACTTATTATCTCTCTCATTTAGTACATTCATACACTTTAGAGCGTTGATATGCTTCCTTAAATTGTTACGTTAGACTAAAAATATTAACGTGTCCTTCTGTATAAGTTACTATAGCATCATATCATCAAAAATCTTCTTTCTATTAAATATAAAAAAGCAATTATCTCTTATGTCAGTAAATTCAGAAATACATCTTAGAGGTCATTTAAATCAATTACACATTACATTTCTGAAGAAAAAAAAGAATAATTTATCAAACTTTTTTATAAGTAGGTTCATTTATTGAATCTTAAGCGATTGAAATAGAATAAAACTTAAATAAAGATTTGGAATAATTTATGAAAGTAAATTTATAATTACAGTGTTAACAGGAGTTAATTGACAAGGATTTATTTGTCAAAATACAATAATATTGCCTATACTGACAAGTTAATTAACTGATTGCTTATAAACGTTGCAATTCGAAGCCACACTAGAATTATTGACGGCAGACCTCATAATTTTGACCCACGGTCAAGTAATGAGGACATTTGAGCTGGCACCTCTTTCTCCAAACTTGCACATTACACTAATGGTTAGACCAGGAGTCGGCAATCTTTTAGCTGTGGCGTTCCAAACTCATCTACCAATAGGATTCAGCGTGCCACGCAGTAGAAAATTTTTGAAACAGTCCGTTTCCCACAATGATGCACGCAAAGTTAAAGAATATAGGTCAATAATATAGATAGTTGCAGTTTTATTACATATTTATTTTGAATCACTTAAAGATATTTCTTAACATAAAAATAAACAGCATAAAATATAATTATTTCTTCAACAAAAATAAAATTAAAATTGCGCATACACTATTATTTTTAAACATATTTATTAAAATAAGAAATATACAAAATATAACATAAGTATTTCCATTCTTGATACTTAAATAAAAAGATAAATAAAAATTTTAATGCGCACTTCGTGCTTTCACCACTCTACTTTCATATCGCAAAATCAGGGATATAATTTGAGACTTTCAATTTGACATGATTCTGAGCATTCAGTTGTTAAACAATTTCTTTGTGGATTCGCGAAATATTTTTTCATATGAGGAAAGAATTTTTTTAGTCAGATACGTAGAACCAAAAACGGAAAGCATACATACAATTTTCTTTTTTTCGAATAATTAAATCTCTCCAGCAATGACATTTAATAATTTACAAAATAGCTGTAAATTTATCTTTCAGATTTTTTCTTGATTTCATAAATGTCCATAGTTCTGAAGATTTTTGTCAAATAAGTTTCATTCCAAACCTATCGAATTCCATCCACTCAAAAATTGACAAATTTGTAGAGTAGTGCAAAGTGCCACTGAAAATTGTACCACGTGCCACATGTGGCAGGCGTGTCATAGGTTGTCGGCCCCTGGATTAGACTTTGAGCCTCGATAGAATTAATGTACTACATGGCTGGTCGCCAATGGCACCAGGTTTCAAACCAGCTACTCGACCACGCGGGCCACGAGTCGGGACCATGTCTTGTCAGCTACCACACAAATAAGTCCTTTCAGATTTAAAGAATTAAATTTGAAGTGTGACATTTTTAAGGTAAATGGGACGTGACAATGCTTCTCATTTTGTATTTTTTTAATTTTACTTTTAAGAAATTAAGGGTACTTTGCTGCATCCGTAGATACATTATTTATGAGAATTAGATAAATTGAACGCTAGAAAATGGATTTTTAAAATTGTAAACAAATGTGATGTAGCTATGATTCGGGTACACTTTCTTCAAAATTCGTTTTTTATACGATATGTATTGTAAAATACTAATTTTTCTATACGAATAATGTAATTCTTCTACATTATATGTCCAAATTTAATGAAAATTCTACATTTTTTTGTGCAAAAATTAAGGAAAATTTAAATGATTAGTTACGAATTTTTAAAAGAAAATTTAGTTTTTTTAAATGTTAATTATGTTTTGTTTACATTTTTAAATACTCAGTATAGTTCTTAAATTATAAATCAAATGAATATCGTACAAAGTGGATCCTGAGGATTTTCCTAAATTTATTACATAGTTTGTAAAACAGGCATTTCGTTTTTCTTAAATGCTTATTTTTAACATTTGAATACTCATGAATAACTATACATTTATAACTTTGTTAAAAATAAATAAATATTTATATGTATGAGTACACAAACAGATTTATATTTAAACTAGCTGTTACCCGCCCGCTTCACTGGGAATTTCATGATGTTTTATAAATTTTTACTGCTTATATATATGTATAAATTATTGATATCTAAGTCCTGCATTAAGAATTCGATTGTATTGAAAAATATACTTATACCTGTAACTGTCGCCTGTTGATAAAAAAAAAGGGGCAGAACTCATATAATTTGTGTTTTCTAAAAATCTCTAAAATTGAAGTATAGAATGATGTTTGCTCTTTCGTAACCCAAAAACCAAGTGGATTCCCGCAAAACCAATTTTCGGTGGATCTCTACTCCGTAAATTGAACATGCAAGCCAAATTTCAAGTCTAAATCTAACAGGAAAAAAAACCAAAAGTTTTACTATCAATATCCCCGTAATCCCGTTGAGAGCCGTTTTCCAAAATAACCGCTCTTAGCGGATTTCAACTCAACAAAAGAAAAATGCAAACCAAATTTCATTATTATAGTCCTTGTAGCTCGAAAAAAGTAATTTTTTTTGTCAATACGTCCCAGTAATCCCCTGCACCCCCCCCCCCAGAACTTGATTTGCTTAAAATACATTTTTAGTGGATCCCTATTCAACAAAAGAAACATGCTTAACAAATTTCAAGTATATGGGTCTAACAATTAAAAACAGGAATTTTTTTCTGTAACTCCTCTTGACCCCTCGCAACCCTCCTTGGGGGTCAATTTTCGTTTTACTCTTTGTTAGAGGAACTCTATTCCATGAAAGGAACATGCCTACCAATTTTCAAGCAGGATGATCAAATAGTTTAAAATGGAAATATTTATCAATTACGCCTCTTAATCTCCCGAAATTAAACTTAGTAGTTCATATTCACGAAACCCATTTTATAGCGGTTCTCTACTTTACGAAAGGAATCTGCTTATCAAATTTCAAGACTGTACGTCTAATAGTTTAAAAATGGGGATAATTATCTATAACGCCGCTTGAGCCCCCGCAACGCCACATTAAAGAAACTCACAATTAAGAAATTAAGAATAATTTGAATTAAGAAAAACAGAGAGGTAGAAAAATGAAAGATACCTTGAAAAATATTATTCTTCGATTACAATATAAATATTAAGCAAATAATAACTATTGTTTAAATGTGACTAAAAATGTAAATAAAAAAAAGAAAGGATTAAAACTTACCGTAAAACTTATCAATTTTTTGTTTCTTGCATTGCTTTTTGCTTATGAAGCCTTGATTTATTATTTTTAAAAGTGCATACGAAACAGCCGATGCTCTACTTAACTGAACAGTGAGATAACTATCATAAAAAAATTTTAAAAAATAGGGCACGTGTCAGCGTATTATCATGTGCGCGTAACACTATTATGTCTCATGAAGAGCATCGGTCGCCAGTAACCAAAACAACGACTTCATTAGCTCAGCTTGGCGTTCAATTTGGCGTTCATCTTGGCATTCAGTTTCACGTTCACCCGTATAGTTTCCGTTCCCGTAAGAATACGGGAATAAAATATAGCCTATGTTACTCCCCGTTAATGTAGCTTTCCATTAGTGAAAGAATTTTTAAAATCGCACCAGCCGTTTCCGAGATTAGCCGGAACAGACAGACAGATAGAGAGACAGACAGACAGACAGACAAAAATTTTAAAAATTGGTTTTTTGTTATGAGTACCGTATATACTTTTAGTGCATTAAGTAAAAAGCTGCTAATTTGAAATTACAAACAGACACTTCAATTTTATTTATTTGTATAGATATTTAAAATAGAGTTCCTTTTAAACTAAACATCAAATGAACTCTTTAAATTCATCAGACATTTTCTTTGTGTTTTTTTATAACAATAAAAATATGAGTAAGGAATTCTGTAATATACTGTAATGACAATGTTCAAAGTGAAGTACAAATACTAAAACTTATAGATATAAAACTTTGATATTTTAAATAGAAGATGGTGTGAATCGTTGATAACACGTATTGGATGATGTAAGGAAAGAGAAATTAAAAAGACTTCTAAATAATCTAGAATTTTAAATTTACAGTTTAAAAACTGAAAAATGATGCAAAATAATCCAATTAATAATGGTATGGCTTATATTGTATTAAAAAATATTATTTTACAAATCATAGATGAAAATATCTTTATTTGCAATTTTCTCAAAATGCATTTTTTGGTGATTCCGGTACACTTTGCGCAAATTCTACTTTACCTATAGTGCTGATATTTTGCTTAATATAAGATTCACAAATTTTTTTAAAAAGTGAATGAATTCATTTATTTTCAAATAAACATTCACAAGTTTCAGATATAGCACAATATCTGCATGAAATTTAAAAAGAATTTGAATCACTAAAATTAAATTTTTTTAAAAATTTTTATAAATTTATTTTTTGAAATTTCATTGTATTCATTTTATGAATAATTATGTTTGCAAACACTCTGGACAATTTTTAAACGATATATATACAGTGGAATTTATGCAAAATGTATCTAAAGGTAAGAGCATGTCTCAAAAATAAAAAAAATAGTTATTGATTATTTATTGCTTAGATACAGATTTATTTGTGTTTTAAAATGGATTTTTTTTACATTAACAGGTACATAAATATACAGATAATTAAACGTAAAAGTTTTACTTCTATTGCTTTTAATTTAAGTAAATAAGAGCCATTCACATTTGGTGTAGTAAAAGTTCATTTTTCCTTGTCGTAGACGTTCCAGTTACCTTAAACAGTTAATCAATTAATTCATACCTGACGAATGTTTTTGCACACAATTAGACTTCCCCTTTATGAATATTGATCGATTGAGCATATTTTCCTATAGCTTTTCAGTTGGATAAAAATGAATATCTTTGTTTTCCATCTGGTATAAAAATTTCATATCTTCCCTTTCATAGCCATAGACTTTAACTTCATCTTTTTTCTCACAAGCATACACACACATTTACTTTAAATATTAAATCTACAACAACATTTTTGATTAAAATACATTAAGAATTATACTCAAAGCACACCACATTTATTATAATTTCTAACATTTAATATTTATGCCAATATTGTCTTTGTATAATATTTCCTTAGAATGAACAAATCAAGACCCTATATTAAGTTTTCTATCTTTTTCGTATCATACATCACATTAAAACTACTTAATAAGAGTTGCTTTTTTCCAGTTACTTGAACTCATGAACATTCATAGAAGGTGGGGAGGTAATACACTTAACTACACTCATGTCCAAACTTAAGATCCTAAACATGGTTTTCGACCATAATTCTAAATTACTAATAATAAAATTGATTGAATTTCTAATTTATATATTTTGAAAAAGGGTAGTACACAATATCAACCTTCGGTTCAGGGAAAGAAGACGCTTAGCGTTAGTTTTTGTAGAACAACTGGATTGAGAGCGTATAAGCATCTGGAACTTTTAAGAACATTGCATTAAAACAGCCTGTTTGCAATGAGAATGAATTAACATAATCGCTTAGATGATTCCTTGAGATGGAGAGCCGGTTGATAGACTTAAAGCTAAGCCAGTCTTATGCGGATGGGACTCCCTGATTACGAGTGACACAGAATGTGGTCTCCCGGCTATGGACTCATTTCCAACCAATTAGTACTATCACCAGGAAGGTCTGCCAAGTCCGACACAGGGCAACGGCACTTGTACAGGATTGCTTCTTGGCATAAGCGTGCGACGACATAGGTGGACAGCAGCTCCTCAACTTGCTCGTGTCCTTACTGCTGTGTCTGGAAGAAGAATTTCCTGGCAAAAAATCTATAGATGTCTAGCAGAGATTTGACTTTACGCTTGGCGTCTAGTCGTGCATGTCCCTTTGACTACATCCAACAGTAAAGATAGGTTATTGGGGAGCCGAAAACATCAGTCGTAGACACCGTAAGAATGGGGGCGTGTTCTTTTCAGTGATGAATCAAGATTCACCAGAGAGAGAGATTTTTGTCTTGTCTTAAAAGAAAGGGGAAATCACTTTCCTCCCTCCTACAAAACAAAAATCGACAGATTTGGTGGCAAAAGAAACTTTGTCTGAGGCGACTTAAAGTACAGTAGTCGTATACCAGTACACGTCTTCGATATAGGGGCTTTCAATGTCTAGCGCTAAGGAGATGAGGTTCTTGAAGCCTATGTGAGGTTGTTATGGACTCGGAAAACATTTTTATGAACGGTAATGCGCAGCCAAACAGAGTTAACATTGTTGATAAATTTCTTAAAGAAGAGGTTATTCGCCTCAAGGTCTCCGGATCTCAATCCTATTGAACATGTTTGGGATGGTCTAAGAAGTGTTTCTCAGCGTAACCTTCCGCTAAAAGTCGCACTTTTGGAAGAATGGGCTTTGTTGTGTACCACAATCTTTTATTGACATCTTCATTAATAGTATGACAGCTCGCTGTGAGAATTGGGTAGCAGTGCACGGTGGTCACACTCCATATTAAACAGACTTTTCCCGAGATAAATGCTTTATATCTGATTCATGATTTCACACTTTTTGATATGACTGTATCTTAATTTACAATTAAAATCTTTTCCATATTGTTATGTTGCTATATTCTTTCTCACAATTGTAATGTGTCTCTGTGCCATATTTCGTGGCAACACAGTAAACAGTTTATCAGTTGTCACAGATTTTATGTTTGTGACCTTAATTTTGGACATGAATGTAGAATATTTTAAGCCCCAACAGCGCAGATTTCCTTCACATCACGAAATTAGATACCATACGTAATGTAAAGAAAAAAAGAAGTGACCGTGGAAAAGAATTAAATTTTAACTCGACATACAATAAAAAAATATCGATCTCATAATTGTAGCTTAATCACGCACAATTTTGATTTGTTTAACATTTTGATGAGGGAACCCAAAATATATTTACTCTTGTTTTCCTTTTCATTCTGAAATATTTCCTAAAACCTAAATTCCCATAGTTAAGGTCAAGAGGCAAAATATTTTAAGGGTTTTATTTTAATATTTTAGTAAAGGCTTATATTGATATTACGAATCAAAGCTTCTCAACGAAATGAGAATTATGAGATATAGTAAAACATTGTAACGGTCTATCCGCGAACCTGTAACTAATCCTCTTGGGGTAAATTTATTTCTTTTTAACTGTTATTCTATTGAAAACTTTCTCCCAAAGAAGAAGATTAGATTCATGAAAATGAGTGGTTCTATTTTAGCATTGTCTCTTAGATACGCGAAGTTATTTGTGAGTTAGTCGAGAGCCAGTCGATAGTAAGTCAACGAGTAGTTTCTGGAAGAGCAACTATTTCTAATTGGCTAAGAGGTTATAAGATTGAGATTAATAATAACAATGGAGGTCGTACAGAAAATAAAGGAATTAAGGGGAAATATACCGTAGAAATCCGAAGTGTGACCTAGAGTAAGTGAATTAGATTATGCTCATGTATTAAGTACCCTTTAATCGTGTGATTGCTCTTATAATTAGTAGTGGTGCATATTTACTACCTTGAGTTGTCAGATTTAAGCTAGCGAACTAATAAAATCTGTGTTTGAACTACACTTATGGCTGGTCTTTACTCGAACCCCCAAACACCAATAACCTCAACGAGGTTATTGCAAATGATTAAATCTTAATTAATTTAAATTCCTTCTAAAAATGTAACTGTATCATTTACGTTTAAAGACACATTCACATACTTCAAAGAAAATTATATAATATACAAAGCTATGCAGAAAAAATACATAGAGTTAGTGAAACATTTTATCTGAATCAGTTTTTTTTCATTACTTTATTAATATCTCATAAATCCTTTGAGATTTAATGCAGTTTGGAAATAGATTGGAAATGATAATTGGATTAAATAATACAGATTGGAAACGATAGCACTTCAACGTAAATAAACTGCTGTTTGTAAAAAATGCAACTCCATGAAGGAATCCTCAGAATTAAATGAAATTTAATGCACAAACGACTTGTTTAGTACAAATAAATGACGAAATTGTCAAGGTACGAAAACAATATCAAGTGTCCGAAATCAGTATTGGTTGTAGCCACCTCGCGCTGCAATACGACGTGGCATGGAGTCAAATAGATTTTGAATGCCTGCTTGTGGAAGAGAATTCCATACTGCTTCTACGTGTAGCAAAATTTCGTCTTTTGAAGCTGCAAGACGTGGATCACGAGGGAGACGCCGACCAGCCAAATCCCACACGTGTTCAATAGGCGACATATCCGGTGAATAAGCAGGCCAAGGAAGAAGTTGCATATGTTGGGCTGAACAGAAGTCTCGAACAGTCTTTGCAACATGTGAACGTGCATTATTCTGCTGAAAGATACCTCCAGGGATGCCTTGAAGGAAGGGAATGACTTCGGGTTGTAGCACTTTATGGACGTACCTGTTGCTATTGAGATTACCCTCGATTCGTAGCAAATTGGATCGTCCATGATACGAAATCGCACCCCAAACCGTACCTCGGGGTGTTAGGCCACTATGTCGTTTGATAACGCACTCTGGAAGGCAGCGCTCACCGGCATAGTGTCTAACACGAATGCGGCCATCATGGTCCCACAAATTGAAGCTGAAAAGACAACTTGGTGCCAATAAGATTGCCAGGCTCTGTGCTCATGCACATATTGCAGACGCAGCCGTCGACGGTTTGCCGTGAGTGGGATCCTGTATAAAGGCACCCTTGCAAGCAATCCACGGTGCAGCAGACATCAACGAATTGACGACGTCGACATTAGTACACCTGTAGCAGTAGACCAACGTGATGCCAACTGCCTGGAGGAAGCTGTACGGTTATTCACCAGGTGTCGATCGTCACGCGCTGACATCACCTTCTGTCGTCTACAGCCAGTTTTTTTTAGTTGTTCGGTGCTCGTCGCTCCAATGCTTCCAAACTCGCATCACTGTGGAACTGTTCCACTGCACACGAGTTCCTATTGCGTGATAAGAAAATCCTCCTTCTAGAAGACCGATAATCCTCCCCCGTTCAAACTCCGTAAGTTGTTGGAATTTCTCTTTATTTCGTCGTGGAGGCATGCTTAGGTCTCACTAAACTTTAGCCACTAACAAATAATCATTAACTATTTTCAACGTCCTGCTGTAGCCCTCTATTTATACGCTTTCAGCGTCAGTTTAGAGGGCACTGAGCACGCGACGCATGCGTGGTGGCTCTGAAAATTTACTATTTTACGTAACATCCTATAATTGATATTTGTGGCAAAGTTTATTTAGTTCTGATGATTCCTTCATGGTGTTGCAATTTTTTTAAAAAAAAAAACTTTGTATAAAAGAATTGGTACTAAAAAAGAAAAAATGTGTTCGCTTCCCTCAATTCCAATTTTAGAAAGATATTTCTTTAAAAAATCATCAACAATTTTAAAATGACAAAAATATAAGATATGATTAAAAATTTTTTTAAAAATTGCTTAAAATATATGAGATAAAAATAAATAATCTTAAAGGAAATGAGATATAAAAATTGTCTAATTACAATTGTATTTCATTCAGAAGGCATTATTGAGATTTTAGTGCAAGTAAGCTATAATCATTATGCATCAATTGCAAGATTAGGAATTATCAAAATACAGGCTCTAGAGATAGTAAAATTCTAAATAAAAATATTGACAATTAACTCAATGAAAGGGAACAAAACTTAACGAAAAAATAGTAAATCTATTGCAATTATTTTGCCACTATTATATTTTTTCACAAAAACTTAAGCAAAAATGCTTTTTTTTTTAAGTTTGTTAAACATTTGTGCTCCTAAGATAATGTGGTCTGGGGGAAGGGAGCTTACCTGAAATTAAATTTCAATTGATTAATTGCTAATTAAAGTCACATTTCGAAAATACGCTAGTAGCCACGGTAGCCTAGTGGTCAAGATAACGGACACTTGGCTAGCGTATCATGCGTTCGAGCCTAGCAAGGCTGAAGACCCACCATGTAGGGGGGGGATGCACGTTTAATCTGTCGAAGCTCAAACGTTCTCCCGTTGGTGTGGTGTGGAATTTAGGAAAGGGGTGTCATACTCGTCCCTTGACCATGGTTCAAAATTACGAGGTCCGTCGCCAAAAGTCCTCGTGAACTTAATAGCGTGCGTGCGTTAATAGTCAATCACCCACTTGAAGCTACACTAAGACTATTGTTGACGGTCCTCATAATTTTGAGCCACGGTCAAGTAACGAGGAGGAGACTAGAGTTGGCACCCTACTCTGCAACCTTTCCCACTATGTCAACATGAGAACAATCAGCCTCGTCAGATTTAACATGTATCAGACCCTCTTCTCGGAAGGTATTTAGTGACATATAACTCGACTGACAGAGAAAGTGAGAGTTATTTTAACGTCCCACTCTAAAGCAACTCCGAGGGATGTTGGCAACGTACCTCGTAATTTTGAGCCATGGTCAAGTGACATCATGGCTCTAAGATAGGCTTAGGTTATGATTATGATGCATAAGCTTCTCAAAACATCCTGCCACGATGAGTACTCAAACATGAAACCCACATGGATACAGTACGCAGCAATCTACAATATTCTGACTTACATCATACTATCGATGCTTTATGTTGTTATTTATGCCACCTGTCTCACGTAGTCAGATCGAGGCCCACGAAATTCATAATGGCAACGGGCTAGATCTACGCCTGTCGTTAGCCTAAGCTTTGAGCCCCCATGAAGGTGACAGTACGATTTAGCTCTGTACAACACGATAGAGGGTGACACCATTCGGACCCACTGATTTAACGAGCACGTACTCCGTGTGTACTCGGAGGGTATTTGGTAGCTTCGAGCATCGAACCCAGGCCTTCAGGTCTGGAGTCCGATGCTCTAACCACTAGGCTATCCAATAGTCCTCGTGTGTTGTTTTATAAACTCTTTCATGCGGTCAGATGTTAGAGTGTGTTAATAATTATTATCGATATATATAACGAAACCCAAAGAGGGGGAAATGCTACCCAAAAAGTTTGAATAATCTCCCAACTTTTTTAATTTTACGTGAAGAAATAAATACTTTTTTTCTTAGTAGTTTTATTTTCTCGAATTGAGAATGTTGTTAGCTTTTAAACCGTAAATGAGGTTCGTCGAAAATTATGATTTGTTATTATTTTGTTCATTTGAAAGATTAATTTTTTTAAATATTATTTCTATTTGATTTCTAAATGAGCTCTGCTTAACAATCTAAAGAACTTCATTTTTTTCTTTAGGCAGTATTAATTACCTGCTGTAAGTGGTCCATTACGCTACACAAAGGACAAATTAATTTTAACTCATAACATAATCAATACAATTAAATGAGTAAAAATAAAAATAATTATATCAGTTTAAATGAAATTTATTCCTATTGTTTATAAATACTTTTAATTACCATGCATTAATTATTTTACACTCCTTAAATTAATATTGCGATATATTTTGCATTGACATTTTAATTTCAACTTGTAAAAGGATGAACAGTAAGCTTACTTCATTCAAATGAAATGTGAAAATCGTATTATCCCTCATTTAACCAACGTAAACAGGACTGCTTCTGTAAATTAATAAAGGATACATATTTATATAAACTTAACTAAAACAAAATTTTAAAAATCCACAATCTATTCGAATATGAGCATTTGCACAAATAATAAAACATTTGAAATTTCAATACGAATAATGAAGTGACAAACAATAACTGAATTTCACTATACATAAATCCTCTTATTCTCTCTAGAAAACTGCTTTTTTTTAGATTGAAAAGTTTTAGTTCTCTTCTTTCAATCAGTTAATAGCGGCCGCGGGTAACTGAGGTAGCTAGCCTAGCGGTTAAGGACCCGTGGCCGGGATATGTCATGAGTTCGAGCCTAATACCGTTGAAAATCCGCCGTGCAGAGAAGGCAGATGCATGTTAAATATGTCGAGGCTCAAACGTTCTCCCGTTGGTATGGTGTGGAAGTTTAGAGAGGAGGGTGCCAGCTCAGGTGTGGTCCACGTCACTTGAGCATTGTTCAAAATTGCGAGGCCCGTCGCCTATGGCCTTCGTGCAGTTTTATAATGCGACGTTATATAAATCACTCTCACTTTCAAGTTGTTATAAAGCTTCGACAACTGGATGCAAGTCAGAATCCAAATGGGTCCAAATTGCTGCGTACTGAATCCAAATGTGGGTTTCGGGTGTTTGAATACCCACCGTAGTGAGAAAGTTTTGAGAAGCTTATGCATCATCTTCATTTCCTAAGCCCAGTCCTTTCGAAATTCCATCCCCAACAGTTAGTAATGTTAGTTCCGACACAATATTAGTGAAAAATATTTTTTTTTAATCATAGCTTTAATCCATTTCATGCACAATATGAAGTATTGAAAACAATAATAAAAAGTTGATTTTCAACATTCAGTGAAGAAAGTCACGGAAGAACTTACTAAAGAAGGAGAATGAAAAGATATGCTAAGAAAGGGGGAGGGTGAGAAAGAAAAAACATCGAATACGGTTCCAAGATAATAATTCTAGAAAAAGAAAGATAATTCTTTGGAGATACCAATATTACTATCAAATTACATAGTCATAAAAAGTATGAAATTCTTTTTAAAAAGGCTCATTTTTCCAAACTATTTGGACGGAATAAAATCAAGATTTGACGTAAAAAAAGTATACTCTTTTGGAAAATAATTGGGAGCAATTGCCTCGTACGTGTAAAATAACTTTGAAGGAAAAAAAAGTTTAAAAAATTGGTTCACTCAACTTTTGATTAAAAGTTATTTTTTTAATCAACAACTCTCTGCATCTTTTATTTTTCTCTATTTCTTTTTTAAAAAATTCTCGCGATTGGCTTTTACTAACGTAATTGTACTTTAGAGATATTTTCAAAAGAAGTAAATTTGGAATAAAGCAGATTCCATGCATAAACCTAATCTTAATTTCTTTCATCGAAAATAAAATACGCTTTAAAATTCGAAATTATGGTAGTATAATTAAGTTATAGACCCTAGCTTATAAAATTTCTTATTAAGTGACATGTGAAAAAATAACTTCATTAGATACTCACCTTAGAAAAAATTCGAAAATTTAATTCTTTCAGTATTAAAAAGTTAGTATTTAAAAATAGACACAAATATATTCAGCTATACTTCAAGGAAAATGAGGGGATAAAGCATTTTTTATATATTTCTACAATATCGTCATAGAGCATTTGCATTTGTATGGGGAAAAAATTTTAGCGTTTGAAATGTTTTTCATAAAGTGATAAGTAACACAACTAAAAAATCATTCGTAATATAATAAGTATATTTTGAATTAATAATATATAAAATCTAGAAAGAAAGTATATATTTAGCAACATATTAACTAAAAAATTTGTTGGGTTGATCAAAAAAAGCTAAGAGAAAATTATAAGACTGTATTGATAGAAAATCGAAACTTCTTTTAGAGTATTTTTAAAAAACCCTTTCCACAGAGAAATTAGTGAAAAATTTGCATAGAGGGGGATTCATTCAGCAGATATATATTAATGAATGTTCCAAGAATACCATAACAGTAAAACTGATGTCTTGAGCCCTTTTGTCATGTACTTATAATTTTGTGTGTGTGTGTGTGTGTGCCATGGTTTTTTTTAAATATTTTATATACTTGTTATTTCAGCTTAACTTGATTTATATTAATAAACCGAGTGAGTGAATATTAACGTCGCACTGTTCAGCTACTCGAGATCTTTTGGCGACGAGCGGACTTTGTAATTTTGAACCATGGTCAAGCGACGAGGATGATGCCTGAGCTGGATCCCCTCTCCCAGCTACCACACCACATCAACAGGAGGACGTTAGAGCATCGACATATTTAGCATCGGCCTTCTTTGTACGTCGGGTCTTCAGCGGTACTAGGCTCGAGCTTATGACACGTCAGCCACGAGTCCGTTACTTTGACCATTAGGCTACCACGGCCACTTAATGAAACCGAACCATCCTAATGTATTCTTATAACTCAACCATGTTAATTCGTGCATAGGTATCTTTTTGATTGATTATTCTGAAGTGTTTATCAAAGATTCTGCACCATACGCAATGGTAATTTTTCAATCTCGCTTTTTAACACTTTCGCTTGCCACAAATTAATTTTTTCAAAAAATAGTTACATCACTCCTAGGAATATAATTATGAAACTTTGGCATACTTCTTGAATTTTGCTACATTAATATTAAAAATAATATTTACATAACTCTTGAAATTAATATTAAGAAATGCATTTTTAAAAGTTACTGAGCTAAATGACTGCATCGCATCTGTATGCCTCAAAGGAATCCCTATGTGTATTATCTTATTGTCTCTCTTGGCGCATTATGATCTAAATTGGTCCTTGCGCCATAAAAAAAGGGAAAAAATCAAACCCTATGTGTATTAATGCTATTATAATTTCTTCCTCGATGTTTTCAAGCATGTTTAAACTTTTTAGATTCAATCGCAATATCCAATGGAATAAATGGATTCATTTGGCGATATTTTAGATTTAAACTTCCGCCAGATCTTTCGTTCAGTAACCCTGCATTCGAATCAAAATAGAATTTCAGGTTTATGGATCACAAAAGCAAGGTCAGAGCTCCTCTAGGTATAAACAAGAGGTTTCCCATTGCCCCTCTTCGTGTTCAGAAGCAAGAAGTGCTGATTATTGGAAGTCACATTTTTCATTTTCTCGATAGAAATCGCATTCCTTTTTCATCCCAATTTCGATAATCACTTTATCCTAGTTTCGCGACACAAGTTAGTTTAGAAACAAAAAGCTCATTGAATATCTTTACACTTTAACGGTGTTCATTTATCTTCCTTTTTATGAGTGGGTTGAAAACTCATCTCTTGAATTCATTTCTAGTTGGCTAATTAGGCCACACTGTCTGTCCACACCGTAGAGGGTAAGAAAATACGTGTTTAGTGTGAACCTATCAACCTCCTTTAGTATTAAATGGGCTATATTCTAGGTCTTAAACGTTATTATTGAAAAAAAGTAGAATCTTGCAATTAAAAACTCTTCTATGACCACCTCAGACAAGCGAACCCATTTAATCAACTTTTTTCTCCTCTATAAAAATAAATATTGGTTTCTGAATAGTCACGATACCATTTTGTTCTCTATTCAGTGGTCATAAATATTGCCACAATGAATATTTTCTACATGCCTCCTCTCAAATGAGTTATCACAATCTCATAACTTTAGTTTTTTTTTTTTTTTTTCCTTATAATTTTTTTTTTAATTTTCCTTTCTATTTATATATATACCATATTCTGTAAAAAAAAATTTTAAGGGATCACAGCTTCTAAAATTAATATAACTCAATATCCTTTCAAATTTTGAGTACTCTATTTAAAAAATAACCATACCATTTTCAAAGCTAAAATTTTCATCACTGTTCAGAAATCAAGTTCTAAAAGCCTTTTTTTTTAAAAAAGGTTATGTTTCTCTAACATTATATATCTGAAGAGAAGAGACTCGTTTTTTAAACTTTGACAACCAACAATTGAAGCGCGAAAAGGTAATAAATTATACATATCCATCGCAAAAAAAAAACTTTACAAATTACGAGGTTTTACACAAAGGTTTAAGCTAATTTTAAGACTATTTAATATATATATATGTATATATGGTCTTCCATTTATTTTCAATTTAAATTTACTCAATTTTTTTTTTAAAAAATTTAGCGTCAAGAAGAGTTCACTATGACGCAAGTATGAAAAGAAAATCAATTCTATACGCAGAAAGAAAAAAAAAACGGAAACAGAGCAGCAGTTACTGAAAATCTGACATGGACGAAATAAATATGCGTCGATGACGTAAGCAAAATGATATAATTTTTGCCTGTAAATGTTCAAATGTTCGACAGTCTTAAATAATTCGCTTTTAGATTCTTCTTTTATACATTCTTTTTTTAAAAAAAATTGCTTAACAAATGCACTGGATGGCACGGAAGACGACACCATGTGGTGAAATGACAACGGGCTCTGACAATGGGAGTTGGTGTGGTCTGGTGTAGTAGTTAGGGGAAAGGGGTCATCCTCGTCACTTGTCCATGGTTCAAAATTACGAGGTCCGTCGCGAAAAGCCTTGAGTAGCTGAACAGTGCGACGTTAATCACTCACTGACAATGGGAGTGACGAATCATTTTGGGAACATAATACTAAAAGTTAGAGCAATTATAGATTCATATATGGGAATATTTTTTTAATTCTTTAATACTGGTAAAATACATTAACTAACTTACATTTAACATTCATTTCTTTTAAATTTCTTAATTATCGGATATTGATGAACACTTTATATAATTTTTTTATTTTTAATCAAAAACGTGTGGAGAATCGGGGGTGCGGCTTAAAATCGATGGTGGCTTAGATTCGAGATATATGATCATTTTGATGTCAAAATTTTATGCTGGTCCTAGCACAGCAAAAATTAAAGTAATTTGATCTGCTTTATGAGTATTAAACCTAGTATAAACTTGGTTAAGCAAAGTATTGAAATGTTGATAAGAAGCACGTTATAGAAGCAAAAAGAACCGGGGGAAAGTAACTGATAAAGACAATTTAATTAATAGAAAACGGGGGGAGGGATTTTTTTAAAGATTCATAATAGGCAGCTGTAATTTCTAAAAGTTGACGAAATTTTCAAGTTATTCAACTTTTGCGTTATTTAATGATATCTGTGCATTCTTGGAACTCTTTTTGAACCAGTTCCATTATTCCGATGTTTTTAGGGGCCTTAACTTACATTAAGATCTGTGTCAAGATTAAAATTTTGCGGTTTTTTCTAAAAATATTTTTAACATATAGAAATGTTTTCCAGAAAATAATGCAATTTCGCGACTTCTCAACAAAAAAACAAAAACAAAAAAGAGATAAACACTTTTTTTTACGGTCAAATAATTTTTTAAAGTTCAACAAAGTATTTATACATGAAAAACACTCGTTTAGTTATTGTAGTTGAGCTTTTGAACCTCATTTAAAAGAAACGAACTAATTTTTTGTAATTTTGTACCTCCTTCAAATGTTGAGAATCTCATCTAAAAGTATATATATATCACTTCTTAGTTAACCACCATTTTCAGATACGCGTCAAATCTATCGAGGCTCAAAACACCCTTACATCGGCTTGTCGTAGAAATCAGGAGAATCGGATGCCTGCTCAGGACAGAGAGCTCATCATCCGGCTTCCATAATGGTTTGGTGAAGTATTAGATATGAAGGTGTCTCAGAGATTTATTTTTGAGAGAAAAAAAGTGAAAACCATGTTACGGGTTACCTCAACAAGATACCATCTTAGAACCAATTGTAAAGCTCCTCAATGGAAACGATTCTATTTTTCAATAGGATTCGACTTCTTCTCATAAGGAGAAGAGGACACGGTGGTGATTAAGCGAGACTTCATAAAACACAAAGATTGACCATCCTGTATTCTAGATTTAAATCCACTCGACTAAATAGTGTGTTCAGATTTGGAAGTAATGGTATGCCAAAAGTCATCCCATCTTGAAATCTTAAGCATTCTTTTCGGAAAGAAGGGATAGAAATTTCCAATGAGGTCATGGGTGCCTCGATAGATGATAGGTCAGACACTACATGCCTGTTTAAAGTCAAAAGGTAATCATATTGAATAAAAAAATACAGTACGTTAAATTTAACCCCTTAACTGCCGATTAAAAATTACGCGGTTTGCTCCCAAGTGCTTTTTCACATATACCACTGGTCTTCAAACTGTGTTCCACGGAACACTGGGGTTCGACAAGGCATACCCAGGGGCTCCGCCTGTCACAATAAGAAAATCGAAAAGAAACTTATAAATATATATGAAAAATTATTATTTATTTGAAGTTTGTATAATTACAGGTACTAAAACTCGGCCTATTCATTAAAACTGAAACTTTTATTTATATAAAATAAAATTTATTTTTCTAACTTTTGTGTGTGTTATAAGATAATAAAAGAATATTAAAATGTTTTATCTTTATATATATGCTTCCCACTAGATTGTGAATATTCTATTGTTTACTATCTTGGGTTCCACGAGATAATTTCATACTCCTTAATCAACACAGTATCTTGCATAACTAAATAATTTTCTAATGGGAAATGCATCATTTTGCAATTGTGGGGAAAAAACCCCTATAAAAAAGGAGAGGAAACAACTTATCAACAGATTCTATGTTAAAATCTAAATTTACGAAAGAACAGATCCTAAATTTTATGTTTCAAGTTCATGAAAAATGCACAGTATTTCTCACGCAGCTATAAGCATTTTAATGCCATTCAGAACATGTGGCCGCGGTAGCCGAGTGGTCTAGGCATCGAATCGTGGCTAGCGTGTCATGAGTTCGATCCCAATACCACTAAAAACCCGCCGTGTAGGGGAGCGATGCACATTAAATCTGTCGAGAGCTCAAACGTCCTCCCGTTGGTGTGGTTATTAGGAGAGGTGGGTGCCAGCTCAGGTGTCGTCCGCGTCAATTGACCATGGTTCAAAATTACGCGGACCGTCCCCAAAAGCCATCGTGTAGTCTCCAAAAGACTCGTGAATAGTGGGACGTTAAGGTACAAATAATCACATTTTTCTCTGAAATGAGTAAATCCATCGCAAACTCTGTCAAGATCATTTTATTGCATTCCAAAGTCTTCGGAACAGTTTTACTGATAGCAGCGCAAAGAAAAGAATTGTATTTCAGAAGGACAAGAATATGTCTGTGGCACACAATGCACTGATTGAGCAAGACGAATATACAGGGTGCCCCGAAACTTAACGATAATCGGTTACGCGAAGGGAAAGATGGAGTCCTATATCTGTTTAGGGAAAAATATTTTAAAAAATCCCCAGTTCTTGGTTAAGGGAGGACGAGCACATTTTAAAAAACGAGGAAAATTGACATTCTCCACCACATCATTAGCTACTGTTACCACGAATTTCCCGATTTTACGATGATTTTTTCACTAACATCACTCTTTACATAGCCGTACGAATAATCGCAGTCACAAGTAGAACAAAAATTTTTGCTGGTTTAGTTAAAATTAACGTAATTTGTGTAAGTCGGGGTTTCAGAAAAAGGTGTCAACTAACACTTTGACTCTCCGTAAAAAGAAAACTATTATTCACAACCTCAGGCAAGTTTCTCAAAAGTTGGTCCATTTAGTTAAGATTCCAAAATGATACTAAACTTTGCTTTTTTTCAGTGAATAACAACCATAGAGATTTGCAGAACATCATTTAAAAAAAAAAACCGTGCTATTAATCACAGCTACAAATGGAGCAAATTTGAGAAATCTTGAGAAAATTTGTTTACTGTATAGATTTTTAAAATTTTACAGATACCTTCCTTTCTTTATAATTGCGTATTTCCTCCCTTCCTTTATTTTAGATTTAGCTCTTTTATGTTTTTTCCCTTAATTGTGTTTTTTTTTCTTATTATGTTTTTTTTTTTGTAATTATTGTTGTTTTGTAATGTTGTTACCACTTACGTCTGTAAGCCTCATGTTATGCAATGTGGAGTATGAGGAGTTTTGAAAATAAATTTATTTTTAAAAAAATGGAGCAAAATTCTTTTTAGTTTTAGTTAAAATTAACGTAGTTTAAGCCGGTTTGCGAAAATGATGTCACCTAACTTTGACGCTTCATAAAAAGAAAAATATTGTTCTAAGAAAGTTATTTTAAAAGATTACCCAATTAGTGACAATTCCAAAAAGATACGATATATTTGCTACATTTCTATCTATAATAGTCATTGTCATTTTTTTCTTTTACAAAATGACTTCGTTTTAAAGAACTGGATGTTAAGTATGCAACTCAAATCAAACAAATTTAAAAATAAAACGCAAAAAAAATGTGTAACATATAACTGAAGTATATGTTCACTTACCTTCCATATGAATGCAGGCTCTAGAGTCTAGACCTTTTTAAAAGTGACTGTTTTACAAGTCGCGCGCGCGTGGGAGTAATTATCTAAGTTTATTTCATCCATTGTGCTTCAGCAATCCTTTGCCGCAGTTATGTCCCTTTTTTTGGATTGAAAAATAAACTTTTTCTTTTATGAAAACCCAGTAAAAGAAATTGACCGGGTTTAAATAGGGTGAATGAACTGGCCATGAAATTGAATCATGACATCCAATCCATCTTCCGGAATATTCCATGTCAAAATGCTCCCGTACAGGACGCTCATAATGCGCTGGACATCTGTGACGGATCTGTACGGTTCTTTACTAATCCTCTACATATTTCTTTCAAATTTTATTTATTTCAACCAATCTCCACCGGGATTCAAAGCGTGATTTATGCAAATGAGATATTTTATATAAGTTCGGGTTTAGCGAGTTATCGGGTGAGAATGAAATGATATGAGAAAGAGTTGTCAAGTGAAGAGGTAGATTTTGTAAAGAAAAGTGAATCGAAGCGTCGGGAATCCAACTCACAGTTGTTGATAAAATTAGTCCGTAGAAAAGCTACGGGAAAAGCTGAAGATAGAAGTCGTATATTAAAGAGGGAATTCTAGCCTTGATCCGATCCAATCAAGATCCAAGCGACCCACAAGACGAACCTGCTGTAGTTTAAGAGAAATCAGGTTAGTGACTTAAGAATTGTAATTACGTATACGTGTGTGTAGCTGTAATTGTACGCGCTTATCTTTCGTGGATTCAGTTTAGATTTCGTAGTTCCGCAATTAGTGACCCCTTCTCATTCTCCACTGTGTTTTATTGGTCTTGTATTTGAATAGTGTATATATGACTTTCCTTGATTAATAAATATTAATAAATATTGTGATTTGTAAAGATATCTTGTGAATTCGTTAACCCGCCTACACATCTAAATATGAGTAACACTAGACGAGGTGATGATAATGTTAGGGGAGGTCATATTACACGACACATCTATCTTGCTAGAACCACATGTTCCTGTAGATGTTGAATGGCACATCTTCCAGCAGGTCTGGCAATTTGTTTCGAAGAAAATTCAAGTATTTGGTTCCATTTAAACTTTTGAATAACTCAAACGATCCAATTAATTATCTGTTTAATACTCCCGTCCATATGTTGATTTTAAATTGAAGTTGAGATCAGTCTTCAAGCCCTAAATATGGGTTTTTCATAGGCTATCCATGTAAGTTATGCAAATTAAAATATCCGTTTCTAAGATTCTATTTTTTTAAAATGTCATTTTATAAACGAAAACAAAATAGTAGTGATTGTTATGGATAAAAATGTAGGAAATGTTGTACCATTTTGAAATTGTCACTAAAAGGGTCAGCTTTTGAAATAACTTGCTTAGAGTAATCTGTAATATTTTTCTTTTTATAAAGCGTAACAGTTAGGTGACATCATTTTCTCAAACCGGCTATAACTGCGTTAATTTTAACTAAATCGGTAAAGGTTTTTACGCCATTTGTAACTGTGATTTATAGTATGGCTATATGAAAGATCCCGTTAGGGAAAAAATTACAGTGAAATTATGGAATTTGCGGTCACAATACCAAATGATGTGCTGAAAGGTATCAACATAGGTGTTTTTAAAATGAAGATGTTCTGCAAATAAAAAAAAATTATCTATGATTGTTATTCTCAGAAACGAACAAGTGTTGTATCATTTTGGAATCTTAACTAAATGGGCCAACTTTTGAAAAACTTGCCAGGGGTTGTGTGTAATAGTTTTCTCTTTATGAAAAGTCAAAATAAGTCGACATCTTTTTCTCAAACCCCGACTCCAAAGTTTTTTGTGCGATTAATCCTAAGGCTATACAAAGTGATGTTAGTGAAAAAATCATCCTAAAATTTGGTGGTCACAGTTGCTAATGATGTGATGGAGGGTGTCAATTTTCCTCATTTTCTAAAATGTGCTCATCCTGACTTAACCAAGTGCTGGGGAATTTTTTGAATATTTTTCCCTAAACAGATAGAACTCCACCTTTTACCTCGTGCCCGATTATCGTTAAGTTTTGGAATACCTTGTACACGCCGGTGGTACTTAAGGGATTAAAAGTGAAATAAGATTTTAGGATTTAGTTTTAAATTTGGTCGTAAAATTTTTGATTTTAACACCTTTATAATTGCATCAGAACTTCTGACACGGCTAGGTATTTCGAACAATTACTACACAAAATCAATAGATTTTCTTGTAGTTCCAAAAATAGATGATATTGCGGGGGGATATTTTCATTTCCCTTTTTTTATTCCGCGGAAAAATAATTAGCTGATCCAAATTTTATCAAAACAAGGAGAGTAGATATTTTACTGGGAGCACAATTTTGTATGATACTCGTGGACCTAATCAAGTGCATTCAACTCATTATATAATCATTTTCAGTGTCTTATTTGATGAATCTTTGTAATGAGTGAGTGAATATTAACATCGCACTGTTTAGCAACACGAGGGCTTTTGGCGACGGTCCGCGTCATTTTGAACCATGGCCAAGTGACGCGGACGACCCCCCCCCCTCTCCCAACTACCACATCAACGGGAGGACGTTTGAGCTCTCGACAGATTTAACGTGCATCGCTCCCCTACACAGCGGGTCTTTAGTGGTACTGGGATCGAACTCATGACACGCTAGCCATGATCCGATGCCTAGACCACTTGGCTACCGTGGTCCACGAATCTTTGTACTACCCCCAAAACACAAAGTAAGATTTTATTTTATGTAGCTTAACAGTCGCAACGTAATTATTCTTGATTTTTCCAGTGCTTCCCAATCGGCAGTATCAGACCGAGGCCCACGAAATTCATCGTGGCAAGGGGCTAGTTTACACGTGTCGTTATCAGCAGCTTTGAGCACCATGTAGATGACAGTACGTATTTTGGCTCCCCCCTCCCCCTCCCCATTTTGAAGGAGAATACACAAGAGACAAAGAGGTGGCCTCACACTTCTCCTCCCCTTCCACCAACCTTTTGTAATTTCATTGGAGGAATAAACAGAAGAAACGAACTTAAGAATAAAGGCAACACACTTCTGAACAAGGCAGAATCTATAATTAAATATATTAAATAAAATACAGAGTAATAATAAATAGTTACAAATATAATACATAACTACACCAGTACAGGGGTGGCCAATCTCATTGGGCAAAGTGCCGCTCTCTGACAAAATCAAAAAAAAATATGTGTGCCACTTCCAACTTTACCAACAAATACAAAAGATGAAGAGGTGAAAAAATGTTACTTATAGGCTTATTACATTGGATTTTTAAGCAAATAGTGCATTTTTTATGCAAGTCTAAGCAGTGAAAGTTTGAAAATAATAATGTATAATAAATAAGACAAAAGTACAAACTTAGCTTTTAATGTTAAAAACTCTTTTTACTTATTCAATTAGTTAGGTTAAGTATAAAATAAAAATGAGTAATTTGAAACAGTTAATTCTGAATAATTATTTTAACAGTCAGTATTTTGTTAATGGGGCTTTTGAATTTATAGTTTTTTCATCAAGAGTCATCTATATTAGGATTAGTTCCGGAAGATGCTAGAATTAGGTTGTCTCTTAGGTGTGCATCGGTTAATTGTGTGTGTGTGAGCTTTATTTTGATTTAATTATGTACATAAAAGAAGATATACTTGTGGTGCCCAAATATATTGATCCAAATCTTCAATAATATCTGATCGCCAAATCGTGTAAATTTGGAAAATTGCTTGTTAGTACAACTTTCCAAAATTCAACATAATTCCTTTGCAGTTGAAATAAGTTCCTAGTGTATATTTTCTTTTCGGTGTAGTAAAGTGCTGTAGGTCAATAATTTTGATTTAAGTTTCAAGAGGGTAACAACTGACTTCTTTCAGATATTGTGGGGGGGGGGGAAAAGCATGAAAAGATCTTTTTTTCTAAAAAAAAATTATGATCCTTAAAATCATTAAACCTAGCACTGAATGAATCCTAAAAATTAGATATTAAATTTTTAAAACTATCATAGCTCGGAGCTTTATTAACTTCAAAATAGTTATTACATTAATGTGAAATGTGTTAATTATTTTTCACCAAAATCGAGTTAAGAAAAAGCAAATGTTTGTTTACAGAAGAAGATATGTGTTCAATTAGAGTAGGAAAAAATCATATGTATAATATTATTTTGATTAAAAGTTATTATTACCCATTGTATTGGTAAAGAAAGCTAAATCCCAAATCCAATCTTCGTATTACAGTAGCAAGTACTCACTGAGCAGTTCATTTCTTCCATATATTTTAAAACACGCTCCTTCAAATTAAAAAAAATATCATGAGTGCTCTTCTTATGGAAAACCAGTGCACACAACAATGAAGGAGTATTTTCTACTTTATAATTTTTTACCATAGTTCAATTAAGTGCATTTAAAATAAATTTTGATGGGATTTTTTTTGTCTGAGACAGCCGCATTTTAATAAAACTGTAAAAAAAGTGGTATTTATTAGTGTCTTTAAATTTTTTAAATTTTTCAATAAGTCTTTACGTGCCACTGTTACAACTCAGCCATGCTGCTGGTTGGCCACCCCTGAACTATTAGAAATAAGAAATACGAAAGCAATTACTTACATTTTATTTTCACCAGGTCTAGTATTAACATATTCCATCTTAATCATCCCTAAGCAAAATTCAGAAAAACAGTGTTTGGATATAAATACTTTGAAGTCCATTTACAAAAGCACTAAAAAAAAAATTTAAACGATGAATTTGTGAAATCGGTTTGTTGTTGAGTTTTGCTTTCAAGAACCCCAATATTACAACACTTTTAACCCGTTCAGAATCATGATAACTTCATGGGAAAAGGTATCGTGTGTGTGATTGAGGCTCATAATCACACCTGTGTAATCTGAATTTGGAATGATTATAAACTATAAATTTCGTCGTATTTTATTACAGTAATGATTTTATATGAATTTTTAAATAGATTTAGGCTTAACAGAAAAAATTGCGTGGTGCTGAACTGATTAAAAACGATTTTATTTGAATTGCATTTAAATTATACTATGCTGAAAATTATATTAATCTTACTAATTACCATTGCACTTGTAAGTAAATTACTTGAGATCTAATAGCCAAGAAGGATTTACCTCCTTAATCATTTTAGTAATGGCCAATGCAGATTTGGTAGATAAATTAAAACGATTTTTTTACAAAAATCATGCTAGAAAATGAAAAAAATTGTCTACGATTCAGCATCATTAATAAATGAAAAGCTATAGATAAAGAACAAAAAGACTGACCCACTTGAACCAAATCTTCGCAAAACAAAGATTTTCAGTTATAAAATACGAAGGGAAAAAAAACTGAGCTTTTTAATTAAGCTTCAACGTTACTGGAACAGCTCCGCTGAATTTAAAATATGCTTTTATTTTTAAAAGGCTCTCCATTATGTATTAACAATACAAAAATAATTTACTAAATTAAGATTCAAGATATATTTCAATGTTTGCGCGTCATTTACTTCAATTTTATTAATCAATGGTGGATAAATTCCAAAAGTACCTTTGTCCCCATAAAAGTTCTTAAGGAGCTTTTTTTCCACATTCCAGTAAATCTATAAGAATCAATCTTAAGCATATGTATAGAACTACTTATATCGTCTGTGGAATATCCAAACTTGTCATCAATTATTGAACGTTACTCACTCAATGTTTTAAAAATTATTAATAGTGATGGTCACAGTCTGCAGTCAGAAAATTTTTTTCAATTATTTATTCTTACTCTTACCTGTATATCCTACTGTGCTTGAAAAATTTACTTTTGAAATTTAATGGTAAATCTTTGAGAATATATCTCCTTTCATTTCAACTATTTCTTTGTTTTACTCACTGAGCCACAAAACCCTTTCCTTTAGTTTTAACGAAGAAGCCCAACATTCATTGCGTTTAGTTGTTTTGATTTAGGATCGGTATATTCACTTAATTGTATGAGATTATCTTAAAGATATTAAAACTAAACAAACGATTTCATACTATACTTAACATACAATTTGGATTTCCAAAGTATGCGGAAATCTTTTAAGTCTCGCTCAGACAGTTCTACAAGCTCTGCTGTTGCCGCTGGAAGACTTGCAGATTATCGCGGGGACTGCAGCAGTTCGGCTGCCGCCACAAGCTCTTGCAGTCCATCTGCGCTTGGATCAGTTAGCCCTAATCTTAGTCCTAGTACCCCTGACGGTGATAACACCAGCACGGCTAGTCGAGGATCGAGATCAAACTCTACATGCGCTTCCCTGATAAATAAATCAAGTATGTCTCATGATTCTAATGAATCATTGCTGTGTAATCAGCTAGAACAATCGACGATTTCCAGCACAAAAGATGCGAGCAAAGTAAGGATTATTTTTGCTTAAAAATTTAACACGAACTATATATATACTGTCTTCTCTCATTGTTTGTTATGTTAGGAAAAATATCAGGTGTGACTTTTATCGGAAGCAGTTTCTGAAACAATTTCTATTGGTCGCTACTATATAAACATCGTTTAACAACTTTATGTGCAACACAGTCGCATTTTAGATTTAATTTGTTTCATAAAAGTGTGCACTCTTGAGGTATATTCAAACATCAGTCTTGTTATTTTTTTCGAATTTTACAAAGTGTTAAATGAATATGATTGATTAAATTTTATTCCATCTGAATGAAAAATATAAATACAAATCGTATTCTAATTAAATTTATAGATTGAAGAATATTATAAAGTATGAAATATTTTTTAAATGGCTTTTCCCCCCCATGCTAGTGGTTTTTTAAAATTTGCCTTAAATACATTTTTATTCGTATATACTTGATATTTGAACTTTGATGTGAAATATTGTGTGATAAAGTATTTTATTCAGGAGTGCATTAATATTTTTCATTTAAAAGATATTTTCTGACTAAAAATGTAAATTTAATACTTCAATGAAAGTTTGTTACAAATATAAAAATGTATTTTTTATTTATCAACTTATATGGGATAAGATAATTTGCTATAAGAAATTTTATACCTTTTAGAGTTTTATGAATTAAAAAACTTTGTATACATATTCAGAATATTATAGTAATTATTTTATAGCTTTGTACTTTATGGAAAATTAGTTACTTGATTTAAGCATTAAATCTTAATTCCAAAGGTGGGAAATATTTTTTTATAAAAATATATGTGGACATGTTTGAAATTCTCTTCTTCCCATATAAGTAAATTTTATTGTTATATTATTACTTTGAAATCTGATATGGTAGAAAATTTATGATTATTCTCTAAACCACTTGACATTTTCTTTCTTCTGTTGTATGTCAAAAAATAAGCATATTTTTTATAAACATTTTTAATGTGAAATCAATTATATAAACTTGAATCAGCAGTCAGAAATGTTATAAATATTCAATTTAAAGAATTATGCTAATTTTTATTTTCATTAAAAAATGTTTCACAATAAAGTTGGCTTTTTATCTGTGGAAATAAGCGAACCGGAAAGATCCGTAAAAAGTGTATTTTAGAATTAAAAAGATAATATTTTACTTGTAGTTAAATATTCTCTTAAAATTTAGTTCTTGTGTGGTAAATTTTAAAACAGGGAAACGAGCAAAGTCCAACATTGCAATTGGGACAAAAAAATATTGTTTCTTTTCTCACCAGTTTTCCAAAATAGTTTCTTTTTGAACAGCAGATAAAATATTGCCTTGTTGATCTTAATTTTTTTTATGAGTGGAAGCAATCACTTCTAAAAAATGTCTGAGTCAATTGTAAGGGATTGGGCAAAATTCTTGAATGTCCTTTTTTGTCATTTACAGCCCCATGTCTTTCAATAAGGTAACCTATAATATCAAGCCTGAAATTCAAATGAGATAATTTTCTTCTTAGTTTCATATAAAACTAAAGCATTCCACAATGGTGTATCTAAAAGGCAGAAGAATATTTTTTTGTAATATTTCTTGCCTCTCTTTTTTGTTATTGGGTAATTTATGAGATGATCTATTCTATCTACACCTCCCATCGTATTATTGCATTCCAGAACTACCTGTGGTTTCCATCTGACGTCATCCTCGTAAGTTTTTACTTCAATCATCACAGGGTTATGTATAGTTAATAACAGCGATGACTTTTTTATCCATCCATTTGATGATGCATACTTTACCTCTTTGTTATACACAGATTTCTACTTTTATATTTTTGACTGCAACTCTTTTGGGACATTTTTCCTGTTAAGTTTGAATGTTCCATACATATCTGTTTGATAATTCAAAAGTATGTCTGCAAGTTGCGGCAAAGTGTAATGATTATCTGTTGTTAGGCATCCTTTATTCAACAGTGGTAGCATAAGAGTCATCTCTACCTTGAGAAGACTTGAATAAAAGCTGGTAATCACCATCGAAAGAGTACCTTTTCCTGTGTGTATAGTAAATTGATATACATAACTGGACTTTGGCATTAAAAGCTTTGTTTTATATGAATCAGATTGTGAGCTTTTTACTGATATGTACTGTTTCCAGTGCAATCTTTCCTTGAACAACACCAAGCTTTCATCTATTGTCATGTCTCTTTCTGATGTAATTTCGTGATAACGGGAATTCAAATGTTTGATTACCGGCCACAATTTTGGTACTCATGTGTTTTAACATCAAATTTCGCACCATCTGAAAAATGTAAATACCAGTGAATAAGATAAAAGTGTTGGTAAGACAATTTTTGAAAAAAATTGACGTTGCTGTTGAATGTCTCACTAAAATATTGCTCCACATAGGCTTTTTCACAATTCCTTGTAATATATTCAAAGTGAGAAAAACCAGAATTTTGTTTTTAGGTGTTGGTTCCCATTTTCTTGCTCTACTTTACATTCGTAGATTACTATTTCAAATTATCCAATCTGGATAGTTATTAGTTTTAGAAACTGTCAATTCAAGTAGGTTATTGTCTAAGAAAATGCCAAGTAATTGTAGAGCTCCATTGCCTAAATCGATGTTCAAATGAACTGCTGGATTTGTAATTAATGGAAAGCGCTGAGTTAAAAAAGGATTACTAATATCAAGTTCACATAAGTTTTGAACTTGATTAGGTCATCTAAACTTTGTTTCCTCATCACTAGAGAAGTCCGATAACAAATTTTCATGACTTCCAGAATCATTTTACAAAAATTTCAGATTCATTATCTGAGTCTATCAGAATTTGTTTCTGTTATGAGCATCTCACAATCACTAATTTTTCTTCTATTTTAACCCGTTAACGCCCAAATTATTTTAAAATCGAAATTTTTGAACAATATTTTTAAGTTACATTTTATGTATCATAAATAGAGTAATTATGAAGTTGTATCCATTTTCTGTACGTAGAAGCTGAGATAATAGGTGATCTATAAATAGATCGCTGGGCGTTTATGGTAGTAAAAGACCAAGTAACCTTCCTGTGGTTTTATATTTAAAAAATTACAAATTTAGGGGGTAAAATGTAACTTTTGTGAATTTAAAAACAACTAATGAGATTTAAAAGAGAAAATATTATTTTACTGATGTAAACTTACTTAGTTACAATATCATACAGCCGATTTGTAAAAGTTGAGTGTGATGTAATGGAAAACGTTTCAGACAAAGGGTTACATTACATTTTGTACAAAATGTAAGAGGTCTACCCTTACATTTTTGAAACTGGCATCTTCTTTGGTTTTGTCTTTTTCCTATAACATGCTCTTTTCTATCTAAATGCACAGAGTCTATTACGTTTGATCTTGATGACATCATCTGAGGTCTTCCAATGCCTTTCTTAGAATTTGTTCCCCGTTTGAGGTACGCAACGGTGGTATATGTTTGGATGTCTTTCATACTTTTTATATTTCTTCCATGGGTACACAAAAATTTATACATTACCTGACAGATCTTTTACTGATGGAGAGTCATTTCATTATCATCAAATACTCTTCAAAAGTTAACTCATCCACATCAGGCGGTAAAGCAATTATATCAGACTCTATTTCCTTAGTAAACATATATTCTAATGCTTCTTCGGCGGTGTGAAACACTTTACGCCGAGACATTCTGGAAGAAATGAAACAGGGAAAAAATGATATTAGTTACCACTAACGCCCAGTGATCTATTTATAGATCAGCATGTTTAAACTTACATTTTAATAATAAAAACAGCTATTTTTCTAATATAAATAAGGCAGAATAATTAAAGAGGTATTGAAAATGTAAAACTCGTGAAAAAAGTATAACTTACTTTAAATTTTTTTTCTGATGGATATAAATTGAAAGCTACACTTTGAAGCTTCAAAATGGCGAACATCAGACGCTAGCTGCTGGACTGCTGTGGGAAAGAATGCTTCAAATCTCATTTAGGGTTATGGCCACATGTGTAAGGAAACCAACCAATGACAATACAAAGTAATTAAAAGATATCGTTTTCACTGGGAGTTCTGAGTGGGAGGTGATCTATAAATAGATCACTGGGCGGTAATGGGTTAAGCTCCAAATTTAAAAGAAACAGTGTTCATAGTGTGCCGTACACCAATCTAGTAAAAAGGAAATCCCCCCCTCCCAACTTGTCTAAAAGAGTGCAGTAAAACCTAACCTTAAAACCGGTTTAGACATATTTTTTTTTTGTAATGTGTTAGAAACATTGCACACTAAACATGTTGCATTAGCACTGCTCAGGCAAATCAAAGAAGTGCCATTTCCTAGGGCCTGAGCGGTGTTGGGGCCAAACTGGGAAGTGTTTAATGTTACTGATGGTTTTTAATGATCATTTTATGTTTCTTAGCATAAAAAGGGGAAGCTCATTATAAATTCTATATAATAGGCTATATATATCCAGTCCAACCACCAGCTAATTATTTATATTTTCAAGGGTAACTCTGAAATTTTTTAGATGCGTGCAGACTGTAAGTTACAGAGAAAAATTAGTTGTTTAATTTGAAAATATAAAGTATTTTAACCCCTCAGACGATTTACTTTCAATTTTCTTCAGAATGAAAAACACACAGGAAGGCCATGATGTGCAGTAATCCTGGATAATGTGTCTGTAATACAAAAAATGTTAATGGAGAGGATAATTGTGTGTGCTGTACCTACCAAATGATGCATAATGAAGTTAATGTTGGATCTGCAGCCATCCACAAAATTTTTCATGAAGAATTACATATGAAAAAAGTAGTTTGCCGTTGGGTTCCCCATAATCTGAGCACCAAAAAGAGGAGTGTGTCAGAATCAGTAAATAAACCCTTAAATTACTAAATGATAGTGGCTACCACATCATTTCTAAAATTGTAAGGGGTAATGAAATATACATACTGTTTTTTGATATTCCAACACATTAAGAAAGCAAAATATGGGTCTTTGAAGATGATCGCCCGCCAACAATGGTGAAAAGATAAGGAGCGATGAAAAAGGTAATGTATGCCGATTTCTTCAGAAATACAGGATGGGTCAAAGCCATCAAGTCGAAAGGACAGAAGACAGTAACAGCAAACTGGTATACCACTAAATGTCTTCCATAAATTCCCCAAGAAGTTATTGTTTGGGGACTAATGCTTCATCAGACTATGCATCTTCTCATACAGTTAACAGTTGAGTTTCTTAAGCAAAAACAAATTAAAGTGATAAAAAACCACCTTATTCTCCGGATCTAGTTATGTGTGACTTTTGGTTATTTTTTAATCTAAAAAAGAACTTACGAGGGTGTCCTTTTCCTTCAGAAGAAGAGATTGATGTGGCTATAAATGCATTTCTTCATCAATTCCAAGAAATGAATGGTTTGAGGCATTTAATCAGGAAAGTTCATCTACAAAAGTGCATTATTGCTCGAGGTGACTACTTTAAACACTCCTAAAATTTTGTAAGTATAACTTTAAAAACCTTAAAGTATCTCAAAAATTTCAGATTGATCCTTGTATATATATACAGTCGAACCTCTATATTGCTAATTTTTCTATATAGCAAACTTTTTCTTGGAACCAAGAATGTTTCACGATTTTCTACGTAAAACAACCTCCCAATAGCAAAGTACATTTTCTATTTAACAAACTTTTTCTCTTGTGATTCAATTATTGTTCTCTATTTTTCAAGATTTTCTGGACTTTTCATTTTCTTTTTTTTTTTTTTTTTTCCTTTTATGGTAGTCATAAATTTTAAACTAGTTTCATTGGGTGCCAGCAAAAGTATTCTGGGCGTTTCATCAAAGAAGAACCCCCATTGTCCAGTTCACTGGAAACATCTTCGAAAAAGGAATAATGTTATAAAGTAATGTTTTTTTAAAACTATTTGTATGCTTTAAATTGGAAAATGTCCTTAAGTTTATTAATTGTAATAAAAAATAATCTTCTTAATGTTGTGAAAATACAGCCTATGTTGCAAAAGTACAGTCAAAAGCACCTTGACATTCTTTTTTCTTGTTTTCCGTGCAGTTTCTTTTCTTTCTTTTTTTATGGGTAAGATATGTAAAATAAATAGATATTAATTTACAAAAAAAGTGTGAATAACTACTTTTTTAATATATAGTGTTTATGAATTTAGAATTTGTTTTATGTGGTTTTTAAAGTATATTTAAAGAAGAACCTCTATGTAACGAATTTTCCATATAACGAAAATGTTTTGGGGTATAGCGACTTCATTAAATAGAGGTCTGACTGTATATATATATAATAATAATTAACTATAGCTGGTCTAACATTGGTTTGAAAAGTGTGAAAACTAAAATCATATGGCATTTACATCATTCAAGTTATTTTTAAATTTTGTGTATAATCATAAGTTGATTTTAATCATTTTCAATCCTAGTTAACATTCAGACAATTTTAATGTTTTTTTAAATACCTTTTTAATTTTTTACTCTTGAATTATTTCAACTGAAAAGTCTGTTTCAAATCTGATTTAAAAAAAGTTTCATCACAATAAAATCATTTAAAATTTCTTCATATATTGGGATCTTA
This sequence comes from Trichonephila clavata, assembly GCA_019973975.1. Lineage (NCBI taxonomy): Eukaryota > Metazoa > Arthropoda > Arachnida > Araneae > Nephilidae > Trichonephila > Trichonephila clavata. Next base: position 414,509 of record BMAO01008191.1, read on the forward strand.
TTTTTGTGTAATTATTTACTGTCAATAATATAGAAAGAGTTACTAAATTAGTTGATAGATTAATTTTAAATTGTAAAAGCTAGTGATGTTCTATTTTTCAAGGATTGATTAAGACTCTTTCTTTCCTTCATTATTAAATTTTTTTTCCCTTGTCACCAAATAATGTTAAAAATCCAGTGGCGTAACAGAGATGATTAGGGCTCCCCTGCAATGTCAGGTTTTGGGACCCAAGCCGGATCTTACAAAGAATAAATACTTGGCTTCAGTTAGGATTTGCCCCCCCCCCCCCGCAGTGCGGGGGTGTACGCCATGAATGAACTTGTTTAGCTAAAAGTAGTTTTAATTTTTTAAATCCAGCAAAGTTTGAAAACTTAACATGAATTTTATCATGAAAAGCTTTGAATTCTATTACTATAAGGAGAACTCAGATTTCTAAACATGAATTTTATATCTTAGTCGTACCTCCATAATTAACTAATAAAGACTAGTTGTGTTTGTCATTGTAACCATAAAAATGTATTTCTTCTGGAAAAGAATTTTGCCATTGCAATGAACTTGGTCCTATTACATAAATTAAAATTACATTTGAGAAAGTGCTTCTCAAGTAATAGTTGACTAAAATGCAAATTAGATACAGATTTGGCGAACCCTTTTAAATAGCAATCACCAAATTATTGATATGTATTAATAATTGTTCACAGATAGCAAAATAGGAAATTCCAAATAAAAATATATAAATACAAATTTTAATGCTTATGTGAAGTAATTATTGGAATTCAGTGATTTGAAACGTCATAACATTAAGAAATATAAATTTTACTTCTTTGTCCAAAGATCTACTTTCTGTTTTTCTGGATGAATTCTAGTTCTGAGAAAAATGAAACCTTTTTGATATACAGTCACTCAAAAAAGTATTGGGACACTTGGCATGCATAACTGTAAAGCCATTTATAAAAATATTTATTGCATTAAAATAAATATGAAATGAATTTAAAAATGTTTTAACATTTGGTGTACAGTATATAAGGAAAATTTTATTAGTATTATAGAATTATAATTTGGTCTAGCTTTTCAAATATAATTCAAAAGCACACTAGAATCAAAAAAGTATTGTTACACTTTTGAAATGAGAAATTTAACAAATACACAGCACATCAATAAAATTTAATTTCACGCCACTTTTTTGTTTAACCCCTTAAAGATCGGATAAATTTGAAGAAAATGGTCCTAAAAGTGCCTATTTTTTTATTCAAGAAAATTATATAAAACAATAAGTACATATGTATTCATTTTTAATTTTTGGATTAATTTTTAGCTTGAAATACGAAATTTAATTTTTTAAGGAAAGCAAACATTTAGGGTTATAATCACTGAATGTTGGCTTTCCAACAAAGAAGAATAATTTTAAAAAAACATGTATTTTAAATATTAAATTAATTTTATTACACTTTTGCATTTTTTTCATAAGCATTAGTAAATTTTTTTTTGTGAGATAAGTTTCAAAACATGAGATGCAAAGGCCAAAATCACAAACTGGACAGTAGTACAGAGTTTCCTTTCTGCATCTCCTATTGTTTTCATCTCTTTTGAAACAACAAACTGCATTCTCTTGATGGTTGCCACTTCTTATCAGTTGGAGATATCTGTCTAATAAAATGTCTTTTAATCAAACGGTTGGAGTTATTCTCCAAATTCGGCTGCCCTCTTTTTGCAGTGGTTTCTGATATAAAATACTTTTCAATAAGTTCATCTACTAAAAATAAACGAACATCAAATGAGATTTTTTGCCTCCTTGTTTTTTATAAATAAGGTACTAGTTCAAAATAAGTTTGATCTAGCAAATAAAAAAATATTTTCTTATAGTACTTCTTGCCTCGTTTTCGAGCAATTCAGTAATCTACAATGTATTGGTCTACAATGTCTACTGCTCCAATATTTTTATTGTAGTCGGTGACAAAAAAGTACTAAAAGTACAATCCGATTTACTTCCTGACTAACTGTATAATGTATACAATATTAAAAATTATATGTATTTTTTTTATCAGTTTTTTTTTCCAGAATTTTTAGCCACGTGTTTTTACGAAGAGTGCAACTGAGTACTTGACCTAAGATTAAAAAACCATATCGATAATATGAGTTTGTTGTAGCGATAATTATTATTTAGCTAAAAAAATTATTATCATTGCTAAACACGTTAAAAATAATCTGGTGCTGCCATCTGGTGTATAGATTAAGAAAAAAAAAGAATATTCAGGGCTTAAAAAATAGATTGTTTCAAGCTTTTATGGCAAGTTAATTTTCAACACTCCAGCCCGAAAATATCACGGGCACGAGGAATAGAGAGGGAAATTTCACCCCGTGAATTTGACGGGAGCGAGAGTTAAGGGTGTTAAACCTTAATGTTTTAACAGATAAGAATATTTATAGAAAAAATGTCAAAAAACAAAGATATATTGGTTGGTGTGCGAAATCTCTCATTGGAAAGATGAAAAATCAGTTTGCTGCTTTTAACATCATTGACAGGTTCAAGAAAACAAATAGTGTTGAAAACAAGTAAAGATCAGGGCGTCCAAGGATGATTAATAAATGTAAAGAGAGGTGGATTGTGAGACAAGAGCACATTAATCCAAGAAATAGGGTAGTAAAAATGACTTAGCAATGTAAAAGTAGGTTCGGAAAATCAGTAAATCCTGAAACTGTCAGAAATGTTTTAATAAAAAAAAAATATCATGGCAGAGTACCCTTTAAAAAAAGCCCTACATCAGCTAAGCAAATAGACAAGCTAGGTTGGCATTTGCTAAAATGTATGTAAGGCAGCCAACAGAATATTGGGAAAATGTAATTTTTGTTGATGGAAAGCAAATATAACATTTTCAGATCGGATGGCAAGCAAAAGGTTTGGCAGAAATCCAATACAGCAATGCATGTCAAAAATGTACTGCCTACTGTCAAATATGGAGGGGTTAACCAAATTGTCTGGGGGCTGCATGGCAAGCTCTGGTGTTGGGAACTTACATTTTATTGATGCTTTAATAAATGTCTATCTTGACATTCTCAAGCAAAATTTAAAGTTCAGTGCGAGCAAGCTTGGAATCTCGGGACATTTTAAATTGTACCAAGATAATCACCCGGAACATACTGCAGATATTTGCAAGTTGTGGGTCCTCTACCCCACTGTCCTAGTGTTATTAAAACTCCTGCACAAAGTCCAGGTGGCCGCGGTAGCCAAGTGGTCTAGGCATCAGATCGTGCCTAGCGTGTCATGAGTTCGATCCCAGTATGACTGAGGACCCATAGTGTAGGGGAGCGATGCACATAAAATCTGTCGAGAGCTCAAACGTCCTCCCGCTGGTGTGGTAGTTAAGAGAGGGGGTGACAGCTCAGGTGTCGTCCGTGTCACTTGACCATGGTTCAAAATTACGCGGACTATCCCCAAAAGCCCTCGTGTAGCTGAACAGTGGGACGTTAATATTCACTCACTCACGCACAAAGTCCAGACCTTAATCCCATTGAACATGTGTGAAATTATTTGCAGCAAAAACTATATCAGCACCAAATTTCTAACAAGCAGTATTTAAGAAAATATTTGGTTGAAGAATGGACCAAAATTGATTGTTTTGCAAAAAATTGATCCAATACATGCCAAATAGACTTCAAGAGGTCATAAAAAGCGAGGGTGGCCCAACAAGATATTAATTTCTAAGTTTGAATTGTTTTTCTTAATTTATTGGGAAGTGTCCCAATACTTTTCTGAGCACATTTTTTAACTCAATTTCTTTTATTTTCAATATTAACCATAATTGCATTAATGTCTGAGTTTATTTTGAAGTATTTTTATTTGTATTTACTAAAACATTTACTTTTTTTTTTTTTCATTTGTATGTTTAAGCAGAATATTATCATAAAAATCTTTGAACTGGGAGTTTGTCCCAATACATTTTTGACAGATTGTAAGTGAAATCGATGCAATATCACTTATTTAATTACTGTTTTTGCACATTCTTTTCCAAAAACTTTTAACATAAACTCTTAAGTCAATATTTTAGTAGAAATCTACAAAATCCAAAAATTTATTTTTAAAAAAGACCGAAAAATTTTGATGACATGTAGATTTTAATTCACTTATTAATTAGCAACCTTTTTACTTCAACAATTTAAAAAAAGGCATTTATTTCAGCCTTTGTAATGTATTAAATTTGTACAATATTAATTTAATTAAATTTTCTTTTAATTATGGTTATTTTAAAATTAGGTCATTTTATTCAGTTTTATTCATGAAAGTATATGAAATTTAAAAATCTCCCAATTATTTACTTGTAATGAAATTAATTTGGAAATTTTCATGTTGGAATCTATTCTGTGTTATTGTCTACTCTATGGTTCTATTAGAATACATTTTATGTTCAGCTTGTATTATTAATTATATAAAAGTCCTTGTGCTGTTATACTGTTGAAATCAAAATGGGCTGTTAGTTCAGGTATGAGTATGAAATGAAAGCTTTTTAGGGGGTAGCATTTCAAGATTTTGTGTGGTATACGGATTTTATAGAATTTTTTGTCTAGGTTTTCTATGCAGGATGGTTCTGTAAGCTGGAAATTGCTGGAGATACAATGCTTTGATTTATAGAAATGTTTTTTTCTCTTTCAAGTAAATATTCCTATTGTATAACAGAGGATGCTTTCTAAACTTGATTTGAGTTATAAAGTAATGCTTCATTGATATTGAAGCCTCCTTCAAATTATCAATTCCTTCATCTGGCTTTCTTCCTATTGGAAAAAAATTTTACTGAACTAAAGTTCAAGGTTTTTGGCTGCTGCAAGCTGAAATATCAACATATTTCATTATTTAAGGTGATAAGTGATATCCTAATGTAGTAGAGTAGCTGTTTTGCGGTGAATTGATTGGGCACAAATTCAAGGCTTGTGTGTTCCTACCTTACTATTGTTTTAAATATAGAGGGCTGCTTTGCATTAAATGCAATTTAAATTAAAATATGTCATGGTGTTAAAGAATTTTGGAGTATGTGTTAATGCACTTTTTCATTACTAAAGACATGACACAGATAAAGATTTGTTGCCGAAGGTTTGTCTCGCAACTTAAGAGCTATATTAATTTTAATATGTCAACAGTCCTATACATTTTGCCAATGCTTTCTAATTATTGAAAAGAATTGAAATGGAAATATATTTGAATTTATATATAAAGAATGTTTGTCCATGTATAAACCAAAAAATAAACACAAATTTAAGTCTAATATTTTTTAACCTACAGTCTTAGTAATTAGTTTGAGAAATATTTATTATAATTGCCCTGAAAAAACTTGAAGGTAACTAGTATCAACTTCTTTGTTATAATTTCAGAAATTAATCAGACAAAGAAGATGTTCCAGAAATTTAAAATTAATTCATGACTGTACTAATAAAATAATGACAGGTGGAACTTGTATTTACAAATATTTTCATCGAGAGACATTTATTTTTAATAACATGAATTATCTTAAAAGTTGTTTGAGATAGGAAGGAATTTCTTTTGTGATGATGACAAGAAATTGAATCATGTTATAATGAAGGGGGGGGGGATCTTACATTTAAAATTAACTTAATACAATTTATCCTACATTCAAGAATTAACTATTTTTAATATTGAGGCCTTATAGAGGTACTATTTTGAAAATATGACTTAAACATATTTGTTCTTGTTTTTTATGGGCAGTATATATTTTTCTCAAATAGTGTATCATAAATTTAAATTTCATTTGTATTCATAGTAGGAGGCTTCAAACACATGAAAAACTTCTTTTTTTCCAATCACTACAGCCGGTTCGCAGCCATAGCTGTCTCAGTCAGCTTACTTCATCTTGATCTATTCGATTCTATATTCTTCCTTCAGTTTACTCCCAAGTCTTTCAACCACTTTTCTACTTTATCCATTCACCTGTTATTAGTCTTTCTCTTTTCCTTTTTCCTTCTGGAGTTTGGAAAGTTATTTTCTTAACAGGATATCATCACTATATCAATATACATGCCCCAGCCACCTTATTTGGTAAGCCTTGATCACTTTGACTATACATGAAAAACAGCAATACTTTATATAAGCAGTTTTCAGTCCTAAAAAATATTTTAACATTTGAAAATGCTTATTAATCGTAAACTCTAAACTAGGGGCTTTCAACCTGTGGCCTGATATTCATTGTTGATTAATTTTAATATATATATTATGTAATTATTTTATGTATACTATATATAATTACATAGTACAGTTATCATTATTATACAGGGTAAGTCAAAACAAATGTAGTGATTAGAAACAGCTATAACTATTCAATGAAAAATTTATCGATAAGATTTAATCAGAATGTAGATGGAACTTCAAAATTTCTTTACGTTAGGCGCATGTGCAGTGAAGTAGAGGCTTATGCATGAGCAAGTTGAAACTTCACAATGACAAGAAACCTGTTCATTAGGGGTGTTTCATTAGTAAAAATGGAGAGTCCTGCGCAGAAAGCATTTTGCGTGTTAGAATTTAACAATTGTTATTCTATTGTCACAGTGCACAGAAGATTTTGCCGCATTGTTACAATCAAGAACCTCCAAATGTGAACATATGCAGATAGCATCAGATGCTTCAAGGAACAGGATGTTTGTGCGAAGGGAAAAGTAGCAGAAGGCCATGTATTTCAGCAGAAAACATTGAAAGAATTCAACACGCATGAATGAACCCCACAGAAATCAATGTATGAAAGCAGTAGGGAGTTACAAATGCTGCTAAAGATGACACTTTACATAATTCAACTTTTGCAGCAATTGAAAACAGTAGACTGCGATAAACGTACAGATTTCGCAAAGCTTATGCTGGAGAGCATGGAAGATGAAACAAGGGCTAATCATCACATTTTTATCAATGAATCAACCTTCCACATAAGTTAGAAGGTTAGCCAGTACAACATTCAAGTTTGGTATACTGAGAAGCTTTGCACTGTAATTGAACATGAATGTGACTCATTGAAAGTTAATGTGTTCTGTGTGATCTCATCACGTAAATTGTATGATCCTTTTCCTAAACACAAGCAAGCAACTATGTTTAGTATAGACTGAATACTGGAAATAAACTGCAGAATAGAATAAGCCATCAATGCAAATGGCTAGAATTAACAGCTACATTTTTCCCTTTGAAAGGGGTGAAAACTCAATTTCCCCCATCCATCAAATGTTTCGCCATCGATTCTAAGCCGCACCTGATTTTCAGTAGTATTAACACTGGAAAAATAGTGCGACTTTAGATTTGAGTAAATATGGTATATATATTCTTTATTTGAAATATATTTCTAAACAGTTCTCTAAAATTATTTACCTGACGATTTGTTACAGCTTGGTCGCCATGTTAGATTCCATATCACTTGACAACAAGTGCTGCTTAGTATGATTAAGAAAATGCTTCTAACAGCATTTGGCCCGTAGCACTCCGATATCAAATTAGTTTTTATTTTCAAAATTTATTTCATAACATCTTTCTGTACACTTAGCTTTGTTTTTATATAATCAAAAAAATAACAAAATATTTTAATACCATTTCATTTAACCTATATATATAAATCTCTAATTCCCTTAGAACCTATAGTAAAACAAACCTCTTTTTTATATAAGTTATCTAACTGCTCTATTTTTTTGACGGAAGTGGGACTTGTGGATCTTTGTGAATTTATTGATGTGGCCCGCAGGTCTGTAAGGTTGAAGACCCCTACCCTAAATCTCATAACAAAATTGCAATCTAAGAAAGTGTTGCTAATGAATGTTCACCTTGTTGTGAAAAAAGAAAATTTGTATGATTAATGCATGATGCTGCACTTACGTAGAATTGTGTGTTAAAAAACCTTAATTTATATAAGAATTCAGCCTTGAAGAGAATTATTTAATCAAGGTTAACTTGAGTAATATTTATAAAGTGGTCTGGTGTCATGAAGAGTTTTTAACTTACTGCATTCAAATATGAAGGTATTATTTTGCTTGATTGTCATTGGGAATATGTGTAAAAATGTTATATTTTCACTTGTATCAAACATAGTATGAGCACGTATTTTGTTGTTTACAATTTGTTTCTTTGAAATTTTGAGATGATACCTGTATCATCTTGCAAATTACAATTATGGTAAATGAAAAAGGTTTATGTTTTTGAAAATATTAACACGATGTCTCCTTAAGAGTGTAGGCTAAAAAAATATTTAAGACAAATGAAAGGTTGATTAGACTAAATCTTTATGCATCTATATATACATTGAACATTCCCAAAGGAAGTTTCATTTTTCTTCACTGAAACTTTATTACCAAAAAAAAAACCAGAATAGCATCATGAATTTCTCACCTTTCACTATTTTCAACATGCTCGCCACTGACATTGAGAAATCTGTCTTGGAAAACAATGAGTTTGAAGAAACCACTTTGGTAAAACTTGATGCCCTGCAATGTTGTTTTTGTTCGTGGATATGAGGGAGGAGGGGGTCCACTTTGACCTTCATCCTTCACACTCTGCCCAATGGTGTAGCCTAGGTATCAAAGGCCCTTGTGTCAAAAAAAATGAGGACCCTATCTTGGTTGGGATTTTATCAATTAAAAAAGTATAAGTATATAAGTATTTTAAATATGCAAAGCAACAGTTTTTGTTTACTATCTTCTCTTTCTTGGCATTATTTGCACTGAAATACATCACTGGTATTCTTTTTTTATTATCCTTAATTTCTGTTTTATAATTTATGCAATACACTCGTATGTGCTGGAGTACTTAAGAAACTTAGCTTTTATGAATCATATTATTATTTAAAATAGAACATAACTAGGAAAGAATTGCCTCTTGTTTAGGTTGTTTAATGTTTAATAATAAGTATGGTAAGATTTTTCATGGAACTTACGAGTAATAGTTTATAGAAAAATGAAAAGGATTTGAAAATAATATAAACTTTTCACTAAGTAAAGTTCACTAAACTAAACAAACAATGGAAAGAATTTAGGGGAATTTCCTACAAGTTCGAAACTTTTCAGCTGAATTACCATGATTATAGTTATGTTGCAATCTTTTATATTTATACCTTAAATTAGGGAGAAATTATCACAAGTTCGGTTTGATTGGTAGTCAGGGTCCAAGTGCCCCAGTGCGTGGCACCACCTAACCCATTGGTAGCTATGCCACTGACTCTGTCTTCCTTCACTGAACATGCTGCTGTAGAGCGTATTGGTCTAGGTACCAGACTCATGGCTGGCTTGTCTGGAGTTCGAGCCTAGTATCGCTGAAGCCCACTGTGCAGAAGGAGCCAATGAATGTTAAATATGTTAAGGCACAAAGGTTCTGTTAATGTGGTGTGGAAGTTAGGCGAGGGAGTGCCTGCTCGGGTGTCGTCCTTGTCATTTGACCATGGTTCAAAATTGCAAGGTCCGTCGCCAAAAGCCCTTGTGTAGCTGAATAGTTGTGATGTTAATATTCACTCACTGAACTTGCAACAATAACTGTCACCAATCATTTCACGAGGCATGATCTCTGCACCATATGTGGTCTGTAGCGTTCATGGATAATGGACACATTAATTCCTCTTGGTCACTCATACCAGATAACAGTACGCACTTCCGTTGGCAACCAAGTTCATCTGCCATCAGGATTTTCATTTGTAGCCAAATACCTCCCTTTCCAATCTGCTGCTACCCTCTCCTTGGTTCATACGTCTTATGTTGATACTTCTTCCGTCATTGAACTAGCAGCGATAGTAGTTTTTTATTCTTATTTGTTTCGACTGGTGTACAATCTTCTTTTTTTTAAAAAAAAATAGGGGGGGTGATAAAACTTGCTTTTGGAGCATCCATAGTGTATATATATATTCACAACCTGGAAAACTAAATATACATGCAATAAATATGTTTGTTTGTTTTTTTACTTTGAAATGCTAATTGGGGATTCACAAATGCGTATGTAAAAAAAACATCAAACTGCTAACTAAAAAGCAATTTGTTCAATGATTAACACAACACTGAAGTGAACATACACGTCAAAGAAGTTGAAAAATAGCACAACTTGTTTGCAATGGAAAATAATGTATTATCCTGTAACCTGGCATTGTGAATCAGTGACACCTTGCAATCTCTTCAGCATTGAGCAATAAAGTTTTGTATGGTGTCTTAAGTAATTTCAGACCATGTTTGTTCAACAGTACATTTTTAAAGGAACCTAACTTGGACACTTTATTTTCGAACTCTTCTGTTAAGCTTCTATCATTCAGTGTTTCCCAATTCAATGGGATTCAAATCTGTTAACTGAAGAGGATGGGAAGGTGTTCAGTTATTTTGTAAAGGAGCCATTCTTTTACATTTTTTGCTGTGTGTTTTGGATTATCATGCTGAAAGATTAACTAGCTTCTAAACTGTAAACATATGCCTGTCAATTATTTTGAAACATCTTCAAAATTGCATTAGTATCTAAGCGCATTGGTATTTAACCTTTGCAGGCCTAGTACATTACCCAGGAGCTGGTATCACTTTTTAGTGTGGCACCATATAGGCAATACCAACTACTGCAGGTATTTTGACGCCCAGTTTCCTCCCCAGAGGGTTGCACCTGAGTTCTGGCGATGCGAAACCGTACTTAGGATTTTAATTTTGCCGAAAGCACTCGAGACAAAGGATTTTTTCATGCTGTATAGTCATAGGACATGGTAGCTATCGATTTTCTGCATTATGAAAATCCACCTACTTTGGACGGGGTCGATCCCACGACCTTGGGTGCAGAAGGCCGGCTACAAACCTACCACACTGCCCATCTTAAATTATTTGAAATAAACTATCATATCCTCAGTAAGTGTTAATTTTACTACTGGCAGCTGACATTGATCCCAAAACCATGGTTTCTCTAGCAACATACTTCACTATAGGATCAATGTTTGAGTTTCAAAATAGTTTTACATTGACTTCTGACTAACTTTAAATTTTTGGAATGTTTTTAGGAAAAGAAATTGAGTTCAGGATCTTTAGGAAGTGGAGATGCTGCTCGTCCCAAGCAAGTGACTGTCACACATCCTGGAACAAACAAAGCCAAGAGAACTTCCAAGAAAAAAGGCTCTATCCAAGCTGATTTGGTAAGCACATCTATATAAATAAAAAATTTGAATGTGCATGTTTTTTTTTTTTTTCAAAATTACAAATCTCCAAATGTACTTCACTGATTACTCTGAAATATTGACACTACATTGCATTTGAATCTGAGAGTCTTTTTATGTATTTATTTTATCAAATTTCCCTCTAGATTTTTTAAAATTTAATTCTTAAGGAATTTTTTTGGCAATATGTGAATGCAAAAATATGCTTCGCACGCAGTTCATGTTTTTACTATAGTTATATTTATCAATTTCCATATTTATTTTATTTGCTCATTGAGACAGAAATACAGTTGTTTTTCGAATAAACCATTTTAAATAAATAATTCTTTCAACAATTCATATTGAATTTTGTAATTTTTGGAAACATTCTGATAGTTTCATCACTTGAAAACTTAAGTTTACTGTTTTGCTTATATTTATAAAATACTTTTTTGGTAGTTCTAAGCTAAATTGATTTTTTATTTTAGAAAGCTAATGTAATTCTTTTTTCTATTTATGCCTTTACACTGATTGGAGTAGTTCAGTTTTCTTTACTTCAATAGACATTAGTATTGTATTTCTGTTTCCAGTTTGTTAAGCTAAATGGGTTTGAGATATCTGCTTTAGTTTATACTTTAAAAAGTAATTTGATTTCAGTTCTCTATGGGTTGGGACAATAACATTAGACTGGCCATAAAAGATCTGTTGGCATGATTTCTCTCTTTCTCAAAATCATGCCAAGAGCAAGTAGCGTCCCGGTATCAAGTTAGTTCTGCCTATTTTATCTTTCTCTGATAATTTTAAATTAAATTGATTCAATATGTAATTTTTAAGAGTTTAATTATTTTATTTTATTTTTGGTGCTTGCGTGTACGATTTGTCTGTTTCATTTCGGTGGTTCAGTGTTCAATGCTGCAAATAATGACTTTGAAATAAAATAAACCTGCTAATTTAATCTAGGATGTAACACACACATATTTTCACGTAAGAATATTTAATAAAATATTTGCTATCTAACAGCTTTTTCTATTACATGCTTAAATACATATCAATTTGAATTCTAAACTATCTAGTTTCCTTTTGATGTATGGTAACCTCCTCGAATCCAGGTAAAGAACTAGTAGGCTGTTAATGAGTTATCACTTTTTTCAATTACTTTTTCCACACATTTCTCACCTGAACTTGCAAGCGTTCACTCTTAACTTTTAATCCAAATTATATTAGTTCAAACAATGAAAACTTAGAAAAGTATATATTAAATTAAAACAAAAATATTTGCATATTATACAATTAAAAGGAGTAAAACCAATTCAAATAAAAAATAGAAAATTTTAAATACGTTTTCACCATTTTCCTCATATTAAAAGACATTGCCAAGTACTGCCATATGCTTTCAGTAATAGAAAACTATTCCATTCACACATGTTCAAATACAATAATAACAATAATAGCATTTGTGGCCATCTTTTAATTTGGTGAAATTAATCAATGGGAATTTTTGTAAGTATGTTTTTTTTTTAAATCTGTTGTAGGTGTTTTTTAAAATTTCATTTAATGCTAATGTGAAGTACGAATGGCAAACTTAAAATTTTCTGATGTATATTTTGTGTTTATGATGATTTCATCAAAATTGAGCTTTACATCACTGCAGCCAAATTTGTGCTATGTGAATCTCCCCATGATATAATAATTGCAAAAGAGAACAATAACAAAAATATTCATACATGATTTATTGGGGGGGGGGAACGATTTTCGATTTTAGAGATATCAAAAAGATTTTTGTTGAAAATGGGTTGATACTGACTTAAAATTAGTCTAAACAATCTTTCTTTTTTTTTTCTCTCTCTCTCCTTATGCTATCACCATTTTTGTGAGCTTACACACATACCATTCCTAATGATGTGTCTAAGTTTCTTATTCCTCCATTTTCCACTGCCCCACATTCTTTTTTTGACAGTTGGTGTGAGGAAACCTTTTTAAAGGATCAATAAAATTGCACTAATGATTAACCTTTGTATGAAAGAACCCTTCTCTTTTTCTGCTATGTTAGTTTGGTAGCATTTCCATGGTTCATTTCCTACCTTGCATGTTTGTTACCATGACATGATTTGCATGGCAGAAATTTGGCTGCAGTGATGTTAATACGTAAGTACCTATCTATCTTCATTTATTTTAAAAAGGGACATTTTTAATGTAAGCAGCATTTTAATTATTTTGTGTGACATTGTGTTGCTATTGAGCTGTGTCTTTTACATAATGTTTCATGTAGTTACCATTGTGAGCATAGTTTATTTTTTCATTTAATTTTTGTAATTCTTTTTCTTGCTTCTCAGTGCAATTGGTGGAGAAACTGAGCTCTGTCAATTTTCATTTTAGTTCAAATGTGTGTTGAAATTGACCTCTTCAGAGTGATTAATTCAAATAAAATGAAATTCACTGTTTCTCATAGCATTGTAATCTAGCTGATGTAATTGATTTGTATTTAAATATTTTGTCATTTTTCCCCCGTATTTTCTTCTCTCTTTTTTTTTTAAAATTTTTTTCCAATTATATGTTTTGTTTCAACTTTCTTCTTCTTAAATGCAGATCAAACTTAGTTTGTATATGCAGAGTAGAAGTAGTTTGACGGGTAATAGTTCAAATACGTGCTGAGGAGACAGCAAGAGGCAGTCGAACCTAAAGATTGCATGTTTGAAAACACAGCAGTCACATTCTGCAACTTCAAATCTGCTCCATTCTCAATGGGCTGAGAATAGCTGAATGACTTCAAGGAGAAGGCTGATAAGTGTTAATCATGACTCTGCCCTAAACAATCGTGTGATTGCAATGCATTCAATTATTTGATAAAGTTTTTAAAAATTTTTGGCACTACATGTATTGCAGTTTAAAAAATCGGTGTGCCTATTATATTGTGAAATATCAACCAGCCAAAATTTTGTGACAACATGTGGCTTACAATAAAAAAGTTAATGAGCAACATCGTAGACACAACAGTCTTGTGGTAGGTCACCTTTCAATGGTGATTCCAACCAGTTTGCCATGTCTCTGGTAGCCTTGTGGTCAAGGTAATGGACTGGTGGTTGGTGTGTCATGCATTTGAGCCTGTACTGCTGAAGACCCGCAACGTAGGGGACAATGCACGTCAATGCTATCATTGCTCAAATGTCCTCCTTTTGGCATGGCGTGGAAGTTAGGAGAAAAGCGGTTCCAGCTCAGGTGTCGTCCTCATTACTTCAGAATTATAAGGTCCGTTGCCAGAAAACCCCTTGAGTAGCTGAATAGTGCAGTTTTAATATTCACACAATCAATCACCGACAAATATGCCATTTCAATTTATGAGATTGCAATTCCCAGTACGATTGGTGTTTGGCCCTGAGCTTTGTTGATAGTCATTTCAATCTTTAGAATTATGCAGTTTAGATCTTGACACAGATTGCTTCTCACTTTGACAATTATTTGGTATTTGTTCTAGAGTCAGCCAAATAGACAATCTCTATCTGCATAGACAATTAAACAAACATATTGTCTACCCATAAGCATTGTAAAATCAACTCTTTGCACTTAGGGACTTTGCAGCAGAACCACTTAAAATTTGTATTTTAACTTGAGGCTTCCACTATGGAGACAATGTAAATAGTTTTAGCTCAAAAACATTGTAATTACTTCACTTGTTCCATTAACAGATTACAAACGAAAGCTTAACAATTATTGTTCAAATGAATCTTTAAGAACCTTATATGCAGAATTTGTATCTGTTTATGATTGGTCCTTAAAGGTGGGGGGTGGGGGGTTAGAAAATGTATTTATGCCATTTCTGTTAATTGGTACTTATCTTCAAGTTCACAAACTGTAAATGTTATATATACAGTGGTAACCAAAATTGTGCACACTTTTTAAAATTGTTATGTTTTTTTAAGTTTGTATGCTTATAGAAAATATTAGGTTGCACAAAATTCAAATATTTGCAACACAAAAATTTATGCTGCAATAACATTCTATATACATTAGATACCGATGATAACAGTGTGTTATCTGTGCTTAGTGGGATAGCCTTTATTTTTTATTACCCCTTCACTTCGATGTTTTATTGAGCTGAAAATAGTTTTAAGCTCTTCCTTTGTTATTACATGATGCCAGGAAATAATTATATCCTCAATTATTTCATTTTTATATCGTGGGTACCTCATTTGAAAAAGAGCTTTCAAACAATGCTGCAAATTTTTGATAGGATTGAAATCGCGGAACTGTTTTCTGGCCAGGACGACAATGATATTTAGTCAAGAAGCAATGACATCAAATAAAAGAGTAGGTTGTACTCCTAGAAAGAGATGTGGGATGAGAAAGTGGTATTTCCTATGTTAAAATTGCAAGACAGGTGGGTGGTTCATTGACTACATCTGGAGACTGAAGTTTTGTTTAAGACGCCAGGAGACAAATTTAATTAAAAAAAGAAAGTAGGAAAAGGCCGAAGAAGATGTACTTCATCTGTTGATGACAGAAGAACAAAAATACTATGTCTCCAAGATAAAAGAATGTCATAAACTGTCATCAAAGTTATCTAAATGATGCTAGTGTTTCTGTCAGTTCAAAAACAATCGGAAGAAGATTAGCAGATATTGGACTAAGGGGTAGAATTCCACAAAAAAAGACTATAATGATTGAAGGAACACCTGAATTGGACAAATTATTAGTGGTCACAAGTTATATAGAGAGATAAAACTAAGATATCGTTATTCGGTAGTAATAGCTGAAAATATTTAAGATGTAGAATAAGAGAAATGCTACCTCCATACTGCATCCAGGCAACTGTGAAGTACCCACATAGTTTTATGATTTAGTCATGGATATCAGCAGACGGTATCGGTAGTCTTCATATTATCGATGGGAAACTGAATGTCAGAAAATACATTGACACCATTCTATAACCCAAACTTCTACCTTCGATCAGGGATCAATTTACCAACAATGCTTTTTTTATTTTCTGTAAGTTTCTGCTCCTTGCCACACAGTAGAGTATTCAAAAGGCTGGTATCATTCTAAGATCATTCAGTTGTTGTCTTGGCCAGGAAACAGGCCTGACCTCAATCCTATCGAAAACTCATGGCACCATTTGAAAGCTCTTGTACGAATGAGGTACAAATGAAATAAAAAGGAACTAATTGAGGATTAATATGTTTCCTGGCATCATGTAATAATGAAGTAAGAGCTTAAAACTAGTTTCACAGCTCAATATGAAACATCGATGTAAAAGGGGTAATAAAAAATAAAGGCTATCCCACTAAGCACTGATAACCCACAGCTATATCATCAGTACCTGACATATATCGATAGTTATTGCAGCATAACTTTTTTGCATTGCAAATATTTGTTTTTTTGTGTTGAATTAAGTATTAAATACTCTTTAAAATGATATTAAAGACTTTGCATTTGGTACAACATAACATTTTCTATAAACCTTGAAAAAAATAATTTTAAAAAGTGTCCACAATTTTGGCCACCACTGTATTGTAGATTGGAAATTCTAGCACACTAAAGATAACAAACTACTTGTTTATATATTGTTTTTGAAATAATGATGTTCCCCAATAATTTTGACATTGATTTTCTTAATTATTAGAAATAGCATGGTTTGCAAAAATATTGTTTCTTTGTTTTCATTTGAAATTTAATTGGTCTGTGTATTACTTTTCTTTTTCCCTCTTTGTATGTTCCATTATTGTTTATTGTGCATTATCTTATTTTCTTTTTAAATGTAGAAGTGTTAAATAAAGAGGCTAATTTTAGCTGCATAGCTTGGCATTGCACTGGCTTTCTCATAGGTGTCTGCCTTTTCTCTCCCCCCCCCCAAGGAAATTTCTTCTTCCCTTTTCGACAGTAGTTCCTTTTGGTGATTTCAGTGTTTTTATCATTAAAATTCCCTTTGAAAGAAAATGTCTTCTACTTTTTTCCTGTTAGACTGGTTTTCCTTCCTTCATTCTATTTTTAGACTGAAAAGGAAAAGGATCTTTCTGTTACTTCTAAGGAAAGTGAATACGTACAGCTTTCAGATTTGTAGCCAACAACAAACAAAATATAAGAAAGAAAATGCAAATATAAAACCTTAAAAAAAATATTAGACAAAAAGTACAAAAACAATATTAATAAATCCACAAGAAATTTTTCTATTTTTGGACAAAAGATGGACAGTATGGCTTGACATACAAAAAAAAGTTCCTTGCAATTAGTTTCAGAAATTAAGAACTTATTAAATGTCCAAGTCAAATTTGCGCTTTTTCATAATTGAAGTTTCATTGAAGGCAATGGTGACAAAAATACAGAGAGATTAGGACATTCTGTCCATGAAAGTGCGTCGAAATTGACTCATCTTGGGGGAGGAGATGCCAAATATTGTTATTTAGAAATATATAATATACTGTATCCTAGAGAGATAATTGTATTTCCTATTTCAGAATTATTTTGTGATTTCAGCATTGTAGGAAAGGATGGCAATTTTATAAACAACGAAAATACTGTAAATATTTCCCTGTGCTGTCCTTCAGTCTCTGTATGGCATTATCAGTCGTTTTAGCATTTTTAATTAATATCTTGTTAACTAATTGAAATTTCGGAATTTAAATGGTCAGAATGGATTCCATTTATTATTTCCCATCTTTTACTACCTTCAGTGCTAGTCTGCTTTCAGCGACTTGTGAGATAAATAGATATGTTTGTTTATTCTCGAATTTTAAAAGTGAAGCTAAGATTCATCCGTTTAAGGACATGGGATAGAAAAATTGTTCATTGTATTCCATGTGAGGAAAAATGGATCAATTCAAACAGAAATATGCTATTTGTTCACTACTGAAATCATAATGTTGAAGCATCTAGTTTGTTTCTTTTCTTTAATACAAGGGGTGATCAAATGAAAAGGTACGAAACGACATAAAAATGAAACAGTTAAATATTTGCATATTCCGCCATGGGAGAATGTAGCGAGACATCTCGGGATGCCATTGGAGACTTTGACTGGGATCGGATCATGCGCGGGCGCCCGCATGCGCAGGAGAGAGCAAAGGCTCTTATAAAAAGCGGCGTCCAAATGATGCAGCAGTCCGTATGAGGACAAGATGGCGTTCGCGTTGCAAAATTCGACGATTGAGGAGCAGCGAAGTGTTATCTGATTTCTGACAGCGGAAGGTGAGAACCAACAGAGAAACTGGTTGGTTCTGACCAGCAAAAGAAACTGTGTATGGGACTAGCACTGCAACATCTGTTTCGGTATCAGAAAGACCCCGCTTTAATGAAGCGGATCGTCACAGGTGATGAGACCTGGTGCCATCACTACGAGCCAGAGACAAAGCGGAACAGCATGCAGTGGAAGCATGCGTCGTCACCTCCCCCTAAAAAGTTCAGAGCCATGAAGTCAGCAGGCAAGGTGTTGCTCACTGTCTTTTTCGACGTTCAAGGTCCGCTACTTATGGAATTACTCGAGCACAGAAAAAGCATTAACTCCGATGTGTACTGTGAGACACTCCGACGCATACGCAGGTCCATCAAGAACAAAAGACCGGGGCTGCTCACGGAGAGTGTGGTTCTGCTCCATGATAACGCGCGTCCACGCGTCTCCAGAGTCACACAAGTGGAACTGGACAAGTTCCAATGGGAGACGTTGGACCATCCGTCCTACAGTCCGGACATGTTGCCCTGCGATTTCCATGTGTTTGGTCCACTGAAGAAACACCTGAAAGGAAAGCGCTTCAACTCGGACGACGTACTCAAGGACACTGTGAAGGACTGGGTCTCGTCACAGCCACAGGAATTCTGGGAACAAGGAATCCTGCGGCTTGTTCATCAGTGGGATCGTTGTGCTCAGGCCTATGGTGTATATTTTGAATAAAGTCTATATTTGTACCCACCGTGTCGTTTCGTACCTTTTCATTTGATCACCCCTTGTACTAGCTGAAGACTATTATAATAAAACATAGATGTAAAATCTAAAATTTTATAAGTAGTAAACTGTTAAAGAACTAAACATTAAATTATTTCTTTGGAAAAATTAATTTACAAAACAATTAGATATCGGATAGTATCATATAAATTATCCTATAATACATGCATTGTTTTAGATTGTGATATTAATTAATAAAATTCAAAACATAAATTATGAATACTGGTCTTAAGCACTTGTTTTGATCATACATAACCCTCCTAGACCAAGGTTTTTGCTACTTTCTTTTTTTAAAATATCTGCATGATTTATATTATAACAAAGAAATAATATATTGAGACTGTAGTGTTTTATAAGTGTTGGCTAAAGCATTTTTGAAAGTGAAGTTCCAAAAAAAAGGGCTAGTACTCTGTGTTTGGGGGGGGGGGTCATCTATATCTGACTTGGGAAAACTGGCAATGATCACTTTCCAATAAAATACCTCGCCTGTTCCAGATCAATTCTCAATTTGACATATCTAAAAATTGTTTGTGTGCAATTCAGGCATTTGCTAAATATGGCTGCCGTATTTTGAAACTGTTGCATGTACTTTCTTTCATTTAAAATCTTATATTGAGTAGTGCTGCCATTTGTATTTTTTTTAATTAAAAGATTCATAGTTCATTTTTGATGAAATGGTAAACATGTTTAAGCAGCATTTTTCTGATGTAATTTTAGGAATGAGCATTTAAAGTTGACTGAGAAATGTATTTGAACTTCGTTCACTTAATTTAACTCGGCAACCTGAGAGACACTCGGATAATTTTTTTTTTTTTTTACATAATTGTTATTGCATTTTACATCCACTTGAATTGGGGGGGGGGGTGTATAAGTTATATATTATATATTTTGGGGGGATTTATAAGTTTAAAAATATATGAATTCCAGGCATCTAAAGATTTACATTTAAGTATATTTATAAATTTTATGATGTATATTTTTTATTTTGGTATCTTTGTAGAGTTGAAGCATTTTACTGTAAAAAGCTTTGAAAAATAATGAATGAAAATATTTTTCTTCTTTAAGTAGTTGAACGGTTATTTAACTCAAGTGAAAAAAAATTTCAATTATCATTACTTAGAAAAATTTTATGTAATAATGAAATTTATCTCAACAGTATTTATATTAGTAAAATCTTTTATTAAAATACAATTAAATTAATCCATGAACATTTTTTTAGATATAAAATAAAAGTAATTGATGGTGCCTTTCCTCTCTTTTAAAAAAAAGGAGGGTGTTTTTCATGAATTTTACTTTAAATTCTTAATATTTTAAAAACATTTTTAAAGTTTCTTTATTAATTGATGACTATTTTTGTTTTAGGATGTTGCAAAGGAATTTGTTCGTTGTAAAGAAGAGGGATCTACAAGATTGGATTTAAGTAAATCAAATGTAAGTAATAGTAGTATTAATAGAAATTAAGATCACACAGCATTTTTAAAAATTTGTTTAATAAGTGTTCTTTTAAAGTATAAATTTTTGTAATCGAATGTTTTTTGTATTTCCCCTCTCAGATAAGTGTTCTTCCATCATCAGTAAAGGACCTGACTCATCTCACTGAATTTTATTTATATGGCAACAAAATAACTACATTACCTCCTGAAATTGGTTACCTGGTAAATTTGAAAACCTTGGCTTTAAGTGAAAACTCCTTAACAAGTTTGCCAGATACACTTGTTAATTTAAAGCAGTTGAAGGTTCTAGATCTGAGACACAATAAGCTCAATGAAGTAAGAGATGTGTGTGTGTATATAAAATTCAAACTAATTTATTTTGTTCTGATGAAATTGTGTGTAGCAGAAAGGTCTATTTAAAAAATTTAATACTTTGAATTTCGAATTTTATTAAAATTATTATCATAAAACTTGTGATGTATTTTGGTAAATGAAAGATCATTAAAATAAGCAAGCTCTTCATAGTTAGCTTTTGATAAGCTGCAATATTTTTTTCTTTTAAGTTTTTTTAGAGCTGAAATTTGAACTTAGTAAAAACCATTGGTTGAAAAATAATTAAATTTAATAAGTCATCTTTTGTAAAGATACATCACATGCAAAGTTTACCTCAATTTCTTGAAACTAAATTTTCTGCAAAGATCTTTAAATTTTGATTAATTTTTAACTACTGTGTGATGATGATAATATTAATGATGTACTATGTAGACAATAGTATTTTTGCTATTGAAATTGTTTGAGAGATCTTATTTTGTTTGAAGAACTGTTTTTAACATTTCTTTTTGAAAGTGTCGTTCATATCAAGAATTTTTTTTACACCTTTTCATTCTTTCAAATTTAGTATTGTGTACTTTTTGAGCTTATATTTCTTAGGCTTTAAAAATTTTTAAAAAATTAATAATCTGTTTAATTAAATACTGTGATTTTGTACACAAGAAATAAAATATTGCCCTTTGGATGTTATAAAAATTTTGTTACTCTAGTTATTTTGCTACATGTGTTTTTAAGATTTAAATTGTGAGTATATTTCTGTTGCTCAGACTATATTCTGTCTACAGATCCCAGATGTTGTGTACAAACTTACCTCTTTAGTCACTTTGTACCTGAGGTTTAATCGAGTGCGTTATGTTGGAGAAGAAATATCAAATCTAACTGTAAGTTACATAAGTCTTTTATTTATTCTTCAAAATCCTTAAAATCAGTTAAATCACCTTTCTTAACTGACTGTATTTTTCATATAGAATCTGACAATGCTCAGTCTTCGTGAAAATAAAATTCAAGAACTTCCACCAGGCATTGGGAGATTAACCCAGCTTGTGACATTTGAAGCATCTAATAATCACTTAAAGCATTTACCACCTGGTAAGTTGGAATTTACATTATCATTCGAATAAATAGGAAACTGCAGTATTTATAAAGTTAAAATATTTCACTTTTGGCCCCTTTGGTTACTGTTATTGTGCAGTAAGTTTTGCCTGTCAAATTTGAAAAATGTTTTGTATTGAGAATTAAATCTGTTGCATTATTGTAGAAAATGCTTCAACACATATTGATGTAAAAGTGTAACATAAGTATTTTTGTGTTTGTATTCCTTTACTTAAATTCAACATCATGAAATGGATTTTTTTTTTTTTAAAAAACTTTCCATTCATTATATATTTTTAAAAGGACAGATACTGTGGGGGAAATTCCATTAGAAATGTGCCATTTTTCTTATCAAAGTTGAGAAAGTTATCTAAGTCTTACTCATGAGATTGTCCAGTTGTTGTGTCTGGAACTCACAGCAAGCTCAGTGGCCTCCTGGAACCAAAATTGCCTTTTTTATGTGTGTTTTATACTGAAGAAATTTTTATATCGGTCTTTTTTAAAAGAAAAGAATGATCTAAGAATTGCTATTATGGAGTTTCAGGGTGGGGGTTAAGTTACTTGTAGGAACAAAATCTAGTGATTATTCTCTGTTTCAACGTCATATGTTTTAATGAAAAAATACTTATTAATGAGAACTCCATGATTAAATCATTGCTTACAATATGGTAAATTAAATCTTGTATATAGGTACAATTTTCCAAAGTATTTTTTAACAAATAATTATATTATTTTTATGTAGATATTTATCTGATTTTATATAAAGAGGAAAAGAGTTTCGTGAAAGAAAAAGAAAAGAAAAATTAGCAGAAAATCCAGTGAAAAAAGTGATTTAAAAAAAACAGAAAAATAGTGCAAATTCATCAAGCGCTACTGCCAAATCTCGATCAGAGTGCATGAGAGAATATTGAGCTAAAAAAAAACATTGCAAAATATTCTCTTAATGCCGAGTTTAATGACTGATGATGGGAATGCTATTGAGACTCATCTAATGCCAGCACAGATTAATATGGACTTTGTGAACCACCCTGTACAGTCAACAAGTACAGAGCCCTCGACAAGTCTAGTGCATGTTGGAACTGATGCATGTGAATCGATAATAAATTCTATCTTACATTGCAAAGACTATGATTCCCATAAAAATGCTTACAAAGATTTCCAAAAGTGATTTGTTGATAATCCTTTCGGTCACATGTGTTCGATTTGTGATAGATTATGGTTTAGAGATGATTTGAGAACGCCTGTTGCTGAGAATAAAAATATTTTACCGGGAATTAATTTAGAAGACATTAAAGCGGGCTACAATTGCAGACAATGTTAACTGGAGACTTTAATGTTAATTTTGCTTCAGAAAAAGCCAAACCGCTCGTTGAATTTTTTAAACGAACACTGAATTTGACAATGAACACTGATGCTAGAGAAGGAACAACAAGACACTTAACCACTATTGATACAGTTTTCTCATGTTTCTCATCTCAGTTTTCATACTTCAGTTACCTCAAACCCATTGTTTCTTCCTTAAAAAATGATGTAGAAAATTGAATAAAAATATTTTTTTCATACAATTATTGAATTTTGAATTTAATAAGTTCCCCCAGCAGTTTAATATATTTAGATGTATTTCTGAACTCTTACGACCAACGTTGCCAAAGAAGTTTCACTTCTATCGCGTGGCATTCCATGCATCATTTTTTTTTTTTTTTTTGCAAGAAAAGAAAGTTTTTTTAGTCAAATTCTTGGGGGGGGGGGCTGACCAAAAAGGGCTTATCTCATTTAATTAACTTCTGTGGGGTATGTAAGTACACCTTTCCAAATTACATGCCTTTGTGTTACACTGCTATCTTTAAGACAATTCTGAAGACTTTGAAATTTAATACAATACTTATTTTCGAGAAAGTTTTACTTGCCTTTTCTTTTTCCCCATAACTGCATGCACCTGTGTGGGAAAACTGTAGCACTGGGAAGCGAATGTTTCACTTAAACCATCTGCCTATCCCATTTTAATTTATATCATTAATTCTTTGTTTTTGAGTGCAACAAAAATATTCTTTTGTTTGTTGGGTCTCATGCGCTCTCGCTGATAGTGTGGAAATCGACAGCATAGAATGTGGCAGTTGCTTTCATGACTGGTAATTTTTCTGTCTCATTCTCATTGAAACCTTATGTTTGGCAGATGCTGCATTTCATCTGGTAGTCTGACAAGGATGGATAAATGGAAATAAACTTCATTATGCCAACTGTCTTGTAGTGCCTAAATAAAAACCTCAGCTAGTGTAAAGAGGCTCTGCTTGCCAAATTATGTGTTGGTCATACTTGTCTTGCCCTTCATCACCTCTTGATTGGACTCTAACTACCTGTTTGCTAGGGTTTTTTTTAATGTGAAGCATATCATTTATGATTGTCCTATTTTTAAGTCTCATGCCATCTGTTTTTAAATGTTTTCATCCATCATATCCAATATTTGTGATCTTCTGTTTTATGTATCTTACTTAAAAATTTTAAATATGTTAACTTAATTTAATTATACATATAGACTATATACTGATAACACACGCTATTGCTTTTTAGCCAGTTTCTTAAAATTTTGTTTTGTTTGGCACATACTTTGTAGTCTCTACACCAATCATGTGTCACAATCTGTTTCAGGAATGGCTCATTTTTTATCCTTGAAAACATGAAAGTGATTTACCTGCTCATTAATCAGTATTGTATGCTTTATCTTTTGTTTTACATAGGAGCCAAATTTCAAATGGAATTTTTGAGGTTTTAAAATGAAATGCTGGCAAGACGGGATGAGTTTGGGGGGAGACTCGAAGGAAGAAGTTGCATGCGTGGTGTTTGTAATTCTAACTTTAAATGTATGTTAATATTGTAAATAATAGCTGTTGATGTTACAGTAAATGAATGAATTCCCTTTAATCTCATACCACTCAATACATTACACCCCATTTAAGGATTCTCATTAATTATGTATACTACTAAGACACTAATATTACATTGTCTTATTTGTACTTTACAAAAATCTATATTGAAACATTTTATTTATGATAATATAAAGATAAACATATACATAGCACTGTAGCACTTTCTGCTGAAAAAAGTGGTTTTTCTTTGCAGTTTATAAAATGTCCCTATACAATTACAAACAGTGGCCTCATGGCTAGTTTTATGAGGGGGGGGGGACAATTTTTCATGAATTGCTTGAGGCTGCATATATACTGCCAATTTTAAAGATTAATAACTAGTTCTGCATGAGCTTTGGTGTCTATAATCTCTAAATTTTTTATTCAATGTACCAAAGCTAAATTTCTTGGCTTTTTATGTATAAATATAAAGTTATGTTAGAGAGATTTCATTTGATTGTTAAGTAACCTTTTCTTGAATATTCATATCTTTTTGTTTCTTTTAGAGATTGGCTATTGTACTCAATTGTCAACATTAGATGTACATCACAATGAATTGGCCGATATTCCTGATACTTTAGGACAACTTGTAAACTTAACAAGACTTGGCCTGAGGTATTAATTGCTTTATGTTCAAATTTGAATGCTTTGCTGTTAACAAATGTAGTCTATACTTTTATTAAAAATTATTTCTAATTTTTAGTATGAAAAGTGGATTTTGTTTATACTTGCAATAATGGTATTTCAAAATTTTCCCTTGAACAAAGTTATTTAGTGACCGTGGATTTCCCTCCTCTCTTTTAGCAACTCAATGTCATCAATTCTTAAAAGATGTTTTAAAGAAAGTATTGTAAATGTAAAGGAGCTTAAAGTATAAAGGAAACCAACACCATAGCTTCATGCCAACCATGCTCAAGATATCTAGTAGTACCTTCAGTAGTTTTTCTTTCTGCTTATTTTAGATTAGACCTAGACAGTAAATCTAGGCATGCAATAAGTTCTAAAACAGTGATGAATGAATTCAAATTGAAAAACATTCTGATTAGTTTTGAGACTAAATCTTTGTCTCTAAGTTGTAGTTTGAATTTAAATTTAACACTGCACATTGTTAATTCAAATTTATCTCATTTTGACTTCACACTGGCTTTAAGTATCTTTGGTCAATCTTCTACCAAGGCACCTACTACATCCATTAAAATTTCCATTGTTGCCTTCCTTCAAGAACATTTAAAACCGTTCAAATTGGGATTTTGTTTTTAGTTCACCTTTGCCTCCCATACTAACTACAATATGTAGTCAGATGATTTAAATCCCAGTGGCTGGAGATCAATCTTGTGTTCTATTTTCTTATAAGCAGGACAGTGTCTTGTTGAGATAACCCTGTACCATGATTTTCATTCCTTTCTTGCATAAATGAATCTCTGAGAAGCCTTCATACATGGTATCCCACCAAACCGTTACAGGCATTTTTTCTTTTTGTTACTATCTCATTCAATCATTCTGGTGGTTGAACGATCAACATTAAACATTTTCTTGTCAGTTATTGATTTCGTCTCTGGCTATCATGAGCATGCCACAACAGATTTTTTGATAACCTCTTGCTTGGTACGTTCATCTGTTTAGCAAGAAGAATCTTCTTTTGACAAAGATTTCAATGAATTCTCTCGTGATTATTTTGATGAGAACTCGTTTTCTCATTGAACGCTTCCACATTGATTTGCAATGCTGTTGGCCTCAGAAAGTATCTTAATTGTTCTATAAATGAACTTTTTGATCTCTAAATGTTTAAAAGCTTTAAAAATATTTGAACCTTCTCCGACCCCCTCCCTTTTTTTATTTGATGATGGACAACAAATATCTGTTTAAAATGTTAGTTTTAACTTATATAGAACAACACACTCTCGCTTTTACAACACCTTCATGATTTAACAAAACTTAGCCTATTAAGGATGGCATACATAATTCCTAATTTTGGAATATTTTATATGCTATTATGTTCTGATTTTCTCCTATTTTTCGGAAAACAGCATATTTTATAATGCTATTCATTTGTGTCCGACTAAATCCTTTTTTTGTGGTGTTAAATGTGTTCCATACTTAATCTTAAATATAGTAAAGTTAAACAGATGTAAAAATGCATGCCCCAGATTAATAATTGCATATTTTTCTTAAGTTTCTTTATTTGAAAAATATTGCATATTAAAAGGGGAAAAATGTTACAACATTGTAAATTTATATGAAAATTTGAAACCGTTCTCTACTCAAAAGTATGATCCAGGTTTTAATCGAGTTCTTTGACATTAGATGAAGATAAACCTAAAAAAAAAAATTTTACCCCACCTTGTAGAGAGTTGAGCCACATGAATGTGAATCAAGAAGTTATTAAAACTGAATAACATGGCTCTATTTCCTTTGAAAATTTACCTAGCTTCATTAACTGGGTTGTGTGTATCGTAAAAAGTCCTTATGTAAATTTAAAAAATTTTAGTTTTGAAATCATTTATTTTAAATATGAGTTGAATGGTATTTTTAATTAAATGTCTAAGATACTTTTTTAAAACATAAACAAATTTTGAAACTAGGTAGAATTTCATATTAAATTGTTTAATCAAGCCAATTTTAATGTTTCTATTTTAATTTCAGGTATAACCAATTATCTGAAATTCCAAAATCTCTCAGTCAATGTGTTAATATGATGGAATTTAATGTGGAAAACAATAATATATCAGAGTTGCCAGTAAGTTCTTTTTATTTGGATATCAGTTTTGCAATATTACAAATAATATTTGCAAAACATGTTTTTTAATCAATTTTTGTCATGAAAGAACTAAAAGTTAAGTTTTAAGTAATTAATTTGTATTTAATATATATTTCAATTCCATACTCTAGTTGTTGTAAATTATATAACATTTTAATAAGGAAAATCTATGTTTCTTGTAGTGATGAATATTCTTAGAATTTCATTTTTGTTTCACTACTGTAACAGTTTGGCATTTTAAATCAAATGTTCTTTTTGAAAAGTAAATGTCTATGCATGTTTGTAATAAACATGGCATTTTCAACTTTAAAAATTACTTGTCATATTCACTGATGTATTTAAAATATTCTGTGCCACTGTCCAGTATAGTGGTTAGTGATGCTGACTGCTGGAAAATGCATGGGTTTGTAAATGTATAGTGACTTTGTGGCATGGGGGTACTCTAAATAGCAGCCGAGCTACAAGTCCTCTTGTCAGGTTGGTGAAAGGGAAAGAGATGTGGAAGGCCTTTGACTGCCCCCAGGATGTTTTCTTTCAAAATCAGGGTGGAACTAAGCCAAATTGTGTTGTCACCCGTATGGTGCTCAAAGCTACTGAAAACAACAGTCGTATACAACTAGCCCCTTACCACAATGAATTTCATGGGGCTTGATCCGATGTTGCTGTCGATCAGGTTGCATATTTAACAGCAACAAATATTCTGTATTTTTTTTTAATTTTTTACTTTTGTTTTTAGGAAGGATTATTATCAAGTCTTTCAAATTTGACTAGCCTCACACTTTCTCGAAATGCTTTTACATCTTATCCTGTTGGTGGACCTTCTCAGTTTTGTAGTGTATATGTAAGTATAATGATTATTTTTTACCTTTGAATTAACTGTTTAATTATATTTGTCACTTAAAAATGTTTCCAAATAATTTCAGACTGTAAATTTGGAACATAATCAGATAAGCAAAATACCCTTTGGAATTTTTTCTCGAGCAAAAAATTTGACTAAATTAAACATGAAGGAAAATCAACTTTCTTCCTTGCCATTGGGTAAGTTTGTTCAACTTCTATGTACATGGATGACATATCTGCCAGTATCTTGTTAGGTAGTTGTTTTGTGCTGTTATCTTCATAAATGACGAAGTTATTCAATGTTGAGTAAAAATTTTGACTATTTTTTAAAAAATCGTAGAAAAAATAAGTTTTGGTAATTTAATTTTTTATATGACTGGTTCTAAAAGAGAAAGGCTTGAAGTTATTTAGTGTAGAATATCGTTTTCATAACACGAAAATAAATTCATACGCAACAATTTAGAAATTATTTTCATAAAAAACGCATCCGTTTTTACGCACTTTTTTTAAAAAATAGAAAATATCGTTATTTTGCACACACACAAAAATTATACCGTATTGTGGCGAAATAAATGATCTTTCCGATTCTGTAATTTTTTTTTGTCTGATTTCAAAAGCAAAACTTGGATGGCTATTTTAAAATGAATCTAGAATCTTCGCTCCGCCAAAACGAAATGGAAGTTTTGCCTAATAAACAACCCGCAGGAGTTTAAACAATTAGGCGTTTTAAGGTTTTTAATTAATATCTGTTTAACTAATTACAATATCGGAATATAAATGGTCAAAACGGCTTCCTGGAATCATTCCCGATCTTTTGGTATCTTTTGCGAATTTCTGCGTCATACCGTTCATGAGAAGATAGATGCACATACATACAGATAGATATGCTTGTTTACCTTCGGATTTTAATAGTGTAGATTTTGACTTTTGTGTTTGATTGTATATATCTAGGCTCAAAGTTATAATTGATTTAATATACATATTTTTAAAAAAACGCTTGCAGTAAACAAGATATGTTGGATTTTTCAATTTTTTAAATCACTCTAATTTTTTTTCCTTCTATTTTACAGATATTGGAACATGGGTAAATATGGTTGAATTAAATCTTGGTACTAACCAATTGACAAAAATTCCGGATGACATTCAACTGCTGCAGTCCCTTGAAGTTCTTATACTGAGTAACAATATGCTGAAACGACTTCCTCAAACTATTGGAAATCTTCGAAAATTAAGAGTGCTTGATTTAGAGGAAAATAGACTTGATAGCTTACCAAATGATATTGGTATGTTTCTTTTATGAACATTTTGTAAGTTTTTATTACTGTTATAGTTGATTTTCTTCTGAGTAATAATAGATTTCTTCAGACTAAATTTTTCTTAAAAGCATTCTTTCCCCCTTTATTCTCTTTGTATAACAAAAGATTTGATAGTGTTTGTGTGGGAGATATGTTTTTACGGTTTCATATTTTTTTATTAAAGCTGATGCATAATAATTTAATTCATTATCTATGGAAATATGCATTAACATTTTTAGTTCTAATTAAAGAATTAATTTTTAAACTTCTATGACTTTTTATTGGGATAGTTCTTTTTCATTAAGCTTATAAACTTTTCATTTTGTGATTTATGAATTCATTTGAATCCTTAAATTTATCAGTGTGAGCATGCTATTTAATAGAATTAAATTACTTATTCAATAGTAGCAGCTTATTTATTCAGTATTGCAATTGAATGCACTGAAAATTACAAAAGTATTGATAATTATGCATGTTTGTGGAGACTTTCAATTAAATTTTATCAGTAACTAGCCGTTACCCTCCCGCTTCGCTGGGTATTTCATGATGTTTTATAAATATATCTGTTTATATTCTGACAAACAGACATACAGACAAAAATTTTAAAAATTGGTTTTTTGTTATGAGTACCGTATAAACTTTT
Organism: Trichonephila clavata; assembly: GCA_019973975.1. NCBI lineage: Eukaryota > Metazoa > Arthropoda > Arachnida > Araneae > Nephilidae > Trichonephila > Trichonephila clavata. The sequence continues at coordinate 444,841 of BMAO01008191.1, forward strand.
AGTGCATTAAGTAAAAAGCTGCTAATTTGAAATTACAAACAGACACTTCAATTTTATTTATTTGTATAGATATAGATTGGGATTATAATAACCATTGTTTAAATGTGACTAAAAATGTAAATAAAAAAAAGAAATGATTATTGTTTCTTGCATTGCTTTTTACTTATGAAGCCTTGATTTATTATTTTTAAAAGTACATCCAAAACAGCCGATGCTCAACTTAACTGAACAGTGAGATAACTATCATAAAAAAAATTATGGCACGTGTCAGCGTATTATCATGTGCGCGTAACACTGTTATGTCTCATGAAGAGCATCGGTCGCCAGTAACCAAAACAAAGACTTCATTAGCTCATCTTGGCATTCAGTTTCACGTTCACTCGTATAGTTTCCGTTCCCGTAAGAATACGGGAATAAAATATAGCCTATGTTACTCCCCGTTAATGTAGCTTTCCATTAGTGAAAGAATTTTTAAAATCGCACCAGCCGTTTCCGAGATTAGCCGAAACAGACAGACAAAAATTTTAAAAATTGGTTTTTTGTTATGAGTACCGTATATACTTTTAGTGCATTAAGTAAAAAGCTGCTAATTTGAAATTACAAACAGACACTTCAATTTTATTTATTTGTATAGATTAAATATCTAAATCTTGTAGAAGAATATAACTTGCAATCATCAAAAACTCCAGTTTTAGCTGAATTCGGTGTGTATTTTTCTTCAAACGATTTTATTGTGTTAGCGCCTTTTTAAAAAATTTATGAAATAATTGTTTTGGAACAAATATTATTTTTATTTACATATTCCATAACTTTTCACATGTAGCGAGAATTTTTTAGTAAGATGTCCTGAATAATAACTTAAAGACTTGTAAAAAATTTGATTTTTTTCTGAATTATGAGCCTAAAAGATCATTATTGACTGCCAAAATCTTAAAGAATTATATTTTTTGCTATGGATTTAATCACTATTTAAATTGGAATAATTGTTGTTGTATTTAATAACAGAATTGAAACTAATTTTCTGTTTTAGGCTACTTGTGTGAGCTCCAAAAGTTAATTATACAGAGCAATCAATTAACTTGTCTCCCAAGAGCCATTGGAAGGTTATCGAACCTCACATTACTAAATATTGGAGAGAATAACCTTGCTAGTCTTCCAGAAGAAATTGGTGAGTGCTTACTATTTATTGCTTATGTGTTAAAATATTTTACTACGGCGTTAGATAATAGTGATGCACTATTTGAATATCTATTTTTTTTTTAAATTTAATTTTCTAAAATGTTTTTGAGAACAGCACAATGTTTGCTATGTTCCAAGAAATAAGTTGCTCCACAATAAATAGTTCAAAGAGAAAAAAGTACCTTGTTCCTTCAAAAAGGGAAAAAAGAGAAATGGGCTCTGCTTTCATAAGGTTGCTGAGCATGGCAGTATGACACTTACATATTATCAAAGAAAAAGGAGGGGTGGACATCCTGCTCCTGAGTACCCTACATTCAACACTAAAAATCACTTCTAGTGGAGGGAAAAAACTCAAACATGTAAATTTTTACCACTCACTATGAATATTAAGCTGATGTTTTGGACCAGATGGCCAAAAAATACTAAGTCACCATCTAGATGTTGGCCATTATAAATGCATTGGTTATTTATAAGCAGGCAATTTAAAACAAAAACATCAGCCTCTGGGATTGTAGTTTAATTATTTCTGAGGATCTTCGAAAAAATACATATTTCATTGAAACCTTCCAGACCTTTCGTAGTAGCCTAATGGTCAAGTAACAGACTCCTAGCCAGCGTGGCGTGAGTTTGAGCCTGGTACGGCTGAGGACCTTCCATATAGGGAAGTGATGCGCGTTAAATTTGTCAAGAGCTTAAACATCTTCCCTTTTGTGGTGGTGTAGTAGTTAAAAGAGGAGGTGTGAGCTCAGGTGTCATCCTCGTCACTTGTCCAGGGTTCAAAATTACAAGGTCTGTTGCCAAAAGACCTCCAGCAGCTAAATAGTGCAATGATTAGTAATTGCAATGCCAGGATACTGAATACCGGTTTTTTGGTATTTACTAGAAATTTTTTAAAAAATTTCTTGTTCAAAATTATATGTTCAGGAATCACCAACATAGCAAAATAGTATATATCTTTGTGTTTATGTTATAGTGTTAATTATTGCACTATGATTAAAATATATTATAAATGAAATAATTTTACATCCATTTCAGAAGGTAAAGGATTAAACGTCTTTATTCTGCTCATTCTGTTCTTATTTTTCCTAGCTGGTTCTACAGTTCTAAGGCAACTAATTAAAACCCTCGTCTGATTTTTTCTATTGCTGAATACAATGGGATAAAACACTTTTAATCTGAACTTAAAAATATAGACATATATAAATCATTTCTCTGACAAAAAGAACTAAATACACCATTCCTAACTAAGTTCTCGTTGAAAGAGGAATAACATATCCAAGCTCATTTGCCTTCCTTCATCAATTAACACCTATTACTAAAATGGCTCCCTAACAGGCGAAATTAATTAGACTGCGAATACAAAGTTGCATTGTAAAATCAAGAGGTTATAAAATATCTGAATTATCCACGGCCAAATCTGTTTTATTACAGCTCTGAGCGATAACACTTATGTAGGATTCATAGTCTGATAACAATATCTGAGAAAACAAGGTTGTACTTGTGAAGAAAATGCATAATATTTTGATATTTTCTAAACTGGTGAGTTTGTTATTCACATTATATCATACTTTAGGGTTCAAAATGTTGTTCAGATTCAATGAATCTGAAACAACTCATAATAATCAATAAGAATAACTTTAAAGAACATAGAAAAATCAGTTGATGATACTTTGGTTTGGTTTCATTATTTATATGATGAAAAGAATATGATGGCACAGTGTAAAAAATGTTCTAGAGTTAAGAAGTAAAGAGATGAACCAAATCAAATTTGATCAAGCTTATTGTAAATTTTCTTAAAATTTTTTACCCACAAACCAATCCACATTCAGAAGAATTCGGTACAATTATCGAAGAAAATTATAGTAATGTCAATAGTGAAAAGGAACAGTCTGTTGAACAAAAATTATAATTAGCGGCAACTAAAAAAGTTTCAACAAACCAAAATACAGTACAGAAATCAGCTATATCCAGAATCATCCAGCGAGAAATCGATTAATTGGAAGATAAGGGATTTAGAGGTAAATACTTGGAAAAAGTATATCGCTCATTGCTAACAGTATCGCCAAATAGCGTAGATGCCAAAAGAGCATTTTTGACTGTTGGTAAATTTTGCACAAAATTATGTTCCAAGGTTAATGACAGTACAATTGATGAATTATGTTTTTTGAGAACGCTTTTCAAACATTTAACTTTTAAAACATTAAGAACATTTCAAAAATTTGTAAAAGTACCACAGACTTAATAGTGATATTTGCACTTTTTTGTGATTTAAATAAGATGTTCCTTTATTTTTTTGTGATTCTTAATATACTGTATAATATAATTTAATGTTCTTAATATAATTTATAAGTTACAAATTATTTCTTGTGATATTTACACTCTCTAATAAAACTGGCAAGTAAAACTAAGAAACACATATGTTTTTGTTCTTTTTCTAAAATTTCTAATACTGGTATTAAAACCGGTATCGCACCTCGTACTTGCTTTGAGATAAACAGTCAGAATCGCCGTTGATTGTAAATATAGGTATATCGAAACTGTGCCATAATGCTAGCGTGAATTTGTACTTAGCTAATTTTAAAAACTATTTACTGTAAAAATGTACTCACAAAAAAATGTATCCTTAAATTTCACTCTTCTAATGCTGCATTTTAACTTAAATTTGTATGTTTTAGGAACGCTGGAAAATTTGGAAACTCTCTTAATCAATGATAATCCTAGTCTTCATCATCTACCATTTGAATTAGCATTATGTAGTAGTTTGCAGATCATGGGCATAGAGAATTGTCCACTGTCTCAAATACCTCCTGATATTGTTAATGGTGGACCATCACTAGTCATTCAGGTAATTCTAATATTTCATTTGCTTTTGTTGTAGGCTTGTAATGAAATCACTGTCTCTTTATTAAATCATAATTTTGAATTTTTGATTGAATTATTGCTTACAACCAAATTTCTTGTAAAAAATTTTTCACTGATTAGTCAGATCTTAGTTTGCATTCTAATATTATGAAATAAACCCACAATCATTTATACAAAGAAATTGAAGAACCATTAAATTAAAGTCTGAAAAACTTAAAACATTGAAATTAATAGTTAAATTTCTAACCTAAACATATTACTCTAACATTTAATCATGCAAACATCTTAAGAAACAGCTAAAATAATATTTTGAATAAGTTGATCATGTGTATTTACATATTAAGTAAAGAACTGATATGTCATAGGAGAAAAGAACTTTGTGTGAATTAGATGCAGCACGTTTGATAGCAGTAAGATGAAAAAGCATCATAATCTACTTATACTTCACTTAGTGGAAATTCCAGATGAGATAAAAATTGAGGCAAAAGCAAGTTGAAGGTTTATTTCCAACAAATTTTTTGCTTTCTCTTGTATGTTTTCGGTTTAGGGGATGATTTTTAAGAATTTTCATTAAAATGTACAAAGTTTCATGTTTTTATAAAATCTAAATTTAAGAACTCCTGTTTGTTGAAAAGGGACTTATTTTCGTGGTGTATTGGTAAATTATTTGAAATATTGAACTCATGCATACCTTTCTGAAATACCCTATAAAATAAGAAGGAAAATATGAGTATTTATAAGAAATGAGATTATTCCTATAACTTTACTTTCTGTTAAAATGCTTCAGCAATTTATTTTCTATGACTATTCTATTTATTCAATTTGGTTTCTTATTTTAAATAATGCTGTGAAATTATTTTCTGAGTAAATTACTATTTTAAGCAGTGCTTTGAACCAGAGGGGAACAGATACAAAGAAAAAAAACTTTATTTCGGTTCAATATATCTTCAGTTATTTTGTTACTGTAAACAAAAATGTTATCAATATTTTCTACTTTAACCTCAACCATGTGATTATCATCATTAATGTACATTGCTTCTCGATTTCTTGTTTTGATGTTAACTTGCAGTTTTCTGTTTTAGTTTTGCAAGAAATTACTTGTAGAAGGCAGATTTAATTCAATTTGAATAAACTAGTAATATAAATAATTTTTTTTAAGAAAAATGTCAAATGAGGTATATTTTTCGTAACTCAGTATGCGATCATCCACGGGTGTTTGTATAGACTGTATAGATAAGACAAACCAGAATCATGAACCTAGTTGTCAAATGCGATTTTGGTAGTGGCTAACAATGCCAATGCTCACTGCTCGTATAGGACATGCTGGTTAATTGTATCAATTCATATAGTGCACCAATTAAAAAAATAAAATCTATATTTTGATGGAATCATATTTTTAGTGCAAATAAGAACACACTTAAAATAAAATCATTCATTCGGAACTTAACCAAAAACCATTATTTTTGGCTCAAGGAAGACCAGAAGTGAACTGATTATATATGTTTCATGTAGTTTGAAGACTGATTAATTGAATATGTTTTTATTATATAACTACGCGGTTACAAGTTCATCTCTGTATTTAGTTGTGAAGCTGGTTTTCTGTATTTGGCCGTAGTGTTGGTATTGTAAGATCACACACACAGATTCTAGATTCAATTCTTCCTAAATGCTTTGATGTGATTGATTTAAATATGGAGAATCTTCTCTGGAATGTTGTCTTCATGTGATATGTGTCATTTATTACAGGGTCCTTTGTTAATTAGCCCACTGTGTCACACTAGATTTAACATTAAGACATTGGAGAGGACTTGATTTAAAGGCTAAATTTTTTAGTTCATTTTGTATCATTTGTTATATTAATACTAATATTTACTCATTCAAATAAAATTAATTTGTATGTTGTTTTTCCTTCTGATTATTTATCCCCACTACTACAAATTGTAAAATTCAAATATGTTTATTTTTGCTTAAATTTATTATGACGAGTTTAATGCATTTTTAAGCTTGTTAATTTTCTTTTTTTAGTTTCTGAAGATGAAGGGTCCTTACCGTTCAATGTGACCTTGCAAACTGTGAGAAACTGATTGTATTGCTGGTTTTATGTATTTTGAACTTTAATGGACCATATCAGATGTCTTTGTGAAATGTTTAAATGCCTGATGACATTGATAAATCTGAGGAAAGCTCTTTCTGTGTAGTATGCTACCCTGCTCACAATTGTGCTCAGTTGTAAACTTATATGTATTTTTGCTGCACTGTTTAAGAAGACTTAATTGTCTAAATGTTTAATGCATGCTAAGTGTACTCATATAAATGAGATGTCAAGCTGCATTCCAAAGTTCTGATTACAAGTCATACATATTGAAATTTTATGAAATCTTTTTATATTGTTCATTTATTATATATTTATATATATATACATATATACTTATAATATTTTTTTCTTTTCTAAAAGATATTTGCTGGATCTCTTAAGATATCTGTGAAAAATGTTATGCACATTGCACTATATATTTGCATATGTGTCTTTTCTGAATTAATCCCCTGGTATAAATATTGGTTGGTAACTGTATGAGTGTATATATATTTATATGTGCGAATGAAAGAGTGCTTGGGTGTCAATTAGAATGAAATATACCAGTGGGTTGCAAGTGAGGAGCAAATATTTGAATGTTTAGACTGTATACAAACAAAACATACTGGAATATTTGTGTATTGATATTTAGAAACAGTTGGTGCATGTAAAATATTGCATTTGAAGACTTCTTAGCATATTATTCAAAATAAGGACAATAGAATACTTACCACAATTTTGTACTGCTTGCTGTCTGGAATTGAATAAGATGTCTTTTATGCTGTAAATTGTAGCTGTAAAATTATGAGAGCAGTATTGAAGCAAAGGATAGGCCTATTTGGTGATTAGATTTGATGTTTGTTAAAAAATTATTTCATTGAATATAGCAAATTATGTGCGCTTCATACTACATATTTAGATAATGCAAAATTCCATTCACCGATCGTGTATGTATGTTTTGGATGTATAAATTTTTTGAAATAAAAAATATTCATAATGATTTTTTAAAAATTTCACTAGCAATTTATCATATTATTCCATGTGAGCTTTTATGCAGTGTAAAATATAATGATTGAATATTTTTTTTTAATTTCCTATTTCTCTCAATTAGAGAAGTTATTTTTAAAATATATTTTTATTCTAAGAATCAGTAGAATGTAGTAGTTTTTAATTTTTATGTAACCTAACAGTATTCTGTTTTAAATTGAGGGGTTAAAAGAGGCATTGTAAAGGTGATACTTTTCCAGACTCTTGATTGTTTTATTTACATGGAAAAAATATCAATTTAATCTTTGTAACATATCTGTACATCATTGTTAAATGTTATTTTATTTAATATAAGGAACTGATTGTATGACCTATTAATTCGATGCTTACATTATTACCAATGCACAAGCATACTGAGTTATGATATTTCAAACTTCTTATGGGAATTTTAAATTGAAGGCATAAATTTTTCTTTTTTAGTGAAATTTTTATTACAATTTTACAGAATATTTTTAGTAGTGTATGGGAAAGCAATTCTGTAGTATTTATAGGCTAAGAATCCTACAAGCTATTATATTATATTTCCCTAAATTGTGTTATCAGTGTCTTATAAAATTAGGAGCAAAGCTTTGTATGTTTATACAAATAAGTGTATGCCAGAGATGGCTGTCATTGTATTGCATTATATTTCTTACTATTACTAAGAAATTTGTTTACAATCTTTTTAAAATGTTTGCGGGGAAGCATTAGGTTGTAAATAAACTGTGCAATAAGTTACTAGTTGCATGTTATTACCAATATTCAGGGAATGCTTTGGAAAATGATTGTTCATAGTTTTAAATCCCCTCCTCGTTGCATGCTTTATGAATTATGCTAAGCACTTACTGTCTATACTATTTGAATTTGTAAGACTTGAAAATTTTATATTAAGTAAGATGGAGTTGAGTGTGTGTATAATGTATTGATTTTTGCTTATAAGTACTGTTCTTGTTAATAAGTTAATTGGCTTTAATGTAATGATTTTTTATGGGACAAATGAGCTCTTATGCTGTTACAAAAAGGAAATTTGTTCATAATTATTCTGAATTCCATAAATATTAAGTTGGAGTGCTTTTATACCTAAAAATACTTAAACTGTTGACTTGTGAATTTGTACTGTACATAAGAATGAGACCCAAATCTTGTTTCTTTTGAAGGAGGATTTGGATTATTTTTTAAATTAGCTTATGGATTTAAAAGTATTAAGTTTATTGAAGAATGTTTTGTTTGTCTTTGTTCTTGTATTTGGAGGGGGAAATTCTTGTTTTGTATGAATTTTAATTATATTAATAAAAGCCTTAAATATTTTCTAGTGAACTGTTTTATAGTTGGAAGAAAAATCATTCTAAAATTAGTATGTAATTTGTATAATGTTTGTATTGTTGAAATTAATGTTCAATGCAATTTTCTAAGAATTAGTTTTGAATGTAAGTTTTGCTCATTTTTATTTGTTATTAAATTGTATTTTATAGTGTGATAAACTGTTGGAGAAGGAAATCAAATATTGATTTTTCAAGTGATAGTTTCTGTAATATATTTTTACTTCTTGTGTGTAAATATTTTGAGATCTGCCATTTGAATAAGTGTCATCAAAAACAAGATAATTGTATTTTTTATACATCTATGTGTATAGGTTGGAAAGTCGCATTACATCTATGAAATTCAAATATAACTCATATTTGTTGTTCAATTTTCTCGAGTGAGTTTGAATATCATTAACAGTTAAATGGATTTTTTTTAATGCAAACTATTTTGAACAATTAAAAAAAATGTTGTATGGCAGTTTACTGAAAACAAGTGATATATTAAATTTTTTCATTTTAAAATATAAATATATACATTAATTTTTTATGAATAACAAAATTTTAAAACATTAGTTTCATTATGATATACTTACAGTCATTTTTATGTCAATATCTGTTGATCCATTGTTCTATTTATTTGTCAGCTCTCATATATCTGTAGCATTTTGAATTATAATATAAGCAATATTATTTCTGTAATTCCATTATTCTTGATTTTGTATTATCCTGTACTTTTATATGTATCTTTTGACTTTTCTATAGATTTTTTAATTGCTTTAAATAGTTATGGTTGATATGTTTTTACGATGTTTTTTTCTCTTAATGAATACTATTTAATAAGGATTTTTATTGTGTTGATTGTTGTTGATCCTCTTTTATTGGAAATTGTAATTTTTTAAGCTATGTATATTGTCTGTAAAGTGAAGCTATGCATTTAATTGAGATTCTTTCATTTAGCAAAATGTGTATCTTCATGGTGTCTTCCAAACACCAAGATATGGTTTTTCCTGCAATCTTGAGAGTTATATTTTTTCACTGTCAGGGTGGGGGGGAATGTTGAAGTTTTTGTATAATTTATGCATTGCAATTCAAATCAAAGAATAAAAACCCATCTTTTTAAAATAACTGTGATATGTTGGTCAGTTTTCTATAACAATTGAGTATAGTTTTAACTGTAAATATCTGATCAGCGAATACTGAATATGCCATTCCTTTGAGTGAGTTGTTAGATATTAAATCATGCATTAGTGTGTAATTTTCATTTGTTGATATTTTATTATGTTGAACAACTTATTTTTGTTTCAAAAACTCAAAGCTCTGAAGCATGTTTCCTCCATGTTATACATACACATTAAGGCCTGTTTGGATAATGCACTTTTTGCTATATTTGTTGTCTTGTTACATCTATTTGTCTTGATGTACATTGTCTGTGTGTGTGTTAAATGTGCTGCTTTTTTGTGTCTAAGGAGAATAAAAAGTAGTTAAGTGCAACAAGGTGTTTCAAACCAAAAATATATCAATTCATTTGCTTAATTAAGACATTTGTTTGTAACTATATTCTATGAATTTGTTTTTGAAATGTGTGAAAGTTGTTGGTGTTTGTTCATTTCTTGCAAATTCATTTGTTACGAGTGATGGTGATCATATACCATTCATTGTGGTTTATTTAAGTTGTAGTATTTGCATTTGTGTATCAATGTTTTTGTAAAGTGTCATGTTTATTTACCCAATACATACATAAAAATTATTCTATGTAAGAATTTTATGTTAAAAATTTAATTGCTTAAAATTTTGTATTGATGTTTTATCTGTTGTATGTATTAATGAAAGTGAAAGAACATGAATATTGCATAGTGATACTTATTTGTTATTTGGCATTGTTCTGTATGTTCATGATGCCACCAAGGAAGAAGTAATCAAAATTTATAATAGTGCATGTGGTTTTAATGTTTAAATAAGTATCCAAAAACAAAATTAATTGTATTGCAAAATATTTAATAATATTACAAAAGAATATAGTTGTTTTTATTCCTGATTAAATCAAGAGTTTGCTTCAAAAAAACTAGTTGCATTAATTAAAACTTTTCTTAAATTCTGCTTGTGATGGGGGGAAAATGTCGAAATAAAGTGAATAATTTTGTGTGTTCAGGCTGAAAATGTTTGTTTTATTTACTTTATTTTTTTAATATTGATTATTGCAATTCAATAACTGTTAAAATTAACTTATACAACCCTTGCATGTTTTCTTACTGTACAACTAGAATTTATTCATGTGGGAACAAAGTACTTGATCAACATACAAGTCCTTTTACACCATACTAGAACCTTTATTATAATCTTTTAGTAATCGCGGTTAATGTTGAAGAACAAATAAAAAATAAGATTGAGGCATATAGTTTTTTATGAATTTTTTCAAGTGAATGGAATGTGTATTTGATCAGTGACTGATAATAAAAACCTTAAGAGATTCTCATGCTGTCCGGTATAGTGGTTAGTGAGGCTGACTATTGTGCCACAGGATCTGAATTCAAATCCCGGAGAAAGCATGTATGTTACCTGTGCTGCCTGTCGGTTCTCTTTAAGTATTCATTGAGCCGAGTGTCCTCATGAGATAGAGGAGTGGGAGACCTTTCTAGACTCAGAAAATCCACTTTGATCAGAGATTTCTTTCCTGTGCACAATCAAAAATTCATCTTTTGTTTTTCACTATCAGGAAAACAAAGTGCCTGGAAATGTATAAAGAGATCATCTGCAGAGTTTGAAGGACGAGGTCACAAGATTTTTAAAAAATTGAGTCTAAATTCAATTTGCTCTGTAATCCATTGCTTCGGATATTGATACAGGACTTGAGGAGCTGCAGTTTGAACTTATTGACTTGAAAATCAGATTATAGTGAAAGAAAATGTTTAATGCTATGACATTAACAAATCTGTCAGCTGAAAAATTTCCAAGCATGAAGAAATTTGCAGGGAAATTGTTCTTGGTATTTTAGTCAACATATGTTTGTGAGCAAAGTTTATTCTTGCAGAAAGATACACAACAATAAATATAGAAGCAAATTGGTTGGCATAAACTTGCAGGCTGTGATGGGAATTTAAACAAGCAATCTCACTCATAATTTTTTTTTAAAAAAAGTACATAGAACATTCCTCATTAAACTGATTTTAAAATTAAATCTGCTTGTGTGTGTGCAGCTATAAATAATATGAAATAATCAAATATATAAATTAAATAAAACAGTGGCAGTTTTATTGAACTTATATTTATTATTTTTAATTGTGAATACAATAATTTTGAAAAGGTATGGCCCTCCAAATATCATCCATTCCCACAATGTGGCCTGTGAGCCAGCGAAGAGACACCACCAAGCACGCTGATTGGTCAAATTAAATAGCGCACGCTTCCCCAACTTCCTGTAACACATTTCCGTCCCTTTTCACGAAATCACTCCTACAAATCTCCAGCAAACGAGAGGAAAGATGTTACACATAAAAAAATGCTGCAAAATTAAATGCTATTGAATATGCAATCTAATAAATAAGTTATTATTAGTTATTAATTTTTAAGAGAATTAAGATGTCTAACTTATCAGAATTTCTTGCATATGTTATGTTTGCATCCAAAGTATTTAAAAATGGCCATGAAGGAATTAAAAATTTGACTTATTATCGTTTTGCGAAAACAAATCAAACTAGAATAAAAATATAACTAATTTGCGACAATTTTCTAAAAACCAATGAATAACAGTTAACGAAATTAGGAAACAAAAAACAACATAAGTTATGAAGTGCGCAGTTCGTTATTTAGAATAAATTGCAGTTTTGCAAAATCGTGAGTTGGGTGCCTCGAATTTTGGATGCAAATCAAAAGGTCCCAAGAACAGAAATTTATCAAAGAGATTTGAATCGCTATTATGTAGACAGTGTGCATATTTTACTCGAATTTTAACTCGTAAACGAAAGTTGGATGCGTCTTGAAACAAAGCTGTCCAGTATGGATTGACGCATAAAAAGTAATCTCTTCTAAAAGCAAAAACTCGGTTATAATTTTGGAAAAGTTCTCGATACTGCTTTTCAGGATTCACTGGGTACGATATTTCTTCAGGATCAATGAAATATGTTACTGTGTACTACTAGAGAAGGTTGAAGTAGCAGATCAGGCCAAAAGAGACGTTTCATTGTTGACCTCAATGTTCTCCAGGACGATTCAAGACCCCACACAGAAGGAAAAAAAATTAAATTTCACTCGAACATTCTCCCTAGAATTCGGTTTTAGTTTCTTCGGCTACTGACATTAATTTTCTCGTTAATCATTTTATTCTTATTAATTTTTTTTTTTTTTTTACTTTTTAGTTCGATTCAGTATAAAAGCGTGTTTACTTTTTTTTTAACAATAATTTATTTTTCATTTTTTAGTTTGATCTGTAATAAAAGCGTGTTTATTTAACTATAATTTATTCATTGTTGAATTTATCCTTGAGTTTGATATTTGGAGCTGGAATTAGTCTTGCTCTTCAATGGATATTAATTAAAGGGTCTGAACGGTATTTATTCTCTCCGTTTACGGGGCCTCGGACGAGTCCCGTATCGTTATATTAGATTTCGTCTATAGATACAGGTCAAACAAATAAAAGTGTGTTTAGAAGAAAAAGTTCGAATAAAAAAAAATTTAATGTACCATGTTTTTATAATGGACTAAAAAGTATAAAATTCCTCCTTTTCGTTTTCTTTTTTTACATTTTGATGCATTGCCATCCACTTCTGATCTATGGTCCAATTTTCAAGTCTCTTGCTCATCGGAAAGTCAATTTAAAATCAATTACAAAATTCCACCCGGACAGACCTTTAAGATAGCGAGTTAATAGAAACATGGTAATATTAAGTGTTCATTGTATTATCACCTTTTAAACCATAGGTTCTCAACGTAGGCAATAACGCCCTTGTGGGCGTTTGGAGCTTTCAGGGGGGGCAGTAAAGACGAGAAAATTAGGGGGCATTGAGATGGCACGGAGGGGCTTGGGTAGATTAACCAAAAAAAGACTAAAAAAATACGTTGATTATGTACTAACAAAAGTAAACTTTAATACTGTTTATATGTTGATTGTATGTATTTAAATCATTTCTATATCCATGTACGAAAATTCAAATATTTCGGTAGTTCGGGAAATAGATGAAAAACTTACATTAATGTAATAGATTACATTTTACATTCAGACCTACATTAAATTGAATGTATAGTGCATTTTAATTTCTGTAGTGCACGTATTGCTTGTCTTTGTCTGTGAGCAGTAGGAAACATGTTTCGTCCACTGCATTTCATTATGTATATTATCCAAGAAAGATAATTAAATATGTTAACCAGGAATTAACGTGATTCTTTAAAGGCTGTGAAACTGTCAATTTATATTTATTTTGAAAATAATTTATTATGAATTACTTCGTATCATCAAAACTCCTGCTTGCCTTCATAACAGTAAGCTAAAACTTTTATTCCACTCTTTTAAATGAAGAAGAAATTCAGTAGCGTTTCAATTCCAACAATATACACTGGTGTGCAAAAATTAAGGACGAGACGGTTTTTTCAATATAACTTTGTACAAAAGCATTCCAAATCAACACATTTAATACCGTAAGATCCCCAATACGTAAGGACATGAGTAATGTAAGCAACACTTACTAAAAGAGAAATCAGAGGAATAAAAAGAAGCTTTATTGAAAAAGTAACATGGAGCGCAATGTGACAGAAGACCGAAACATATCCCTGTGATGGGTGTCCAGCAAGAAATATCCGGTCTTTAGTAGGGGATATGATCTCCCCTGACTGCTAGGCAGGTTTACCAGCGTCTGCCCATTCTGAGAATGAGGGTGTCAATGAATTGTTGAGGCATGGCTGCCCATTCGTCTTGCAGCGCCAATCGAAGCTCCGGAATCGTTACTGGTGGTAAGGTACGAGTTGCCAAGCGTCTGCCTAGAAAATCCCATACATGCTCGATGGGATTGAGATCCGGAGATCGTGCCGGCCAATCCATACGTTCAATATCCTCACTCTCTAAGAGCTATTCGGCAGCTACTGTGCGATGACATGGTGCATTGTCGTCCATGAAAAGGAACTGCGGACCCATAGCGCCTCTAAAAAGACGCACGTATGGAAGAAGAATCTCGTTACAATAACGGGTTCCGTTGACTGAACCTGCGTCGAAGATGTGAAGGTCTGTACGACTACCAAGCATGATGCCTCCATAAACGAGAACACCGCCATCTCCATACCTGTCCCTTTCAATGATGTTCGAGGGATGATTGCGGCTTCCCCGCTCTCTCCAAATGAGTATGCGATGAGAATCGCTACTCAGACTGAATCTGCTCTCATCTGTAAAGAGTACTCGTCCCCATTCATTGTCTCTCCAATTCCGGTATTCCCGGCACCGCAGAGAACGCCTTCTCCGATGGGCAGGCGTTAGAGGTACAGGGCGTCGTGCAAACAGACCACCACCGTGCAGTCTTCTGGCCACGGTAAAACGCGATATCGGTCGTCCAGTCGCCTGTGTCGTGTGTCGCGATTTCTCCCGCTGTCTGCCGCCTGTTTCTTTTGGCCTGTAAGGCAATATACCGGTCATCTACGGGTGTGGTTCCTCGTGGACGACCACTACTGGACCCCCGGATAGCTGTTCCTGTAGTTTGAAATTGTCTCCAAAGTCGTGAAACGATGCTGTGAGCAATTCCGAACTCTGCAGCCACACTTGTCACACTGCGACCTTCCTCCAACTTCCCAATGATTCGACCTCGGGTAAAAGCATCCAGATGTCGTCTAACAGATTGATTATGCGCCATTTCTCCCTGAGGCAGCAACTCGGTGTGATTTTAACTGCTGTACGGTGTGCAATCTCTTTGCCAAAAATACTAATCTTACACCGACAACATGCTTTACTACTCAGACACTCCCCCATTACGTCTACCTGCATATCTGCGCATGTGCTACCGTACATCACCTCACTTAATCTCCTGATTGGTCTTTCTGTCCGCTCTGCCTCTTCGTTCAGCTGATATTCTTATTTTTCGACTTCGTCCTTAATTTTTGCACACCAGTGCATATCCTACCTATGGCTAAAATATATAATATTACACATTGAAATATATTTCTGGCAGTAGATATTTCAGATTCGCAAGTAAAAAAATTGGGGCTTCAGAAAAAAATGAAATTAAAAAATATATTCCTTTACTAATAGGATATTTTTTAAAACTTAAATCACGTTTTTATCACTCTTATTTCTCTAGAGTGGGAGGAGGAGGTATCGAAATATTTACTAGAAAAGGGGGCGTCAGCTCAAAAAAGGTTGGAAACCTATGTTTTAAACGCATTGCTATGATATTAATTCGTATCATCACTTCTAAACGTATTACTTTATAAAAATATTTAGCACTTAGAACATAAATTTTTTTACATGCACGAGCCTTTTTTAAAATTTTTCTTTTCAGAAAAATGTTTATATTATGGTAAGAAATTGCTGACACCCTCCCCTTTCTCACATTAAGAACACTTTTTTTTTTGTTTTATTTATTACCACAAGTGTATTTTACACTTGCATATAATTAGCTGAAATTTTTAACACAGTCGCTTTTAGGGTTACACCTTATTTCTTTATTCGCGAAATCTGGAATTAGTGGTCAAATCTGGAAGTGGTAGATGGAATTAGCCGCCAAATTTGAATATGCAATATGTCGCCAAATCTAGAAGTGGTATAAGGAATTGTCGCCAAATCTGATTATCGTTATTCCTGACGATCCTGATAAGGACAATGGAACAAAATTTTGAAATTATTGTATTGTTATCAGTCCTTGACAAGTGTGCAAAATTTCAAATTAACCCGACCTTTAATCTGGGTAAAAATCAAGCTCAAAGATTCCGTTACATACAAGTGAAACTTATAAAAGCGTGCTAAAGGAAGCGAAAATTATATCTGAATTATTAAAAATAGCGTAACTGATTTTTATTTAGTGAAGTATTTAAGCAAATATTCTACGCGACACTACCCTTGACGGTGACAAGACTGAAGCCTTGTAGGGAATTGGGGGGGAAATCTCATTTTTTTCCCCGAACATTTTTTTTTTTTTTACATAATTTGGATGAAATAAACTGGAGGAGGAGGATATATGATATCTCCTAGGTACATGCCAAATTTTAATGTGATATGGTAAATATGAATAAAAACAAATGAATGAATGAAAAACTTTCTTTTAAATATCCATCAGTTCTACCGGATATAATAAACTAAAATACCCTCTCAAAATGTTGGCTGTTCACACTCCACGTTATGTAACAAAAGAGATCGACAATATTTTCCCCCAACCCATGACATATCACCAATTTCCGGTAGAAAACACATCTCACTTGTATTGTTTACTCTTCAAATAGATTGAAAAGTTTTTCTTGGAACCTCTTTCACAAGATGGGAACATTAATAGATAACTATTTACTAAGACATGGAGAGTTTTTCAAATATGTGCTGTGAAAATATTTGAACCTATTATGTAATGTCAATTCATTTTCGTTTAAGAAACTCAATGCCAACACATGTGTTTTTAAAATTCATAAGCATTCATTAAATACGCAGCTTTTTATTCGTAAATTTTAAAATCCATTTTGCATGAAAGTGTATTGAAGAAGTTATATGAATAATTTATATAAAAAAAGGTGATTTGTTCAAGCAGAAACGAAAAATAATGAAAAGTAACAATTAAAATACGCTGCTCTCTGAGCATTGATAATGACAAAATATAACACAAGGTGATTCATAAATAAGAATAAAGTTTCAATGCACTATAAATCAAGAACAATATAAGATATTATTTGTCACCTGTTACAGAATTTTATGTGATTATTTAAAGTTTTGTTAAAGACAGTCACAGATGTTCTCTGAGGGAACCCTTAACCACACGACACACATTGAGCCGGTGATCCCATTTTCACCCAAACGCGCGTTAAGATTTCTGAACCAAGTCCGTTGGTAGCAGTTGGGATACGCTGTTTCTGCTCCTCTAAATCAACAGGAAGGGACGAATGACCTGTACCCCCTACTGGAAGAAATCACAGGGCGTTAAGTCAGAACTTCAGGGTGGCCATTGGGTAAGGGGAATGGTGTAGTCCACGTCCAATTCATCGCTGAGGAAGATGTTCATCGAGGTAATCCCGCAGGTAGGCCAATTAGCGTGGTGGTGCACTATCCAATTGGAGAATGAAGTTGTCAAAATGTCGTCCTGCAGCTGCAGCATCAACCAAAGAGTTAACATATCCAAAAAAAAATGGCTTCTGTGGCATTTCGCTAAATTTAAAAACACAAAAAGTCTTTTGTACTGCAAACGCCACCATTCTGATTGTCTGGCCACATGACATGCACATGCAATTGCCTACGTTACTTCCGCTAGGAGCGAAACACAAACTTAAAGAGTGCATCTACCTTACGGTTCGCTGAGGTGGTGCTCGTCTTTGATTGCTACTGCTTTATACAGCATCTGGAAAGTGTATACTTTTTGATGAATCCCCCTGTATTAATATCGATCTGAGAAAGTTTTATAAATTGAGTTCTGCATGAACATTAGGCAAAGGCAACTTCTCTTTCTGTGGTTAGTCATTATCATCCATAAATTAAGCTCTAGATACGTATGGAGGGAATCCGAACCAATTGTTGCTGCGTAGAACTCACTCGTAGAATCACTCTCTCGTAGGACCTCATACCGATAATCGTTACAAAGCTTGACTTCAGGGAAGCATGCCGTTTGCTGTCGGGTTTTTTTTTTTAATGGCTCTCAGGAACAGCATTGCTTGAGTATTTTCTAGAAAACAGCTCTAACGGTTTGCCTGGATGTATGTAAAGATTTAAACTAACTATTCGAATTGGAATTTAGGATATTTTTTGTGTTCATTTAATCAATCATTTTCTTCCAATAAGGATGAGTATATTTTTTTTTTTAAAGAAATGTGAACACCAAAAATCATCTTTTAAGATGTGTATCTAATAGCGTAATATCTCATTGAAATTTTTGACTTCTCAATGACGTTGTCACCTTTAAATGCGTTATGCCCGATGATGCTCTTGGTCTGATTGAGTGTGCCTTTTTCTCTCTAGAGATCAAAGGTTCCCAACTGTTTTTTTTTATGGTGGACTTTCTGAATCCTAAATTTAATATGTAAATTTTCATATGGCAATAATATTCCTAAATCTAATATTCCTGCTGACTTCCATAAGTTAAGTTACAACATATTTTTCGAAGCTCGCCATTAAGAAAATGGCAGTAAAAGTAACATTAATAGTAACGAGCTTCGAGACGACTTAATGGCCTCTGTAGCTAAGTGGTCATAGTCACGGACTTGTGGCAGGATTTTTCGAGTCTCGGATTTGAGTCCTGATGCCACTGAAAAATCACCGTGTGGAGGGGTTGATGCACATTGAGTTCCTCGTGGTTCACAGTTCTCCCATTGGCGTGATGTAGATGTTTGGAGAGGAGGGTGGTGGCTAAAAATTACGAAATGCGTCACCAATCCTCCTAGTAACAATAAATTGCAGAAATATTGCAAAATAAAGGAATTGTGCATTTCATCCACACATTTTACTTTTGTTTTGTGTATGATCCCGAATTAAAAAATGATATTATCATATGTTGTACACTGAGAAAAGGGGGGGGGGACGTAGATAAGTTTTCTAGTGTTAAAAAATGTCTTTTTTTTTTATTTTGAAAAAATTAAGCAGGAAAAATGTTCCCTTATTTTAACTTTTCGATACAATTTTTAATTAATTTTATTTAAATATGCATTTTTTTTTTTTGTGCTTTAACAAAATTTGATAGGAACGCGCACGCGTGTATTATTTATTTTTCCATAAAAATAGTTTCATTTCGTGTGGCACTAAAATGAAATTTTGTAAGAAATAAATTTTGAGGTAGCTTTGATAATGTTGCCTCATTTCTACAGCAACAAAATTCAATCAGAATTGCAAGGCGAAGCAATCACTTTTTATTTTTTAATGAAAAGCCCCCCCCCCCCTCTTTTTTTTTCTTAGTAAGTGTTTGCGTTCGTTTCTAAACTTATAATCATAGTGATCTTTGTACCTCACGTTTTAAACTATCTTTTTGGCTTTCATAATAATACTCTATCTGACTTATGATTTCTTCTGTTATTAAAATAATATTAATTGTGAAAGTTCAAATTTATTTATAAAGAAATATTTATCATTATTAACTTTCCTGTTTTAAAATCATATTTTGCCGAGAAAACGTTATAAATATTTATCCTCAGATCGAGAATTATTATAAACAGAATAAAATTATAGAGACTATCTAATACTTTCAACAATAAAAATAATTGAAAAAATCGGAATTACTTTCTTATCTCGAGAAATAAAGTAATACATGCCTGTTTTCCAGATAAAAAAATATATGTACACTGTTGTCCAAAAATTAAGCATAAATCGTAAAATGCGAAAAACATGGAGTAAATATTCGTAAAATTATTCCAAATTTCTTGCAGATATTAATTGGGTGAAAAAGAAACATTGGGTTTATGCAAAACTTTTCAGTCCACTACGTCCTGCGCGAAACAACGACCCATGTCGGAACGCGGAGAAACCGATTCACGCAGCATAGGTAGTTCAGACAAGTTTCGTGCAACTGCTGTGCGAAGGAACGTTGTTAACTATCAAACAAGGTGAATGATCGCACAAAGACGCTAATTGGACATGTTTAAGAAAGGAAGAATCGTTGGAATGCTGGAATCCTCACGAGCACAAGCCGAAGTGTCTCGAATTCTGAATGTGGACCAGTCTGTGATCTCAAGACTGTGGCAGAGGTTTCAAAGAACGGGAGATGTTACCCGACAACCAGTATCAGGTCGACCAAGAGTCACAACCCCTCGCCAAGACCGATATCTGGTAATAAGTGCGCGACGTCAGAGGGACAGTTCGGCAATCACAGTCGCCACAGGAATACGAATTTCGAGACAAACTGTTTACAGGAGACTCAATCATGCTGGCCTGAATGCCAGAAGACTAGCAGTTTGCATTTCCCTCACGTCTACGTATAAACGCGCTCGTTTGAACTGGAGTTTGAAATATCAACATTGGAGTGTGGGAGAGTGGGCCAATGTGATGTTCAGTGACGAGTCCCGGTTTAGTCTGAGTAGTGATTCTCGGTGGGTAACGATATGGAGAGAACGTGGAACACGTTTTTATACAAGAAACATAACGGAAAGACATCATTTTCCATCAAAGGGAGTAACGGTATGGGCAGGCATCATGATGGACGGCCGCGCAGACCTCCATTTCTTTGACATGGGGTCTATGACTGTTCAAAGATACAGAGACGAAGTTCTTGAGCCTTATGTTCGCTTGTTTCGAGGTGCTGTCGGTCCTGACTTCATATTCATGGATGATAATGCTCCATGTCACCGAGCGGTGCTGATTGATGACTTCCTTGAAACGGAAAACATCCAGCGCATGTCGTGGCCTGCCAACTCCCCTGATTTAAATCCTATCGAGCATGTATGGGATATGATCGGGAGACAAATTGCCGCCCTTTCGTACCCTCCAAGCTCCGTCACAGAACTGAAGAGAGCTCTCCAAGAAGCTTGGAACCGTTTGAGCCCACAACTCATTCATCATCTCATAGCAAGTATGGTAAATCGCTGTGCAGCGTGTCTGGCTGTCAGAGGTGACCACACGCCTTATTAAATTGCAGCATCAGTATTTTATTTAATGGGTTTTTTTTCATTTTTTTTAAAAGTGTGAATCCTTGCTATGCTCAGTTTTCTTTCAAACTGCTACTTTGGATAATAAAATTAATTATTATCATTCTTTTGATTTGCTTCCTTATTTTATAACCATTTTACACTCGCATATCACGTTTCCCGCCATTCTGATTTACAGTTCTTTCTTTATTCACAAATTATCAATTATGCTTAACTTTTGGACACCAGTGATGCTGCAAAAAATTATGTAGAAGAGAGAGAGAGAGTAGAAGCAAAATGGTTGGCAAGTTGATAAAATTTGTTTTCAAAGTAAATGAGAAACCTTGGTTTTTTGCTATACATCAACATCTTTCGAAAGACTCGACTCAATTGATAACCTCGCGGATTCTTCGAAATAATTAAGAAACTTGAAAAAAATGAACAGGACATGAAATAATATAAAAATAATCGGCTCATTACTAAGAAATAACGATTAAGAAAGAAAAACTTAAGAAGTGGAGCAATGATATAATAATCCCTAGAATTATTGCATCTTCTCGTTGCTTCAATGATTTTTATTTTTAAACCATTTAAATCCTCGATTGCGGCGTTTACAAAAAGAAAAGAACAATTTACATCCCCCCCCCTCATTTCGAATATGTAAAATAACATACAAAAAAAATAATAATAACAGTAACCCTGATTTATCAAACTAAAATTCAGATTTTCTAATCAATCTTAAGTCTTATGCATATAGGACTTATTAGCTTTATGGGGTGTTATACATTTAACCTTTCTGTTTTAAGAATATGTGAATCACTTCTGTATAAATGACAGACAGTACAATTTTATTGAATGAGATCCTAAAATTCTTACAGAAGGACTTTTTAATGTGACTTTGACAAAAAAAGAAATAAAAAGGAAAATATAAATATACAATTCGTGTGTCAGATTTCTTGTGAATAACGAAGATCAATGCATTTTCGTTGTTTTTTTTCCCGCCTTTCAAAGGAACATTCATCATAGTCCTCAACAAAAAGAAAGTACTGGGGGGGGGGAAGAAGCTCCATTAGTTCGATTAGTATATTTCCGAATTCACCTCAGATGACCCCATTCAGATTTTCGTTTGGATTATGCAGAATCGATCCATAAGAGCGTTATGAAAACTAAAATACAAAATAAAATGGTTTTATCAACAGATTCACACAAAAAAATTAACGCTCTTACATATTAATTATATAAAATATTACATTGCCTTAAACATGTATAAAAATGTGTACAATCAATTCAATTATTTTAAATCAAGTCAAAGCGGAATAGGATTGAAGCAAAAATTTTCGAATTTTTAGAGCAGGGAAAGGAAATAAGTGCAACAAAATTTTCAACACCAAAGTTTTCAGTTTATAGAAATATGGAGTAAATATCAGGTCGGTGAGCCAATTTTTCTTTAAAAATTGCATTATCAATCAGTGCTATATCGTTGGGAAATGGAAATGGGAATTCAACTGATTCTGTATATATATATAAACATGTTTCTAAGCTTCAATTAAAAATACTTTATTCATTCAATTAGAATTCTTCTACATACCGTGAACGAAGTATAACACGCTCTTTCAGCACAAAAAATAAAATCCAAATTTACGGGTGCACGTTATACGTGGTTATAAAAATGATAGCTTTTAAAATAAATAAGAAGGTAAACATAACAAGTAATATAAAAAAAATGAAGTCAATTCCTACTTAAGTCAACAAAGAAAAATTTTATCTCTTAGTTACTTTTTATTACATAGTTACAATTAATATGTACATGTATATACATATGACAGAATCACAATATGAAGTAGCAAAACAGAAAGCAGTTTTCCTTGCAATTTTCCATTTTCCTTTCTATATAGGGTGTTAGACTATTTTTTATTTATGTTACTATTTTTATTCATTAATTAAATTTAATTATTCTAATAAAATAGTATAGTAAAAAAGAAATCACATTCGCAGAAATTAGGCCATCGCAGGTGGGAATTGAACACACGACCTTTTGATTAGAAGTCGGACGCGCAATCCATTGCGCTATAAGGACACAACATACGGTTTATTCTTTCTACATATGCTGTTGGGCTATTATTTTTGTTACTATTTATTTTTTCATTTTTAATTGAATTAATGAATTAATATTTGAAATAACTGTATTAACATAAAATGCACTACAAGTTTTAAAAAATGTATTTGAAGAACGCGGATGAAAATGGAAAATATTTTATTTACGATTGAAAATGTGAACACATGATGTGTGTGTGTGTGTGTGTGTAAATAGGTAGAGAGTGAACTAATTGTAGGAATTGAAAAAAAATATATACTTCTACATATATGGAAATACTGTTTATTTAAACGAAATGGCATACCTGATGAGTTTAAAGAGTTGTAATTCTAGAAATATGCTACTTTTTTCTAAAGCCTTGGATAATGCCTTGAATTAAGGACTTCAAAACATAAGCGCATTGCATACGTATAGATCAGGTTTTTCCGTAAAAGAGGGGGTGCGCATTATTCGACGATTATACCTAAAAATTAAAAAATGCTGCTTGAAAGTACAGGTGCGTGTAATATAAGCCGGGTTTTATAGTATGTAAAGATGCCTATTTAATGTTGAAAATTTTCTTCAGATTAGTTTTGGTTAAAGAGCTTCCAAAAAGAGTATAACTATTCTGCGAATTAACTCTTGAGAATTTAAAATAATCGCCAAATAAATCGAGAAAATTTGTGATTGAATATAATTAGTTTTAAAATCTCCTATAAATCATGAAATTACTCTTTAATATCTGCAGATGAGAGAGAAACAGCTTTGTGATATAAAAAAAAAGTTCAGTTTTATAATTCCAGTCACTTAGATAAAAAATGACGGTTCTTTTATGCATAAACCACCCATCTCTAGCTAATGCATTTGGTCCGAGCCATTGATTTTTTTTATCCTATAAATGCATAAAGATGTAGGCGTTCGTTAGACAAAAAATTTCCTGGGTGATACTTCAAAAAAGACACATCTGTTTACCTTTACTTTTTTATCCGGGTGAATGTTTTGTAAACAACATCCTATTACAGATAGAAGCAACTTCTATGAATTTTCATATAGATTTTGCTAAAATAAATTCTGTCAGAGTTCACAATATTCTCAAAGAACCAATGCAGATCTACGATAAACAGAAAGCTCACTGGGATGTAATTTACGGTTATTTGATAAGCCTAAAACGTCTTCTATCAAAATGAGCGTGTTTGATATAAATTATCTTATAAAAAAAAAAAGGCCAATTTTTTGAAAAAACACATCTCAAATATATCAAATTTTCTTTCTTTGCTTATACTCATACGCGTACATAAAGTACTCTTAGTAATAGTTTACTTACAATGAATGGAGAATCTGATTGAATACTAATCGATGAATACAAATTATCTAGTCATTTTACTTACTAAACACAAGTAAAAAAAAAAGTAAGATACAATTTTCTTTTCAAATTTAGTTGTGTGCAATAAGATTCGAATCAATTGATGAATAGTTCCTCTCACTGAATAATAATTATTTCCCTCCCAAGGAAATGAGATCACGATATTACTGTGTAATAAGTTTTTTATTGTGTTACAGGTTTATACAAATAAATTAGAGTTCTAGAGTCTTTTAAGGCGGGGTGAAGTAAAATGACAAATGTGTGAAAATAAATTAATGGATGGCTAATTTTCACAAAATTAAAACAAAACTAACATGTAATAACGTAAATGACAAAAATGTCCAATTTTTATCTATTTTTTATTTTTGGATCTAAGTTGTTGTTTTTTTATAATTTTTTGCTATTGTATATAAATTGGGCTTGTGATACATCGAAATCAAACTTTATGGACGTAAATTTGAAAGAAAAAATTCCTCAGGAAGAAATATCTTCATACTTAATTTGATGGGAAAAGGTCCTCATATATGTAAGTTTATTCTGTCACTTGTACAATTATGAAATCACGCCTATAAATCCATGACTGTGAGACAATTTTAATCAAGGCCGTTTTTTTAAACACTCCAGTGCCCTAATCACTTCAAATTGTTACGCCCCTCTCGCCCTATTTTCAGAGCACCCCTCCTTCAGTTCTTTTTTCCCTTCTTTGTTTTTGCTCTTTGGAGAGTCCTTGCATTATTCACCCCTTATGAGCCCGCCGTGTCCTAGATTGGTAATCGGCAGCCGGAAGAAAAGGATATAGTGAAATGGTTTGACTATTCTTGTTCATTTCTTACTTTACGGCATCACGGACCCCTCTTCTCATCTTTTACCTAAATTTATACAGTAAATTAATGAAGTTGTTTACAATTACAGTAGAGAGTACACATTATAGCATGAACTGTTTTCAACTCGTTCATTTCATCTTTTTCACCGCCTTACTATCTTTTACTTTTAAGCATCCTTATTTTTTGTTGAGTCGTTGTCGTTGCACTGGTACAACAAAGGTTTTATTCGAGCTTTGATCATTGCAAACTCATTAATGCAGCTTTTCTCAAACTATGGGGTGCGTCCCCCTAGGGGGCCGTGATAACTCTACGAGGGTGGATATTTAATTTACTGAAAATAAACAAACAAAATACATTCTGACATAATAAAAATAAAACACACTTTTCCACTGATATACACTTACAAATGTACCAGTACTGCCCAATGTATTTTATAATTAATTTAACAATACTAAGTTAAGAACAAGTTTAAGAATCAGCAATGATCCCATGGGCTTGTCATATTTTAAATTAAAAACAAAAATTAACACTTATCTTGATAATTTGTACGGTTTATAATAAATCCCTTAACTGCCGATTAAAAGTTTCGCGATTTGCTCCCCAATGCCACCGTTTTCCACGAGAGCGCGCATATGTCATGTATGGGTCGGGCGAGAAGAAAAGGAATAAATAAGCAAATCCTCTGAAATAAGTCAATCCTTCACAAACACTGTTAAAGTTCTTTTATTGCATTCCAAAGCGTTTGGAATAAGTTTATGGATAGCAGTGCACAGAAAGACGTAAATATACGTCCAGGGTAATTAATGCTTTGGCTGTTCTAGACATTTATGCACGTTGATGGCATTTAAGAGGTTAAAGTCATATTGTAGCCTTAGCGTCAAGTTACAGTATTATTGAATTCACTACATTGTTATTGTATGGAGGAGGGGGGGGGGGGTGATGAAAAGTTGGGTTGAATATTGGGTCGCCAATATTGAGAGTTTGAGAAGCAGTGCCTTAATAACATCATTGTAATCAATTTCCATTGTAATATCATTTTGAGTGCGTCGTAACATCAAACTGTTAAGCTTTGCTTTTTCCATAGTAGAACTCCTTTCAATCTCTATACTTCCTTAATGGCAGAAATGTTTCTCTCATGACTCATTAGGTGGTGTATGTTCGCTGTAATTTTAATTTTTTTTTTCGGCCTACAGTTTTTAGCGCTTCCAAATCTTTTGCGCCCTAGGCATGCGTGCCTAAGCGGAAAAGCGACCCTAAGGTAAATTGTGATTTTGGACCTTGCCATGTGTTTCTTAAAGCAAGCAATAATTTCAAACACTATCGATCGGAGTTTCAAGCAAATATCCATTTTGTGCAAAGAGTTATGTTCTTTTGACATTAGACCAAAACTGTGAAGTCTACTTTCGTAATTATGCATGTCTTTATGGATCTGGGGCAATATACAGATACAATCTGCTGCAACTAGAAAGACATTTCAGGGAAGTTTTTCTAAATAATTGTCAATAGGGGGGAAAACTGTCTTCTTTTTTCTAGATTTAATGGATTATTATTCCACTAATTCCACATACAAATACAAATAAAATGTCAGGAGATCAATCATACTCAAGTCATAAAACCCGAAATGATACCAAGATTTAAGATTTCTCTATTTCCATCAGAAAGATGGATAAAAATAAGTGGCTTTGCACATAACATTACAGAAATGAACTTTAAGCATGATACTGTAATAAATGTATTTTTCTCATCTGTAGAAGTTGTTTTTATTAATGCGGCATTTTATTACTATTCACAGCTTTGTTGGTACATATATGAGATTATTGTGGTGTGGAAATCATTTTTTTAAGTAGAAAGTGCGTGTATTTTTTATAATAGAAGACAGATAACTATTTTGGAGAGCACGCTTTTCCTATTTGTATATAAATGTGAAAATAGATTGTAGAGTATTAAATTTATGAAAAATAATAGATACGAAAAGAGGAATGAAATGATGCAATACATTTTTCATAAAAGGCTGCATTTTTCACTTATAAAAATGACAATCTGAATCTGGAAAAGTCCTCACCTAATTAATCACCTTTTTAAAAGATAATAATTCAGACGATTAAAACGCTAAGACTAAATTTGTAAGCTGTTACTCTTCCAGCGTAGTCTTGGTCGCGAATTCGCGGCCAACGTTGCATGTGTTGAGTCGGGGATTCAAGTCCTGATGCCTCGAAAAACTAACTGTGTACTGGGGTTGATGGACCTGTTCAGGCTCCAAGTCCTCACTTTGGCTTGGTTTTATTTATTTACTCGGGACGAATGAATTCCCCCAGATAGTTTAGAACTACAAACCGAGATAAACATTTTATTTTTGCAAAAAATGTCTGAACAGGAAAATACAATACATTATTATTATTATTATAAAAAATAATGAAAAAAATGCCAATTCTGCAAAAAGAGTAGAGGGGGGAAGGGACAAAAGTCTATCTATAGTAGTCTATCACAGATAGATTGCGAGATATGGAAGCAGGAAACTATCTTAATACTTATCATGAATTACATTGCTAATTAAAAAATATCACCTGGAAGAATATTGCTTCCTGTGTAGAAATTTGGCAATATGGGGGCAATGAGAAACAGTGATTGGTGTTCCCGGGAGAACCACATAATCAATTAGGAGTGGAAAGAAACTTGAACCTATGAAAGTAAACAGGGAAAGGACTATGATTGGTAAGGTAAAGGATAAGTTTCCATGAAGCTGAGGGAAGATTAATATTGCAGTGAGTTTCTAATAAGGATTTTGGCCCTTTGAGCTGTTTGACAATCCAGCTCGAAGTCCAAGAGACCAGGATAAATTTTTTGAAGTAATTTTATTTTGAAAAGAGGTCAATTTTAAGCAAACTCACAGAGAAAATAATTGTCTCGGGGCTTAATGATCATTAAAACTACTAATAATATCCTGATCTCGTAACAGCAGGCTTCCATGCTCAACTATCCAAACTCACCAATTGTTTAATGTAGTTGAATGCATCCACTTCGGATTTAAAGATACGCGTTCACGACCAGTGTTATTTTTTGGATATCCAGAAAGACTTTGATCGAAAATGGCATTCGGGGATGCTGTATAAGCTTTTCCGAATTAACACTCCTTCTCCCCACAAATTAAAATAGTGTTAACTCCTTTACCTCTCTATTATAAGCATCTCTGTCAGAGTCAAATAAAAAACCGATCCAAGCTGGAGTCCCTCAGGGGTCTCTGCTTGGACCAACTTTATTTAATATATAAGTAGATGGCATTCAGAAAACTAGACACAGAACCATTTGCAGGTATGCGGACGTCACTGCAATACTAGCTCAACACTCAGAATTAACTTGTATCACACTTCTTACAAAGAAACTTAGCAGAGTTAGAAGACTGGTTTTCCAAAGGGAAAAATAACTTTTAAAGTTACTAAAATGGAAGTCTTTTTTTTTCTCGCCCCCAGACTTAAAAAACCATTATCTATACATATGCACCTCCCCGATACCCTGGTCTCAAAACACGAAATACCTAGGAGTAATACTGGATGAAAACCTCATTTCAAGCAACACATTATACACATTAGGAAAAAGTTCCTAGTGACTGTGCGTAGTCTGTACCCCCTAATCGCTAGTAAATCTGTTTTATCAATTAAAAATAAGATGCTTAACTAAACTTTAATTCTCATACCAGTGATAACTTATACCTGCCCAGTTTAGGGTCATGCTAATATTAAAATGCTGGAAATAGTCCAAAATCTCTTATAATAACAGATTACTAACGCCCGGTGGTTTCGTGAGAAACGAGAATCTTAGGCTCTCTCGTTAAATCTCAAAATCATTTGGGAAATGATTAAAATATGTCTTTTAAATTTTTCTCTAACACATGTAAAAATATTGATAACAGAAAACTCAGAAAATTAAAAACCTGAATTTTCTTTTAACCAGATTCCTCTTTTAATAGATCACGTAACATTTTGCTTTAATAATTTTTTACCTTGGTGCCTAATTTTTAAGCAACTCAAACATTTTTTTATTTTTCCTTTACATAAACTAACTCTAATACACTAACTTCAGATTCAAAAATTTTGAGGATTTCGAATCTCCAACAGGAGACAATTTTCTTGACCAGTAGGAAGGCAATTTCGGTGCTGACCACTTCTTCGCTATTCCTCTTAATGAGTAGCAAGTCCCCTGATTGGTCGAACGTATTGACAAAGCTACGTAAATACCGGTCTTTTTTCAATTCGTAACACTCCATTTCACATACAAATTAATTAAACACAAACTCCCTGCATATTTAATTAAAAATATCTATGATTACTTACATGACAGAATATTCCTGGTTCGCGTAAATAACACTCATTCCACAATAAAGGCTATAGTCAAGCAGGTACCCCGGAGGGTAGTGTCTTCTACCCATAACTTTAAAACATCTATACGCATGACTGTCCACACCTCCACACAGTTAGCATATGCCTGTTAGCAGACGACTTCGCAGCACTAACCAGAGAGTTCATACCAAACACACACACGATTAAAACCGTGCAAAAATTCTGAAACAAATTAGATGAATGGCTTACAGATTGTGGAGAATTTCAATTATTGTAGATATTATTATCTAGATCATAGGTTCCCAACCTTTTTTGAACTGGCGCCCCCTTTTCTAAGAAATATTTCGATATCGCCCCCTTTTCTAGTGAATATTTCAACACCGCCCCCTTTTCTAGTCAATATTTCTATACCGCCCCCTCCCTCTCTAGAGAATTAAGAGTGTACATAATACATGGGAAAAACAAGAGTTAAGTATTAAAAATATCCTGTTACTGAAAGAATATATATTTTTATTTCATTTTTTTTCTAAAGTCAAAGTTTTTTTACTTTTGAATCTGAAATATCTATTGCCACAAATATATTTAAATGTGTAATATTATACATTTTAGTCATAGGCAGGATATTGTTGGAATTGAAACGGTACTGAATTTCTTCTTCATTTAAAAGAGTGGAATAAAAGATTTTTAGATTACCTGTTATAAAGACAGGCAGGGGTTTTGATGATACGGAATAATTCATAATATATATATATATATATATATATATATATATAAACTATTGCTTTCAAAATAATATAAATTAACAATTTCAGCCTTTAAAAAATCACGTTAATTCCTGTTTAACATATTTAATTATGTTTCTTGGATAATATACGTAATGAAATGCAGTGGACGAAATTGTTTCCTACTGCTCACAGACAAGACAACATGTGCACTACAGAAAGTAAACTGCACCATATCATTCAATTTAATGTGCGTCTGAATGCAATGTAATCTTTAAAGTTTTTCATCCACTTCCTGTACTACCGAAATATGTGAATTTCGTACATGTGTGATATAGGAATGATTTAAATACAAACAATCAACATATAAACAGTGTTAAAGTTTACTTTTGTTAGTACATAATCAGCGTGTTTTTTGATAGTTGTTGATGGGGATAAATTTTTTTTGAGTTGCTGAAGTAGTCGTTGATCGAGATATTTGTTTGATTGCCGAGATAATTGTTGATGGGGATAATTTTTTTTTTTTGAGTTGCTGAAATGGTCGTTGATCGAGATATTTGTTTAATTGCCGAGATAATTGTTGTTGGGGATAAAAAAAAATTTGAGTTGCTGAGGTGGTCGTTGATCGAGATATTTGTTTAATTGCCGAGATAATTGTTGTTGGGGATAAATTTTTTTTGAGTTCCTGAAGTAGTCGTTGATCGAGATATTTGTTTAATTGCCGAGATAATTGTTGATGGAGATAAATTTTTTTTGAGTTCCTGAAGTAGTCGTTGATCGAGATATTTGTTTAATTGCCGAGATAATTGTTTATGGGATAAAATTTTTTGAGTTGCCGAAATAGTCGTTGATTGAGATATTTGTTTAATTGCTGAGATAGTTGTTGATGGGGATAAATTTTTTTTTTGAGTTGCCGAAGTAATCGTTGATCGAGATATTTGTTTAGTTGCCGAGATAATTGTTTATGGGATAAAATTTTTTTGAGTTACCGAAATGGTCGTTGATCGAGATAATTCTTGCGGTGTAGAAATGGTTGTTGACGAAATTTTTTTTAATTCTCGAAATTGTTGTTGAAATTTTTTTCCCCCGTTGCCGAGGTAATTTGTTGAGTAAGAGTTAGTGTTTCAGTTATCAAATTGGTACGGTTTATCATGATTTTTTTTTATGGTAGTCGAGTTATTTGTGTTGATTGAGAGTTGGTTTTCGAGTTAGTTCTGTTTCAAGAGATCTGTTCATCTGTTTGTAGAGCTAGTTAATTTGTTAGTGGATCGTATTGGTTATAGGGTTTAATGGCTATTTTGTTAGGGAGTCAGTATTCGAGTTGCCGATAGTCGATTTGGTGAATTAGTTATAGTGATGCGAATTAAATTTTTATTGGACAAAATAATTTTGGTGTCTGGTGTTGGTGACATGCGAATCGCTCTGTCCAGTGCACATTTAGAGCATTCAAGGGAAGGAGTGGAAGGATCTATTGTCATTTTTAGCAACAAATTTTTATGATCTTGTCTGTTTAATATACTTTCTCCCCCTTCCAACAGTACTTAGAATATATAGCAGTAAGTTGCTACACTGAATTTACTTGTGGGGTTATGGTTGCGGGCAATCGTATTTCGGCAGGAAACTCATGTTTAACCCTGGCACGTTGTCACTTTGGGCGTACATCTTGATCACATGTACCTTCATCGTGTTCTAATAGAGTTAATACATGTTTAAATTTCATAATATCGGTACTCAAGGCTCAGGGTGAATTTATAATTCCTTATGCTCATTGACTTTGATGTACGTTGCAATTTCTTATGTAATCATACCATATTGTTATCATGTCGAAATTCGATGTTAGGTGATGCAATGTCGTGATGGGTTTCTGTTTTTTCATTATACTCATAAATAATAATAATAATTTATCTAAACTTGTTCTCACAAATTGTTACAAGCTCACACTGGAAAATAATTTTTTTTCTCAATTCCTTAAAATGGTGGATATTCTTTTGTGTACATTATTAGCTAATAATTTTTTCTTCATCATGTCGTTCTGCGATGATCAGTGAGAAGGAGGAGTTGGCATAATTATACAAAATATCTGTTTAACTTTCATGCCAGACATCAGAAATGTTGTTTTCTCCCATTTTACTATGCATACTTGTCGCGCCAAAATCTGTGTCACAGTCAATTTTTTTTTAAGTATCTACTTCTTGTATCTATATATATATATATCACTTGTTTTATATATATTTCATATTAATCACTGCTGTGCTATGTACACAATTATACTGTTCCAATGTTTTCGTGCGTGCAATTCTTTTGTGTAAATTATGCGGTAGCCCAGATCTCATCTCAAAATTCGATTTTTAGGAAATTTTTTTTCCTTTCTTTACAAGTCGTTTTATTGTACTACATTTGTTTGGCAGAAACGGAGACAGGGGATGGCCGGTGTGGTATTCAAACGAAAGCTACTACCGGTCAACAATTTAGTGGGGAGAAAGAGAGTGAGGGAGGAAAAGGAGAAAGGGAAATTGGTTCACGTGTTGTGTTTGTAGAACAAATTCCGCACTTAAAATAATCTCCTTTGGAGGTATTTTTTTCTCCTATTCAGGTCGGGCGTGGATATGACTCACGGACCACAGGAAATGACATTTTCCCCTTCGCCATGGCGTCAGGATGACAGGACAGCAACATTCATCGGGTTCTACAGCTTTCAAGATTTATTACTTCCAATGAGAGATCGGCGGAGGCAAACGCTGTCCTACAATGCTCGAGGCGTCCGGCTACATTCTTCCAGCGCAGTGTTTTCCACCCCTCTTCAATTCATCAAACGGCAGGACATTCGTGTCATTGATCCCTCACACTCACAACAGGAGGGGGTACTTCCGCCTTTCCTACTGCACTTGACACTAAAGAGCTCAATCGTCAGGATCAAGGAATCCCCCTCCTCAAATTTCTTTTGCTCTCCTGCAGTTGTGATTCCAAGAATTCGTTGCATCAAGAAGTCATCCACGACTCGTTGTTGGACGATTCCTTCTGTTATTTAATCACTCCCATCTCAGTATTTATTTCTACTGCAAATGTGTTAATTTTTTTCTCTTTTATTTACTCTCTTTCCAGGTGTTTGTGAGTCTGAAAGGGGGCAGGAGTGATGGGTGGCTTGGAGGCTGGAAGGCTTAGATGCTGATCGGATTGCTCCCAAAACACATGTAATTTGTGTATTCCCCTTGTTTATTGTTGACAGGATGTTGTCGGATTCCTAAGTCGGGGGTCCCGGCGCTCGGTTATGAAAGTTGAATGGACCCATAAATTGAAAGAGAGAGTCTCGACTTTTGTAACTTTGCGCTTGGTTCCTGACCAATGACTAGGCGAGACCAAAGGGCTCACGGATGCAAAAAGGGGTAATTTGTCCTCACTTAAAAGCAGGAGCCGAGACATTTCTCGACACTTCTACACTTTTCAAATTAGAAAAAGAAACAAAACGAATCTGTAACTTCTTACACCATGCCGGCCTCCCATCACCTCGCCTCCGCTTCAGATAAGTGAAATTGTAATGTTTGTTCATAGTTCTCTTATCCTTAAATTTTAATAGTGTTTAATCTAAGTTCTAATTTCGTAATGCGTTTTAAATGTAATAAATGAATTTGTTTTATTTTAATCCGAGTAATTCCTTAGTTTTGCGTTGTCTTTAATTATGATTTAAAGTACTAGCCACTATCATGATGCAGACATAAGTTAAATAACCGAACCTGAGTATCAGAATAGATATCAAATTAAAGCAGTATTAGGAGCGCTGCATCAGAATGATATCAAACACAATGATTAACATATGGATCCGGTTGCTAATTACATCACTAAACTCTTTTCGAAATGTTTAGAATTATATACAAAATCCTGACTATGGTATCAAAGAGCAATGTATATTTATACGTATATAATGTAGGACTGTGTTTCTACTTCCCTCATGCCCCCCCCCCTTGTCTTCTCTAGGACCCGGCTAGATGTGTGGGGAGAACTGAATAATCAGTCGACATGATTCACTCTAATTATTTTACTGTCACAAAATATCAAGCAAGCACAGCAATAATCCAATTAAGATTGTTGATCAATACTAAGAGTGCGAAGGTGAGACCAATTAGCCTGGGTATATCATTTACGGACCCTCAACTGATTTCTACGATAAACGATAACCTATACAAACTCAATTTCAACTCCGCCGCACACTACAAGTTACCCTCTAACTTCTATTTAAATAATGCTTACAATACCTGTACTCTTGTAAAGTCGAAATCCTACTGTTGAGGCCTTGAACACGAATACTTGACGGGATCAAATCCGATCCGTTTGATCCTCACTTGGAAATCTTCAATACACACTTTTATAAACTTAGATCCTCACTGAAATAACTCACGATCCTCCACTCACTAACTCTCAAAACTCATAAATACAGAATTTATATAATAAACTTAATTTGTGCATAATTACGTTTTCTTACCTTCGGTGAAAGTTGGTTGAGAAAATTATTTCCCTAAAAGAGTCCCCAAGGTGTTAATAAGAGTCGTGTATAGATCCGTCCCACGTATAAGCACCAAAAAAGGGAGAGTCTGGTAGCAGTCACGATCAAAACTATCCGTGCTCCAATTAATATTTTTAATACTATTTAAATAATATTTTATACAAAGTAACACTTAAAACTCCTTCAAAAACTAAGAACTATTGAAGATATTTTTATTTCCGTACCTCGATGCAAGCAGAACCTTTGTCAAAATATCATACTGTTGGAAATTAAACAATAAAGTTTCTTGAAAATTTTCCGTACTAATAATAGGGTAAGAGCTTTATTTTTAATTTTATGTGTGTGTTCATACTAACAATTAAAATTGACATTGTTTGTTCTTTCAAGTA
Source organism: Trichonephila clavata (assembly GCA_019973975.1). Lineage (NCBI taxonomy): Eukaryota > Metazoa > Arthropoda > Arachnida > Araneae > Nephilidae > Trichonephila > Trichonephila clavata. The sequence continues at coordinate 480,201 of BMAO01008191.1, forward strand.
AAAGTCGTTTCAACGTCCTTAAGCATGTCAGAACATTTGGAGAGGGTTTTCTCATACCTTTCTATTGGGGATTTAAATATATCTCTAGTCTCCCATTCATGCGTGCTCCCGAATTCAAATATGTAAATATTAAAACTTTGTTGGGTGAGAGAGGGAGTGCTTATTAACGTCGCATTTTAAAGCAACATGAGGGCTATTGGCAACAGACCTCGTAATTTTGAACCTTGGTCAAGTGACGAGGATGACGCCTGAATGAGTTTGTCCCCCTCTCTCTCTCCAAACTACCACACCACCTCAACGGGAAAACCTTGAGCCTTGGCATACTTAACGTAGATCAGCCCCTCTACACGATTGATCTTCAGAGGCAGTGAACGGTGTTGGAAATCCCTTTGAAGAGCGTCTTCCCATGGTAGCATTTTTACAAGTCAATTTGACTTTTACTGGTTTTGAGTTAATTCTGATGTTTTCTATGATTCTCAAAAAACTTTGCATGTATGGAAAACAATTTTACATAGAAGTAACATCTTAAGCTAATCAGATATTTCAATGTAGAGTCGAACCTCTATTCTACGAATTTCTCTAGTTTGTGAACTTTTTCCTGGAAACAAGAACATTTTACAATTTTCTTCGTAAAATAACCTCTAAATAGCAAAATGCATTTTCTATTCAACGAATTTTTTCTCTTGTGGTCCCATTTGTTTCAATTCCTACTATTAGTTTACTCTCTTTCTATATATATATATATATAAGGATACTTGAACAATATATATATATATATCTTGTTTAAATTTTTAATCCTTAATAAAATTCTTTCTATTCATACATTCAAGTTCAAATATATTTTTTAAACTTGTAGTGGATGACGATGTTAATACAGATTTTTCAAATATTAATTCATTAATTCAATTAAAAATGAATAAATAGTAACAAATAAAAATAATAGTTCAAAAGCATATGTAGAAAGGAAAGTTGTTTGCATATATGTAGTGCAATGGATAGCACGTTGGACTTCTAATCCAAAGTTCTTGGGTTCGAATCCTACCTGAGATGGCCTGATTTCTGAGATTGTGTTTATTTTTTTACTACACCTTTTTATTAGAATAACTAAATTTAATTAATGAATCAACAGTAACAAACAAACAAAAAATAGTCCAACACCCTATATCGAAAGGAAAATGGAAAATTGCATGGAAAATCGCCTTCTATTTTGTCACTTTTTTGTGTTTCTATCATATGTATATACACTGTTGGCCACCGTAAATGTAACACCCAGAAGGAAGCACGCAAATAACATGAAATTTACAACATGCATTAGCGGAGGTGAGATATGCAAATGATTAGAATATCAGCGCAGACACACATCACGCACGCCTGTGGCGCCACCTCAAAGCGCTATTTAAGGCTTGGAGATTTCAAGTTCGGCAATTGTGTTTTTCTTGTGGTTTTTTCAAAAAAAGATCAGTTATGTCTCGTAGAAAACAGCGATCAGGTTTTGATCAAGTATCCGAGTTCGATAGTGGCCTACCGAGATTGTGGATTATCTTTCAGGGAAATCGGTAGTCGTGTTGGACGAAACCAAACAACTGTAAAGCGGATATATGACCGTTGGGTGCAGGAGAGTACGACGGACCAACGTGGTCGATCGTATCCACCACAGTGCACCACTTCACGTGAGGACAGGCAAATTGTGCGCATATCAGTGATGGATCGCTCTGTCACATCACGAACCATAGCAGATTACATTGAGTCTGTAACGCATAATTCAGTGTCTGCGCATACTAGGGTTTCTTTCCCGGGAAATCATAAGATTTTTGTACTTTTTCTATTCCCGGGAATTAGACTTCATTCCCGGGATTTCCCGGGAATCACACAGGGCTTGAATTATCTATGAGGTAGCTATTTTTGACTTGACCTTACATTTCAATCTCGGACATCGTTAATTGAACCTATTGTGGCAATTTGTGATCGTTCACCCCGAACTTCCGGATGAAGGAATGTTCGCTAACCCCAACTATGTGTGGGGTAAGAGAGTGTAATATGAGAACTTTGGGGGGGGGATTTTTCCACAGCTAGCCGTGGGTGTATGGAGCTTGGTTAACAAGAAATATTGGGTTTTAAAAGCATTCGCATTTCGTGGTCAACAACAAGCAATCTATGTGATCGAAGTTCGAAGATCTAGATTTATGTGCATAATGTAAGTACTAATACTTAAAACTATTATTTATTTAATCTTTTTTAAAAAATTTTTTTCGGATACTTGTCTTTATTAGGAGCTATTTAATTGAATCAGCAATTTGAAGAAGGGAATTCACCCACAAACTGTTTGGGGGAGAATATTTTCATAAGAAATTGCGCAATTGTTCTTATTTATTATTTTTCTAAACTTAACTTTCGATTCTTATATTAATATTTATTTATATTTATATGTAACAATAATACAGCAATTACATAAACAAGAAATCGGTTATACAAATAAAATATCTTAAATACAATAATTAATATTTTTAACGTACATAATCGACACTTCAGCATCAAATGAGTTTTCACGTATTATTAAATATTTATCTCTTAGTAGCAACATTAGAGAAATAATTGATTCAGCTTTCACTGGTTGATTTTCAAACACATGCGAATCAGTAAAGGAACATTAATTTTTGTAATTATTTTTCAAATGTGAATTTTTCCCCCGAGATTTTTAATTTACAAAATCTTTAACTGTAACATTTTTTCCATGCTTGAGTGATAAAAGTATAAATTGCTTATACTTTCTGAAATCCTATTTCAAAAATAAATAATCAATTTTTTTTATAATTTTTGTACTTTTTAGCTCATTATATAAATAAGAATTAATTTTGTAATATATATGCATCCTTATTTTATATAATGATAATTGATTTTATTTAAAAATAACTTGTTTTTAATTTTTTAAAAATTTTAATGTATTTCCGGACATTCCCGGGAATGGAAAAACCCGGGAAATCATAAACCCTAGCGCGTAACATTCGACTCTGTTTACAGCAGAGTGGTCTATCCGCAAGACGTCCATTGTTTGGTCTACCCTTGGCGCAGAACCACAGACGTCTCCGCGGCCAATGGTGTGATGAAAGAAGGATGTGGGCGGCAGAATGGAATGAAGTTGCCTTTACTGACGAGTCACGCATCTGTCTGCAACTCCACGATGGTCGGATTCGAGTCTGGAGACACCGTGGAGAGAGGATGCTGAACAGCTGCGTTATGTATCGCCACACTGGTCCTGCACCGGGTATTATAGTATGGGGCGGTATTGGATATCACTCTCGCACTCCTCTAGTATGCATTGCGGTACTTTAAACAGCCAGCGCTACATCTCCGAGGTGTTGGAGTCAGTTGTCCTTCCTTACCTTCAGGGCTTGGCCACAGCCATATTTCAACAGGATAATGCACGACCATACGTGGCACTCATTGTCCAAAGGTTCTTCGTCAATCACCAGATTGAATTGCTTCCCTGGTCGGCTTGCTCTCCAGATCTTTCGCCGATAGAAAACATGTGGTCCATGGTTGCTCAACGGTTGACCCTGATTACACCCCAGCTGCCACACCAGATCAACTTTGTCAACGTGTGGAAGCTGCTTGATGTGCTGTACCCCAAGACACATCCAAAGTCTCTTTGAATCAATGCCGAGGCGTGTGGCAGTGGTGATCTCCAACAATGGCGGCTACTCTGGCTACTGATTCTGGCAGGAACCACACTTCACAGAAGTCTATAAATTTAAGGTCAACATGTTATCTAGAAAATAAATTTTGTTGTGCTATCTCTTGTCTTTCTTGGTGTTGCATTTACGGTGGTCAGCAGTGTACATATTTATACTAATTGTAACTATTTAATAAAAAGTAACTAAAATATTAAAAAAAGTGTTGACCTAAGAAGGAATTGACTTAATTATTTTTTTTTATTTATATTACTTGTTTTCTCCTTATTTTAAAATAATTCTGGACCTTTTCGTATGATGAAATGGTAAAATCATTTAAAACAATTCCAGGCGGATTACAGTGTGGGTACATTGCAAAAATACGATGTATATTATAAGAGAAAACATTTTTTCTCAAATAAAATTAACACACTTTACCACTAATTAAATTTAAAGACGCATGTAATATACGCTAAAAATTACTGGTTATAAAAAAATTTACTTGAAGGTTAAGGCTTGTTTAAATTTACTTGATGGTTTAAAATTAGAAAATGTCATTAAAATTCATCAATTTTAATATAGAATATTTTTTTAAAGTTGAAAATGCAGTGTATATCTGAACAATGTTTGTTTCTCTTTCTTGTTTTCCTTGCAGATTTCTTTTTGATGGATAAAATATATATATAAAATAAATAGATATTAATTTTTACAAAAGAAGTTTGGAGTGATTACTTTTTTGAATAATAATAGTGTTTATGAATTTAAAATTTGTTTCGAATGGTTCCTAAAGTATATTTAAAGATGAATCTCTATTGAACGAATTCTCCTCATAACGAACTTTTTTTCGGGATTTAGCGACTTCGTTAAATGTAGGTCCGAATGTATATGTAAATACATAGGAGATTTTTTTTCCAACTTTCTATGCAAAGAGTGGTTTGCCAATAGATCGGGTAGAGAAGGCAGATTTCTTTACTGATCTTAAAAAAATATCACTCAATTTGTTAATACTCCCTGAACAAAAAGCGTTTTCCCAGTGGATGTTTGCAATCATCTTGTAATCGATTGTAACACTCGCTATATTCAATTTTGTCCCCAAACAAGATTATGTTTACTTAAAGCAAAGGGGAGTGGCTTACTGCAGACCGCCCCTATATAAAGCGAATAGAAAAAGAGCGAAAAGTAAAATAATTACTTTAAGAAAACTAGCATATACAGAGTGGGACATTCAGAGATTAGACAAGTGCAAAATTAGAACCGTTGAAGATTTCCTTATATTTTTTTAAAATTTATTAAAGAAGAATACCGTGATAAACCATGGATGGTAAGATGAGGAGTTTGAAATGTTGTATTTCCTTTCAACTATTTTTTATTACTTAACTTAGACATTAACTAAGCGAATTCAAAATGAATAATGTGCATTAATGTGGTAGATTTTATTGATTACCTTGTTATAATAGCTCTTATTGAATAACAATGATATTAATTATATAAAATTCATATTTCAAGTAGTAAATTTGTATGCAGATCATAATTCGTAGCTTTATTTCGGAATTATTATTATAAAAATTAAAATGAAATAAAAATAGTTGGCTCATTTTAAAATATTCATTACTCTTACTAATTTCGTTATTCTAAGAATCTATCTCTGGAAAACATCATCAATTAAAAAATAAATACAATATGTTCTGTATTCTTACAAAAATAATTCTACTTAAATAATTGCTGTTTTTAAATTGTTAAAATAATTACTATTTCTTTAAAAGAAATCTTGAAACAAGAAAAAAGTAGAAAAAACACTGGGAAAATTTATTTTTTATTTATATTATATAAACAAGAATGTAGAATTCTACTAACAGAATAAAAAGTGCCAAGACTGCACCCTAAAAGTGCCAAGATCCTTAAGTTCAAAATTTAAGAAAAAAGCCTTAGAAAATAGACAACAGTGATAGACAAAAGTAGACAAATTTTATCAATCGCAAGATAAAAAGGTATTTTTTAAGAATCTTACTATAACAATCAAATGAACCATTAATTGAAATTTCCATAGTGTTTTCTACTTATCTTAATTAACTCTTAACTAAGAAGTTTGTAATTTAATGAATCTATGAACAAATACAGACTTAAGAAAAGCAGTATTTAATGAATTCCAAAGAATATTTGTTCTTTTCAAATTTTCTGCTGATGTTATATATTAAGATAGCTTTCTGTCAACTTTATTTTCTTAGAAAGCTGTTTTAATCTTTTTTTTTCTTTTGAACAAATTTTGTAACAAGTAATTGCAGAATGTTGTTATTATCCTAGCAAATTTGCATTAAAGAACGTTTAGCAATGAAATTAAAGCTTTAACTACTGAATTGATTTTAGTGAAATGTGATTGAAATTCTCAGTTTTCTTTTTCTATCATAATCATAATTTCAGAATGGTCATAACTATTTTTAAAACGCAATAATAAAATGAAACGAATCAAATTTTTTTGAATAATGAATTACGTAGCATGAATAATTTCGTGAAGTAAATGTTTTAAATACAATTAAGGAATCCTTCCCCCATACTCCTTTTTCCTTCAAAATGTAACCATCTTTACTTTAACACAAATTTTTAATTTAATTTTAACAGTTTAATCATCATCAACACTGTACTCATACTCTATAAATAGATCTAGGAATATACCAAATCACAAATAAACCCTAAAATATATATAACAATTCAAAATGTTTCATAGTTTAAAATATACATAAAGGAAAAAGAGCAAACGTTGATTTTGCTCTTTTCTTTCTATGTCAGTTTCTATTATATTTGAAAGATTAATGTAAACTTAATGAAAACGAAAATTGAACAGCAATGAATGGTTTTCGTGTATCATACTATTTTTAAGCTAAGAAAGTCAAAACAATTAATCGATGATCTATTTATTAAGGCCTTTTTAAAATATTCATTAAGATACATTACAAAATGCCACTTTGTTTAAATCTATAATTACTATGCATTTTTATTTCAGAAGATGAAGTATACTGTTTAATATACTATGTATTTTTCACTGAATGTCTTCCACCCCTGTAATAGAACGGCAAATTAGTCAAGTATAAAAAAAACCTAAAATATTTAATTTACTTTTATTTTTTATTTAATTTTAAAAAGAAGTAAATTAAAAAAAAGTCTACAGTTAAAGCGCATGGCGATAAAAAATGAATAATAATGACCAATAAAAATATTTCTAAAAAAACTGGAGAGTTACAGGCAATCAGTCAAAAAAACTCACACATCGAGAATAAAAAGAACAGAATGCAAAAAGTAAAAAAAGAAGAAAAAACCGCGCACACACAAAAGAACACTAAAAACAGAGAGCATAAAAAGTAATAAATATTATTGGAGTTACTAAAAATACTAAAAAATGTAAAATTTCAAAATCTTCAGAAAACCTGTTAAAATTTTAATACATATATATATATATATATATATATATATATATATATAATGAGAAATTATTTCTATATAATTACATTAGCAAAATCTATTCTCAAACGAGGAACTGTTTGTAAACTTCTCGCTGGTTAAGCAAAATGAATACTGCTTAAAATATCAACCTAGTCAATCTCAATACTTATGACTAAAAAAAAAAAAAAAAAAAAAAAAACGAGCCTTACAGTAGTCGCATACGATGTGTAACATCTGACATGTTATCATGGTAAATTCGCAATAGCAACTTAAATCCTGAAAAAAATAGGATCGAGTATGATTGGAAATAATTTCCAATGGAATAATTATATCTTTAATGAAAATTTTATTTAATTAACTCTAAGAGTAATGCAATTTTTTATCAAAAATATTTATTCTTGTTCAATTTGGGGAAGAGCGGTAATGATAATTTATGATAATATATGACACATATACTTGAGTTTTCGAAGTATTTAAAAACCGTTGAAAAATAGAGTCAATAACAGTACCACTGTTAGTTGTCGAAACATTTTGATTTGTGTTCATTTCGAGCTTGAGTTCATCATTCAAAAAAGCTATGAGTGGCTCGGCTTCTAGCAAACTGAAGTTAACTTTAAAATCCCCACTCAAAATCATGGGAAGCGAGTGATACTTTTTTTTTAAAAAAGAGCAAAACCACCTTTGATATGGTAAAAGTAAAAAATGCAGGAAATCTTTAATTTTTTGAACCGTTTGATTCCGAGAAATGTATACGACCACCGAAATCACTGTTTGTCCATTTTCAAATAAGCATTTTGCCGCACATATGTCCCCAATATCTTGACTAACAATACCCAGTTCACTTGTTTGACGATAAGTAATATCCATATGTCGAGCCACAACATGTGAGTTGTTCTGTTTGCGATAGATCGCAACACCAGCTGCTTTGTGGCCCGGTCGTTTAAATTGTACGCAGCAATCGAAGTCAGGTATCGAAACACATTCGTCATTGTCTAACTTCGCCTCTGCCTAAAGGACTTAGCTTCTTCTCTGATCCTGAAGTGAGAAAATAAAAACAAAGATCACGCGGCCTAGACCACAGGGGGTGGGGGTGGAGCCCCTCCCGAATGAAGGAGAAAAATAGAACTTCACTGAAAAGCGCGCGCTTCCCCAACTTCCTGTTACGCATTTCCGTCCCTTAGCACGAAATCACTCCCACAAATCTCCAGCAATCGAGAGGAAAGATGTTACACATCAAAAAAAAAAAATTGCAAGACGCAAGAAAGACCTTGTCTTGATTTTCAAACTCAGAATATCGAACATGTTACGTTGATGGGATAATAATGAATCCGGTGAATAAAAATGTAATTTTTTTTTCTGTAAAAGAAATAATTCTTGAACCTTGTGTGCACCTTCTCAAGAATTTCGATTTTAGTTCTATTTAATATGGATCCAAAATAAAGCTGCATTATTCAAGATCCTAACTGACATGTGAAACTTTAAAGGTAAGCTCATTGGAAAATGCTCCAGTTTTGAGTTAGAGAAAACCGAGTTTTTTACTCTTTTTAGGAACCAAGCTATATCAATATGTTATGCAAAATTAAGCTTATGTTGTATATATATAAATATGACGCCAAGATAAGTAATTGATTTAGAACGAAATACGGAGATATTATTGATTAGATAGGAATTTCTAAGTATAGCTAAGAATGCTACACACTTCTCATTATTTAAAAGTAGCTTATTATCCATACACCATTGAAACAAATTATTCGGACCCTTTTCGAAAAGTACAGTATCGATATTAGATCGTACCAACCTAAATAGTTTTAAAAGTCACCAGTTAATAAAATATATACTCAGAGAAATTTAAAATACTACAAAGGCAAAGATAACATAAAAAACATGATTCTAAGATAAGAGACCTAATGTATTTGTAAACCGTGATATATCATTACTGTATTGTTAAAATAAGCAGTAAGTGTTTGATTACCTAAATATAAGGATATGTGTAACCAATCGCATACACACAATAAGAACATGAAAACAAATAGTTTTTAATTTATTTAAAATAATACCAAAATATCCAATAAGTCAGAAAAACCAATTTAAATTATACTAAGCAAAATAAGTTAGTAATCATCGAACGCTTCGGCATGAGACTATCCTGAGCAGATGAAGTTATATTATTAACTTGAGAGAAGTATTTTACATATTGTGATTTCAAATATTTTAGAGAATGGAGTCAAAATTGCAATTGGTATATAATTTTCAAAATTATTTGGTTATTTTATTTTGCATTTCAAAGCTGAGAGCTGTTTCTTTTCTTTCCACAAACAGAATTTTTTATTTATAATTTTAACTATCCATTATGGTAAAAGCGCTTGTAAGATTTAGTTCATTAGAATGAAGTATACGATTAGAAACTGTCATCATATTGTATATTCCTTAATAGCTTATTTCAACGAAAAATTCATTTACATAACGGTATGCAAAAATAAAATATTAATGTATTAATTGCTTGCATAATTCCAGATAAAAAACTACACATTGAGAAGAGATATTATAATGTGTATCCCAAGTTAAAAAGTGACATTTTGCGGTCGTGTTGAGTGACCATGGTCACTTTTGCAAAATCACGGTTCCGAACATAGATATCTTAAGTGTCAAATGCAAGTTAAATTTAATATGTAAAAGAAAATAATAAAAATAATATTATTTAGAGAAAGTTTCTAAATTAAAAGAATTCTTTTAAATATTTTATGAACGTACTCCATAATTCCATGCACATAAAAAATATTAAGAAATTTTTTTTTCTGTCTGAAAATTTATTGAAAAATTGGGATTTGCTCCGTAACATTTTACAGGTTGTTCCAAAAATAACGATCCATTTTCATGATCAGCATGTTTAATGGAGGAAACGAATACTGGCATAGAACAAAGAACATATATACGTATGCCGCCCATCCGGTATAGTGGTCAGTGAAGCTGACTGCGGTGCCGTAGGGACTGGGTTCGAATCCCGGAGAAGGCATGGATGTTTGTGTTGTAATCCTTTCTTCTGTCTGTGTTGTATGCCCCCGTGTTATACATTGCGTGGTGCACGGGGTAAATATATATATATATATATATATATATATATACGTATGAATTTAATAAAGTTCAATATGTCTACCCTTCATGTCCACTCGCAGAGACCAACGTTGAGCCATGGAACGGAATATATCCTTTATTAGCTCTGATGCTGTTGACTGCTCCCACAATCCTTGCACGCAACGGACTTGTAACTTTAACCCTAAAAAAAGGATTTGATGTAAAACCAAACGAAGAAGTCAGGGGGTGTTAGATCAGGTGATATCGGTGCCCACATACGCTGGGATTCTCTGTCGATCCACCATCCCGGCAACGTGCGGTTGCGGTGATTGCGATCAATGACAGCTAAGTGGAGAGGAGCCCCCCCCCTACTGTTGGAAAACAATAGTATTCAGAATTCCATCGCTCCAATTAAGGTACAAAAGAAAATCAAGCACATTATGGTAAGTTTTACCATTTCCTACGCAAACATGAATGGACCATAAATCTTACACGAGGGTCACTCTGAAGTTTTTGAGATACTGCTAGGTTTTTAAAGTTATACTTAAACAATTTTAGGAGTATTCAAAGTAGTCTCATCCGACAACAATACATTTTTGTAGACGAATTTTCCAAAGATTAAAGGCTTCAAACCATTCATTTAATGGAATTGATGAAACAAATACATGTATAGCTACATAAATCTTATCTTCTGAATGAAAACGATGTTCATGTAAGTTTTTTTTAAATTTAAAAATAACCTAAAGTCGCATATAGCTAGATCTGGAGAATAAGGCGGATGCTCTATCAGGTTTAATCTGTTTTTGCTTAAGAAACTCAACTGTTAATCTGGCTGTATAGGAAGATGCTTTGTTAAGGTGAAGCATTAGTCCCCTAACACTCACTTCTTGGAGAATTTCTGGAAGACATTTAGTGGTATACCAGTTTGCTGTTACTCTTTTCTGTCCTTCCAACTTCATGGCTTTCACCTATCCAGTATTTCTGAAGAAAACGGCATACATTATTTTTTTCATTGCTCGTAGTCTTTTCACCATTGTCAGTGTGTGAACATCTTCAAAGACTCATACTTAATTTTCTTGACGTGTTGGAACGTCAAAAAACGGTATGTACGTTTCATCATCTGTTACAATTTAGACGGTGGCCACCATCATTTAGCAACTGAAGGGATTCTGACACGTTCCTCTTTTTGGTGCTCACTTAGATTATGTGGGGAACCCAACAGCAAACTACTTTTTTCATATGTAGCTCTGCATGAATAATTTTGTGTATGGCTGCGGATCCAATGTCAAGTTTCTTCTATGTCATTTGATACAACGTTTATCATCCATTAACACTTATCGTATGGCAGACACATTATTTGGGATTACTGCCAACCATGGCTTATCTGTGTGTTCTTCATATTGAAGAGAATTGCGACCTCTCTGCAGAATTCTTTAAACCATCTGGATACAGTAGCACGACGTAGAGATTCATCACCAAATGCTAATTGCAGCCGTTTAATGCATTCGAATTGATTTAATCCCGCTTTAAAATCATATCACGATAATGTTCTCGCTTCAGCTCCATTTTCTCTTCTGTCTAAAATTTATTCTACGCTAAATAACTTGAAGTAAGCCAATAAAAAGTCGTCTGTTGTGTGAAAATATTTTGTATTTTCAAATTAAACCATTAATTTTGTTTTGCAACTTCTCGTCTGAGCGCATCTCAAAAATTTCAGAGTTACCCTCGTATATATATATATAGTCTTGATCATCCCTAAATATGCGTTATAACCTTCGGGGTGTTTCTTTTCCATTTTCGCAGCCGACGAATCGAAGCGCTTGGACTCCTTTCAACTGCCTCATGAAGGCTCTTGACGGTATCGTCAGAGGTTGATCGTCATCCAGGACATTTTTCATCCACCACGCTGCTGGTTTATCTGACTTTGCTTATAAGTAGGATGATATTGGCCCTTGTTGGTGGCTGTTTTCCGTATTTTCGCTAGTACGGCTGACGTACCCCCTCATATATTTTACTACCCAGTTTCCAGGAAACAATGCCTATTCTTTCTTCTAAGGAAAGCATTTCTTTAAACATCAGTGAAAGACATCAATAAATTTTCATGGAAATGGGTTGTTATTTTTGGAACACCCTGTACGCGAAAACAGCCGGTAAACTGAATTGTCTCGGAAACTATGAAAGGCAAACGCAATTAATAAAAAAGTTATCTCTAAAAAGACACAAAGTTATGGTACAAATATTGTTATGAAACATTTGATTCTCTTTGTAAGGATTCTCTAACATAAATTATTTAATTGAATTCTTTTTTACCTCTTTTGTTGAGTTCCGATTCCGTCAAAGATAATATCTTGTGAAAATATGTTAGTTTGTTGATTCTTTGTTTATTAACGTCTCACTCAGAAGCAACATAACGGCAATTAGCAACGTAATTCTGAATCACTGCCAAGTGACGAAGACAATACCTGAGCTGGTGCTTAGACACCAAACAACACACAAACGCAAGAACTATTAGCCTTGACAGGTTTAATTTTCATTAGTCCCTCTATATGACGGGCCTTAGAGGCATCAAGACTTGAACCCACGACTTAACTGCAACAACACCAATTGCGTGCTCGTGACCATGACCTTTCGGCTCCCTCGGCCTAAAGGGGGCTTGTTAAAGATCGATAAAAAGGATAAGCCTCAAAGTCCTCACGTCACACAGTATGCAAGCTATTAAAGTAGAATTCGCAATTTTGAGTCACATGTAATGAATGCAAATGGCATCTGATTTGAAACGCATTCACCTTTCATACCACTTTATGTGAGGCCTAACTCTGCTTAATAAGTAGCATCCTCGCAATAATGCATTTTCTCTGGCGACTCCTTTTCCCAAACTTACGGCTACACAAGTCTCTTCAGCACTGAAGCTCACCACCTTTATCACTGTATCGACCTAATACACAAATGTTTATCATTATAGCGCTCGACAAACGATACGTAAGTATTTTTTTTAAAATTTTCATATTATAATTGTTTAACTCTCTTTTATTTAAAAATATTTGAGCTCTCGATATTTACTTCACTGTGAACCCCATTTTTCTTAGAAACAAACCCATTCCATTGCTTTTATAAAAGCATTATACAATCGGAACCCAATTTAAACGAGCCCCTATTTAACGAATTTTGCAGTTTAACGAATTTTTCTCTGTCCCCGATCAAAATGCAAGTAAAAACTCCCATTTAACGAATAATAAACCCCGAGTATTTATTAGTTTGAATTAGAAAAAATTTGACTTTTTTTTTCTTCAAATGATGTATTTTTTTTTGTCTGGAACAGAAAAAGACTTTTCTTGTAAGCAGCAAATTTCAAAGGAAAAGGGTGCAATTCTAGACTTTACAGGTGTAGACAAGTCAAGAGTGTAATCTATCGTACGAGTCTTGAAAAGGACAGGAAATTACTTTCTTATTTCATACCAATCCACAACACAGGGTAAATCTTAAGATTTGAACGATTATATTACATTTGATGACGGGCTATCTTACTGAAGTTGAGGAAATTGTTGATTTGCTGGAATCTATGGATATAAATTCTGATGTAAGATTGATAATGAAGCACCTATCAAAACTGTCACATTTTCTAAGGCTTCACAATGTTTGGAAACTGGGAAAACATGCTCTCTTGAACAGTAAGATGTAAATGATGCAGTATTTTTTTTTTTTTTTTGCATAAAGTCAAATTAACTGTTGCGTAATAATTCACTAATAATATTTTTAGCTGTTAAATAGAAAGTGTGTAATTTTGAACTATGGATATTTTCTGTGTAGTTGCTTATAGAATTTCCAAAAAGTAAGTGGAAAAATTTGTATTTCGTTTGAACTCCTATATAACGAAAAACCCCGAATTGACAATCAAAATGTTCAGTCCCCATGAATTCGTTAAATCGCTGTTCAACTGTGTTACTTTTCATTTCTATTGCTTTTCAAACAGTAGCTTATGAGTGCCTATTATTAAAAAATAAATTACCTTTTTAGAAAGACGTATGATCATCTGAATCCTCCGAATGATGCCATCTGATAAAAACTATCCCGATTCATCTCAAAATGGTTCTTTTTATATGTTGTGCCGGAACTTTGCCATGCAAAGCTCCGCTCACGGTCTTCGCAGAGCTGCCACTGCTCGTTCTGTGTATACACGAATATTCTGGATCACTGTTTTCGTCATGGCTTTGATATGCTGCACTTTTCATTGCTCCTTTTTGGTGAAAACATTCTTAAGTTACCCAAGAATGACGATTACGGAAGAAATCCATGCAGATGAAATTAGCTTTCCGTCTATTACGGTTTGTAATTTGAACATTTTCAAAAAGGTATGTAAAATCAGTTCGGTTCATTGCAATCAATATTTGAAATCTCTTTTATGATTTTAAGTAAAATTAACACCTTGAACTGATATAAATTAAGTAGTTTTGTAATTACTGGTAGGGACCTGGGAGATTGCATTAACCCCTTAACCGGTTTGACCGTACACCGTACGGGCTACCGAAAGTTAGCCGCAACCGGTTTGTTCGTACGCTGTGTAAGGACACTAATATTTCATTCTTTGTTTCTTTGATTTAAGCGTATTTTTATTTCTTATAGTGATATTATTTAGTGCTAGTGTTTTTAAAAGAAGATGATGTTTGTCTATGGTACATAAATGCTTTTCATTCGCATTTCCTTTGTGATAAAGGATGAAATTTTTCTTAGAGGAAGGAGAGATTAGGTTTTTTAAATTTTTGTACTTTTGTTATGTAATATGCAACACTTGTGCATTTAGACCACAGCGCAGCTCTTTTTTTTTTTTTTTTTTTTTTTTTTGAGATTATGAATAAAAGAAAACGAAACTTTTTTCTTGTGAAAGGATAAATTAAATTCGGACACTGATACAGAACCATCTGCTGATTACCTGGATTATTCTTCAGATAAATCATTCAGTGATGTTAGCGTTTCTTGATAAGTTTTGAAATTATCAAAAAAAAAAAAAAAAAAAAAAAAAAAAAACAGGAAAAAATACTACAGAAAGATTTTTTTTCATATTTTTTACATTTGAATATGGAGTTTAAAAAATAACATACTGTAAAAAAGGAGGTGGAAAACACACTCCTAAAATTTAAATTTGATCTCATTGACTGTATTATTAAAAGCAATTATTCAGACAAGACAATCAGTTTGTTGCTTGAGGAGAAAAGAAAACCCAAAAAGAGATACTATACCGTATTAGCTCCAATCTAAATCGCCCCTCAAATTCTCTACACGTTTTTGAGAAGCATTTCAAAAAATTGTGTAAAAAGAGTAATTGATATCTGATACTTTAAAGTATCCGAATTTCTTAAAGTAATTTTTAATGAGAAATAATTAGATGTTTATCGCTAATTTATTTTACCATCAGTGGAGTAATGGAGAATATTAGGCTCTCCCCTGCAAAGTCAGGTTTGTGGCTCCAGGCCGTACGTGGCATCAGTCAAGCTTTGGGCCTCTAGAATACTGCCCCCTCCCACAATATGCGGGGGCTTACGTTACGCCACAATTGACCAGTATTAAAAACTTTGAAATACTACATGAATCTATAAGTACTCTAACCGTCAGTATCGTGTTGCGAAAATGATTTCTCACTCCAATGCCACAGCTGACTTCGGGATGGGTGACGGCGTCGCCATGTTCCCACATGGTGTCGGCTTCCGAGCCATCCAATGCATTGGTTATGCAATATTTTTATGCAAGAATGTATTATAGAAGAATGTAAAAGAATTATATTAAAAACTGTTGAGCATTATATCATTTTCTTTTCGTGATCGATACATATTTGTTTCATCCATGCCAAATTTTCAGTGGTCATTGCACTATTTCCTTTTATTTTCTGCGTATAAAATTGCCTCCTTTTTCATACTTGCGTCCTAGTGAACTGGTGTTGATGCTATTACAGATATCTTTGATATTTAGGTGATTAAAAGAAAGTATATATATTTATAAAAAATTTTCTTAGTACGAGCAGACAACGATGTTCAGGATAGACTGAATACTGGAGATAAACTGCGGAATGAGAGAAGTCATCGATGCAAGTGGCAAGATGGATCCTTAAGAATGGGATAGAAATTCAATTTTCCACATCCAGCAAATTTTTTGCCTTTGATTATAAGCTGCAACCGATTTTTAGTAGCATTAACACTGTAAAAATAAAGCGACTTAGATTCGAGTAAATACGATATATATATATCCTGATTGCAATGTAAGATTTTGTATTACACCATGCTTCAAATTGTACGTAAACGTACACAACCACACAAAGTCATCAACGGTTTGAAAAAGTACTAATATGAAAAATTTTTTAAAGATATATGACAAACATTCTTCACACACACACACACACACACACACATAGCATGCAGAGTGTACTTACAAAAAGGAAATATTAAGATTTTTTTGTGTGTGGTGCGTGTGTTTCACAATAGCAAAGTAAAAAATCGTATAAAAGCTTTAAAATTTAAAATTAAATTAAAAAACTCTTCCATTTCCTCCTTCTTTTAAGTATGGTGTTTGTAACACGAGGGTAACTCTGAAATTTTTGAGATACGCGTAGACAAGAAGTTACAAAAAAAATTAATGGTTTAATTTGAAAATACAAAGTATTTTGACACAGTAGGCGATTTTTTACCGACTTACTTCAAGTTGTTTAGCATAGAATAAATTTTAGACAGAAGAGAAAATGGAGCTGAAGCGAGAACATTATCGTGATATGATTTTAAAGCGGGATTAAATCAATTCGAATGCATTAAACGGCTGCAATTAGCATTTGGTGATGAATCTCTACGTCGTGATACTGTATCAAGATGGTTTAAAGAATTCTGCAGAGAGGTCGCAATTCTCTTCAATATGAAGAACACACAGGTAAGCCACGGTTGGCAGTAATCCCAAATAATGTGTCTGCCATACGATAAGTGTTAATGGATGATAAACGTTGTATCAAATGACATAGAAGAAACTTGGCATTGGATCCGCAGCCATACACAAAATTATTCATGCAGAGCTACATATGAAAAAAGTAGTTTGCTGTTGGGTTCCCCATAATCTAAGTGAGCACCAAAAAGAGGAACGTGTCAGAATCCCTTCAGTTGCTAAATGATGGTGGCCACCGTCTAAATTGTAACAGATGATGAAACGTATATGCCGTTTTTTGACGTTCCAACACGTCAAGAAAACTAAGTATGGGTCTTTGAAGATGATCACACACCGACAATGGTGAAAAGACAACGAGCTACGAAAAAAGTAATGTATGCCGTTTGCTTCAGAAGTACGGGATTGGTCAAAGTCATCAAGTTGGAAGCATAGAAGACAGTAACAGCAAACTGGTATACCACTAAATATCTTCCAGAAATTCTCCAAGAAGTTAATCTCTTATGGGACGAACGCTTCACCATGATAATGCATCTTTTCATACAGCCGGATTAACAGTTGAGTTTCTTAAGCAAAAACAAATTAAAGTAATAGAACATCCATCTTATTCTCCGGATCTAGCTATGTGTGGCTTTTGGTTATTTTTTAATCTAAAAAAGAACTTACATAGACGTCGTTTTGATTCAGAAGAAGTGCATTTTTTCATCAAATCTAAGAAATGAATGGCTTAAGGCATTTAATCTGTAGAAAATTCGTCAACAAAAGTGCATTGATGCTGGAGGAGACTGCTTTGAATACTCCTAAAATTTTGTAAGCATAAGTTTAAAAAGCTAGGTGTGTGTGTATCTCAAAAATGTCTCGTATGCAATAAAAAATGTGCCTTTTTAAAAAAATACTTTGTGTAAAAAAAATGACCGGTTGAGGGGTTAATGATAAAAACGATAATAAGGAAACCTTTTCCGAAGTGAAATACTCTTCAAAATGTTTCGATTTCAAATCTGTGTAAATCAAATGTTTATTATACATACAAAAAAAAAAAACTTCAACTTTTATTTTTTACTTTTGATTTTTTTAATTCTTCTCCAATAGCATTTTATTTTTTACAACCATTAAAAATACGTTAACATCTTATGGGACAGTTAAATCGAACAGGTATGAATTTATTGAGGGCTAGTCAGAATCATAAAAATAGAAATTCCAGAAAAATTGTAATAAGAATAAATTTTTATTTTCCTTCATCACACAAGACGTAAGTTACATTATAAAAACACAAACGTAACATAATCCCCAAATTGTAGAGGGTAGAGTAGTTAAATACAAATGCTGTCAAAAAAAATTTCAAGTTACTGAAAAACAGATTCATTTTAAAAACTATATAAATGACTTTATTTCACTACAGAATAATATTCTATTTATTGGTTTGAAAATTCTATTCAAAACTCAGAGGTTTCTTACAAACATTTGATAGAAGTCAGCTATAACTATTCGGTATCGTATTATTTATTTTTATGTAATTGCAACTATAATTTTGAGAAAAAAAATTAATCTATCTCTCTCTATATATAGTATAATAAAATAAAATAAGTATAGACAAAAAGAGTAAATCCTACAAAACAAAGAATGGATGAAAATGAATTCCACCAAAATATCAGTAGACGTTAAAATTTAGATAAAAAAAAGCTTGCGATAGAAAATAAAATCTATTCCTCTAAGACTCTCGTTTGATAACCTTTTTATAAAAATTTATACGCCGCGGGTGTGCGCTAATCTAATGATATTAACGTTTAAACAAAGAAATAATTACACTTGAATTTAGAACTTGACGTGAATGCTATTGGTTGCTTACATTCTAATTCAAATGAATTCTGTATATTTTCCATCTCCAAATTATTGCATTTTACTAACGCGTGTCTCTTTTTTTCCTTTCAAGAGCTACATTGACAAACAATTTGAGATGCTTCGTCAGATGACTCAAACGCTTCACTTAAATAATTCAATGAATCCTTCTGAAATTGATCCTACAGCCTTCTGTTACAAATCCATTGATGAATTCTTATATCGAAGTAAAACTGTTGATCTGAGCGACATTTGGATGAGTCTTACGGTTACTAAGGACAGTCTTCAGAAATTCGGTCACCAGGAAGAAGACCTAATCATTCATTGCACTTATAATGCAAGAAACTGCTACAACAGAACGTTAGTATTCCTTTTGTCCAGTTCTATCAAACAGATGGATTCTTTTTTGATTATTTTCTAAAAGAATTTCTCATTTAGAAACTTAAGTGAGGGAGTGATTTGGGGTTTATTGGCGCAAGAGCCAATTTCGGCTAGACTGCGCCAAACATTTGTTTTAATATCTGGGGTCTAGACGGGAAGAGAAAGAAAGAATTAATTGAACGACAAGAAAGAGGGTCGAAAATAGAGAAGGATCACTAGGGTACCCCGGGTTCGTGAAACCCGTGTTTACCAAAGACAGTAAACCCCGTGGGAAAAAGGAAAAGATCACTAGGGCACCTAGGGATTGTGACACCCGTACTCACCTAAAGAAGATGAGCCCCCTGAGGGGTTTAGAAACTTAAAATAATTATAACTTATAACGAAAGAGGATTTAGAAATTTTAATAATGATTTACAAATTGCAATAATTTCCTAATAATATCTCATTTATTATAAAAATTTTATTTTGCAAAAAATTAGTGTATGATATATTAAAAAGTAAAACGTTTATCAGTTTTTAAGAAAAGTAGATCCTTCTAAACCGTCACACATCACTCTTTTGTTTTTACGAAATTTTTATAATCAGTAAAGTGAACCAAATTAATTTTTAACGAGGAGAAAAAAGAAAGAGCCAAGGTATCCGTACACCTTCAAAACGTCATTTTCGCCTAAATTTTCGATTTTTCAATTTTGATTTTTTTAAAAAATTTCAACTTTTTCTTTAAAATGGTGCTTAAATTTTGTTTCTATCTAATTTAGAACTTCAGTTATGGGGATTTGAATTTTACTCGGTAGCTACTTTTTGAAACCGGAAGTAAAAGTCTACATTCCGGAAGTTGAAAAAAAATTTTGTTTACATTTTTATTTTACAAAGTATGGTTTAAATATGCAATAGTAGAAAAGTTATACACTTTAAAATATGAATTTGAGTTTCCAGAATCTTCAAAAATATAATTGGCAACAGGTTTTTACTCATATTTTTATCCAGAATCTGGCAGGAAAAGAGAGTGTGTTATTGTTTGTTTACATTTGCTTACGATTGCTCAGCACTTTAGAAATTTCTGTTAAATCCTTTGTTATTGCTGAAAATTTTAATTTTTTTCATTTAAAATAGGAAATTTAAAACGTAGAGTTAGTGCAAAGAGAAAACGACAGTTTCGTGGTAATGGATCTACTAATAAGGATTCCAAAAATTGTAGCTCAATATTCACCAACGCCAGTTCTTCAAAGATCAAAATGCCTGCTGTTTTTGATGAAGAAATGGCATAGTATGAGCATGAAACACTTACTGGAAATAGGGTTATAGATATTGATGTCCTCTTAAATGTTTTTTTACAACTTTGTCGCCCAAGATGTTTCGAAGAAAGCTTAGTGCTTTCTGAGGATTCAAGGTATAGTTTGTGCTCAAATTTTGTTATAAGGTGTAAACATTGTAACTTTTACACAGGGTTTTCTAGTTCAAAGAAAACTTTAAACTGGTCTGAAGTAAATACAAGATTTGTTTATGGTATGAGACAAATTGGTAAAGGTTTTTCTGCTGGGTTTATATTATGTGGTACTTTAAACTTACCCAGGCTCAGTAAAACTGCGTACACTAATCATGAGAACAAACTCATGTCTGTGATTTCAGAAGTTAGTGAACTATCAATGCAAAAAGCAGCTTCTAAACTGTTAGTGCTACATCCTTCTAAAAATGTGGTTAACATCCTGTTGAATGTGGTGTTTCAGTTGACGGAACATGGCAGTGTAGGGGTTACACTTCCATGAATGGGTGTGTCGCAGCTTTGTCAGTTGACACTGGTAAAGTAGTGGGCATTGAAATAATGTCGTCATATTGCCCCATCTGCAGAAAGATTTCTAAAATGCCTAAAAGCATTGATTCGGAAACTTTTGCAGCAGATCACGCATGCCATAGCAATTTTCAAGGTTCTGCGTTAAAAATGGAAGCTGTTGGTGCAACTAGAATCTTCCAATGTTCTATTGTGAAGCGAGGCCTTAAATATGCACAATATTATGGTGACGGGGATTCTAAGGGCTTTATCAGTGTCAAAGATACTTATGGTAAAGATAGTGTCGCAAAATATGAATGCATCGGTCATGTTCAAAAGAGAGTAGGTGCGAGATTGCGCAAACTAAAGTCGAAAAATAAAAATCTGTCTGGTAAAGGCAAACTCACCGACTCTTTTATTGACCGATTGCAAAACTGTTATGGGATTGCTGTTCGTAGCAATGTTGGAAACCTCTCCGGTCTTCAGCAAAACGTTATTGCGGCCCTGTTTCATTGCTCATCAAGTGCCAAGAAACCCATGTATGGACAGTATCCCATCGGAAAAGATAGTTGGTGCTACTACCAGCGAGCACTATCTTGTGGCCAAAAGCCTAATGAAGTGTTAAACATGATTAAGCCTACAAATTTAGAATGATGTACCAAAGAACTACTTACTAAATGCCTGCATGGCAAAACGCAAAACTCAAATGAGTGTTTTAATGGCATTATATGGCAGAAAGTACCGAAAGAAGTTTTCGTGTGCCTCAAAACTTTAAAATCTGGTGCATTGGATGCTGTTTTCAATTTAATGATGGGTACAAGTGTTGTGTTGACATTTTAAAAAAACTTAACATAACTCCTGGTTTGTTTACTTTAAAATCGTACAAACATCTTGACGTTAATAGAATTAACGATGCAGAACGTCATTCAACACCAAATGTAAAGCAGCGTAGAAAATTTTTTGAAGCAACCAGGGGGGGGGGATTAATGTTTTAGAGAGTAAAGAGGGTGTTATTTATAAATCAGGGGCATTTTAAGTACATCTAATTGTGTTTAATATTAAAAATTGCAGTTTAAAGTTTATTTCTGATTTATCTCAAAATGCATTTTTTTAACGTATTGCCATCTGACAACGTAAATATCAGAAAAAGTTGTGAACCAAATTAGTTTAAATTTTACAAGTACATTTATTTTATAGATTTAAAGAACCCCTACCATTTCTTTGATTATAGAGAGAGTTGATATGTTTTTAGTAACTAAGGTGTATATCATGTCTCGTAATAATTTTTTAGTGATTTTTCAATGTTCTTTTACTCGAACCTTGATAAAAATTGTAATAATTTGATTATCATTTGGAAAATAGTACCAGCCCTAAAAAATGTTATGATGATCAACATCAAATTTACAGAAAAGTGATATTTTTGTTTTCATTTGAGTTATGTGCGTTATTCTAACAATGAATTTAATTACAATTTTCACAATGTTTTTCTCTCTAAATTTTTTTTTGTGCTATAAGTAAAATATTAAATGTATTTTTCATAGTTTTAAGTTATGTTTCATCAGTAAAAAATATTTTAATTGCAAATATTACAGTTTTTCAAAAAATTTTCTTCGAAGGTGTACAGATACCTTAAAATAAAAAAGATGCGTTTTGATCTTCAAGAAACTGAGTGTATTATAAGCTCATTTTTTAATCAAACATAATTCTGACCGGCGATTTACTTTTCAATATAAACTTAAATTTTATTTTTCTCATAATTTTCATCGATTGATTATTTGTTAACGTCCCAATTTAGCATCCTGAGGGCTATTGGTGACGAACTTTGTAAATATGAATCATGGTTAATTGGTCTCACACAATCACAGAAAATTTTTATAAACACATTGCATGAGGATATATTTTGACACTGACTTCCGGGTGTAGTGGAAATTTCCTGGGTTGATTGATTGATTGTAATTTACATCGTATTCTGAAGCAAAACATGGTTGTGCGGTGGTTAGTTGATTCAGTAAAATCGCAAAAAGTCGATAACTATTTCGTTTTTATCAACGAAACTTTTTCCTCTCAAATACCGGTTGATTCAAAAGTAATGTGACCAATTTCAAAGTATCATAAATTTTTATTAAATTAGAGTTATATTTACATGAATTTTTCTCAATGGGATTCTTTTAGCGTAGTACACTTTACGAAAATGCTTAGACCAAGCCAAAAAAGCCTATTCGACCATTTTTGGGGGCATTTTCCTACTTCCTCTTTAATTGCTTTTTGAAGCCCTTGAACAGTTGTGTACCTAGGTACCCAAAGACTCCGGTGCAAAAGAAAAAATGAGGGCCCTATCTTGGTTGGGTTTCATCAATTAAAATACATGAATGTTTTTTTAAAAAAAAGCTATTTTAACATCAGCTTTTTATCGTGCTCTGTAGAACATAGGAAAGCTAAGCTACATACTACTAATATGTATGTGTATGAGTTTTCTTGTATGAGCTTTAGAGATCGCCGAGGTTCAATTTGACACCACGACAGACCTGTTTAAGAACAGCTGTGAAGAGTTTAGGAATTGCCAGAAGTGGATGACAAGAAGTAACGTAATAGATAATAAAAAAAGAAATCGATAACGAACAAGATTACAAATAACATAGGTATTAATACATAAAACGATATAGATAAAGAATAAAAGGTTTACTATATGAAGGTCGGACCTATGAACAATTAAGCTTACAATCTTTTAATTACTTAAGTTTTTGCAAAAGTTTCAATAATTTCTGTTAAATCAAAGCTTGATGCGACTTTGTTTTTAATTGATATTAGATACATGTCAAAGTCGAGCTTGGCCCACATATTCTCTTAAACTATTTTTAATTTGCTAAATAACCTTTCAGCTGCTGCAGAAGTGACAAGGATTGTATAGAATAATAATATTGCTGTATAAATACTTCTGTCAGGACGCATTCTAGCCCTCCATATTCGCTCATTAATTCCTTACGTAATTGGTGAACAGTCCATGCCTGGGTTATTTTAGAGAGAACTAAGTGGTAAATATTGAAAAATTAAAGGGAAAAGTCTGGGCCTATTATATCGCAATACTTATTTTCGAATCCATCACACT
The DNA here is from genome assembly GCA_019973975.1 of Trichonephila clavata. NCBI lineage: Eukaryota > Metazoa > Arthropoda > Arachnida > Araneae > Nephilidae > Trichonephila > Trichonephila clavata. The sequence continues at coordinate 504,379 of BMAO01008191.1, forward strand.
TTTAAACCAAGTTGCTTCATCTGCAGCTAGTAGAAATGGGGATTTTAGAAAATTGAATATTTGAAAGAGTGCACTCATACCAGTAAAAAATGTATTTAATTGATCTAATATATTGTGTTTAGTACCTTATTAAAAATAGTAATCTTAAATATTTCTTCGCAGTTTCGAAATCGATGATCAGAAGCTAATTCATCAAAAATGTTTTTTAACTCTATTCTTTGTCTTTTTACTTGAAAATGTAGATCTCTCTATATATTTTCTTGCAATTTCACTGACTTTGTCCTTGAATGCTTTGAAGTCGCTTTTATAAATCTGCAACTTTGCTTTTGTCTCTGCTAAAGCTCTATTTGCTCTGTCCAAATTGATATTGCACCTTTGTAAAATTTTGGATGCATAATTAATGTCCTTCAATACATGGAGCAAGAATTTGCAAAGCAGAACAAAAGAAGTTTTTTTTTCGTTTTTATAATTTCTGCTTTCCCATGCTCATCTTTTTGGGAGCTCTTGAGAATTATTTCTGGTAATGCTTTGATTACATATATAAAAAAGGAAGCTTAATTCCCGAAATAGTATTGATCCTACTGGACCATCTAATCGGATTTAGTTTTTTAAGATAGTGATGTCCAATTCACCATTAAATTTTGACGGCAGAACCCAACCTTAATGATATTTCCGTAAAATTTTTACAAATATTGCTATGTTGTGAAAAAAATCCCTAACTGCATCATTTATCACCAAATTTAAATTATGACTGACGCAATGTAAGTACTCCGCATTAGACTGAATAACCTCAATCTGTTTTTGTATACCATTACACACGCCACTCATCACACTGGTTCCATCATAAACTTGACCCCCCATATTTTTTTAAGTCGATGTATTTGTCGATAAATAATGTAATCACCTGGTTGACTAATTCTGACGCACACTGTTTGATGGTTGCTTAAAAGCCTAGAAACACTTCTTTTACTTCTATATCAACTAGCAGTTCATTTTTCTATCCGGTTATTACTGCATACCTCATAGCAATGCCTAGGTGATCTACCTTTGATATTTCCTGTGTCGTATCTATTATGATATCGAAAAGCGGTGACGTTTTACTTTGTTTTATCAGATGATTTTCCAGTTTGATCCACAAGGATTCAATCATTTCATTTTGAAATGTGGAACTCGAACATCTTGTAGATCCTAAAATCATTTAAAAAGCCCGATTTATAATAAAATTGAGTATAAACAGTTAATATAAATAAATAAATTCAATGGTGACAAAACTTATAAATAAAAATCATTACTTTTGGGCACATTTAAAACTTTCCGCGGTATGTGATCATATCAAGCAAGAAGCTCTGCAAAAAATAGAACATTTCCATGGTATCCATCCAGACGTAAGTTTTCCCGCTGTCCTCTGAAAGCCAAAGAATTCTTTGATAGTCTATGATATCAAATAACCTTTAAAGCACCATTTTCCAAAATAACGCTTCTTTGAGAATTTCATTTTCATGTTCCGTGTCGAAAGTATCTCTTTTTTTCCAGCATTCATAAACAGCACATGCTTCCACGTGGGCCACTCAAGAAACTCTGTGTTGTTTAATTCTCTCTTATAAATGCCTCCAACCCCTAACTCCCGTATACCATATGTTGTTCCTTTACGAAGTAAATAACCAGGAGGGTTGACAGTAAGCCAGCGTTTCTCAAGTTTCAGGACGCGCCTCTCTAGGGAGGCGTGAAATCCCAATGTGGGGTGGCGCGGGCATATTGAAAAGTTGACTATGAAAAAATTTAATACCGTAATTAATTATTGAAATACCGTAAAATCAGGTGAATATCGCGCACCCATACATTCAAACAGCAATTTTTAGTTCTTAGGTATATTCGCTGTATTCCGCGCATCCCCTTTTTTACGAAGAAACCTGAAATATACCTGTCCAATGCTCTTATGTTTTGAAGTCATTAATTCGAAGTACTCTTCCAAGTTTTAGAATGAAAAAAAGGAAAAAAAAATAGAATACTTCTAGAACTTTTGCTATTTAAGTTCATAAGGGGAATGGCATTTCTTTTACATAAGCAGTATTTCGATCCACGAAGAAGTCTAATTTTTGTTCTATGCTCATTTTTTTTATTTTTAAACTCGCATTTTTATACCAGGTGTATAACGCGCACCCGTAAATTTCAAATATATTTTTTGTGTTAAAAGTGCGCGTTATATACGCCGGATTTTACGGTAAGTGTTAATTTACGGAAAGGAAATAAGACAAATTACATTCTAACATAATGAAAATTAAATACACATTTATATTGATATAATATTCTTGTAAATGTATCAGTACTGTACAATAATTTTGAAAATTAATTTATCAATACTAAATTAAAAACAAGTTTATTAACTAATAGTATCTCTCATGGGGTTGTCATATACAAAAGTTAATACTTATCTTGATAATTTATATGGTTTATAATTATAGTCTATTGTAGCCTTAGCTAGTCAAAGTACATAATTATAGCATTCAAGTCATTATTGTATGGGGAGGGGGGTGCGACGAAGACTATGACTGAAAATTGGGTCTCAAATATTGAAAGTTTGAGAAGCACTGAAGTAAGCAGCATCCAGTATTTTAGAATAACACAGCCAAAAACGATTAACTAGTCCATATTTAGAAGTTGAACAGTAGTACAATTATGAAAAACACCTGTTGTTCTAGTGGATGTGTTTTGGAAAAGACCCTGAAGGCTTAAAGGTCCCACATCAATAATTTGACGTTTTTTATTATCACTTAATATCTTATTTGAGAAGTTACCCAAGTCATAAAAAAAAGATTTATCATTCACATATTTTCGAAAAATGTTGTGATCGATGTGTGTTGCTCCTCTGCTCTTACATGTTCCGTGCAGACATGATAGGCAGAGGCGGATTAAGGTAGTTGGAGGCCCCTGGTGGTAAAAGGTTTGGGGCCCATGAGCTTAAGAGTCGAAAAACTAAAATAGTGAAAGAGTCGCTTACTTTAAATTCTCAAAATAAAATCTAGTGCTATTATAAAACTCATTGGCTAAAGAAAAATGTTAACTGTATATAAAAACAAAATATTAAAAACCTTACAAGAGCTTACAGTCTTGCTATACAGTTTGATTTATCTTTGGCAAATTCATCAATTATTTTTACCATATCTATTTTGTCTAAAACATTTTATTATGTATATAGTATGGCCATGTTGTTCAATTTTTCTTTTCTCCCATAGTACTTCTTAAATTATTTTTAACACGTTTTAAAACTAAAAAAGATCATTCACCTTATCTATTCGATATCGGTATAGTTAAAAATATTTTCAAAAGTTTTTCTACATTAGGATTTCTTTTGCATGTCGATAAATTTCTAGCGGGGGTTTCATTGTATCTTTTTCTTTTCATTTTCTTTTTGTTCCAAGGTGGCGTGGTTGGTTTGTCACTGGCCTTTGCACTTATCACGCTTGGGGCCCCTACCAGCGCTGGAGGCACCTGGCGGCCGCCAGGTCCGACACCCTCTTAATCCGCCACTGATGATAGGAGGTATCTTTAACAGCAAAATATCTCGAATTTCTTTCAGTAGGCTTCTCAAGTAAAACTGTAGTGGCTACATCATCTAATTTCACTATTAACAGAAAACTTGAACCAGAAGTTCTCGTAGAAGGCTCAGTAAGAAACTTGTCATTTTGGGGCAATTTTTGTTTATTATTTTCCCTTTATAGGCGTTATTTTTGCTTAAATGCACCACTGGGTCTCTTTTTTTTATCCATAATTTTTATTTTCTACTTCATGCAGTACAATTCGTATGTGCTCGAGCACTTAATGACGTTAAAATCCCTGATTTATTTATTTATTTATTAGAGAGGATTCAACTAACTCCACCAGAGGGCTTAGAGCTACAAAATGATTCAGCGAGATAGACAGGAAATGATACAAAAATATGCATGGACAAGAAAATACAACACAATATTATTATAATTATTTTTTTTAAAAAAAACCTCTAAAAGAGCAGAGGGGGGGGGGAAATAACACATCAGTCTATTGCAGATATAAGCAGATTGCGAAATATTGAACAGGAAACTAGCTTATTATGAATCATATTGTTATTAAATATATTATGTAACAGAAAGGATTTGCATCATGTGTAGTTTTTTAAGATGTGATAACAAATACTGTAAGCTTTTTCACGGAACTTGATGTTTATTTTCAAATAACAGTTTATAGACAAAGAAAAAAGTAAACAATATAATCTTTCAATAAGTAAAGTTCTCAACACTATACAAACAACATAAAGAATTTTAGGGAAATTCTCTACAGGGGCGAAATTACTTTCAACTGAGTTGACATGATTACACAGTTACAACCTTTTACATTTATATCTTAAATGTGGGAGAAATTACCACATGTTTGGCTTGCATGGTACTCAGGGTCCAAGGCCCCCCTAAGCTCGGGGTTCCTATGCACGGCACCGCCTAGCCCATTGGTAGCTACGCCACTGCCTTTAAAATGTTCTTATTTTACGTCTATTAAATTGTGTTTTTCAACCATCCCCTTTAAAAAAAAATCGGAAGGAGCACAATCAGAGGAGGGTGGTAGCCCTTTCTCAGGAGGATGGAAATTTATTTTTTTATTTTTCAGCCATTTTATAGTTGATTTTGCAGTATGATTTGGTGCAGAATCTTGGTGAAAAACAAAGGGGGGGGGGAAACATGAGGGCAAAGATGTCTACATTCTTTGATCATGTGCTTCAAAACTTTATTCTGATTATATTTAGCATCAATTCTAGCCTTTTTTTCCACAAAAAATGGTTTTGTTAAGACTGGAGGGGACCATTTCCAACTATATCATAATACCTTATGACCAACTTGCTTTTTGCAAAACAGTTGAGTCTTTGCGACGCTTTTCACGTGAAACATATTGATTCTTTGTTTTGCCAGTTGTAAATGACAGATGGAACAGTGCTTCATCTGAAGTTATCCGTGTTTCTTATCCACCTTTGGGTAACATTAAATACAGAGGCCAGGATCGTTTTCCCCCCTATTTCTACTGTTTTTGAAGACATTTGATAACAGACTTGTTCATTCCTTTTATTGCCAATTTTCTTTATCTGACGACAAATTGTTGATTGCAAAAGCTGTAGTTTTTTGACATGGAAGATTTTCTGTAACTAGAAGTCTTTTCAGCATCTTTTTTTCTTTTTCACCAAGGACTTCCTTTCGGCCGCATTTTGTTGCTGGAACTTTTGACTGCCAGCCAAATTTTATTTCTTTTCAAAGTTTAGATGGTAATTCATAAGAAAAATGCCTTTCCTGAATTTTAAATAGTTTATTTATAATAGAAATTGAGCAATTATCCTTCAAAAGCTTTAAAATTTCGTTTCTGTTTTGAGGATCTAATTTTGGAGCCATAATTTATTCTCACTGTTAAAAATAGTTAGATTAGTAATTTAAACATTTAGTTTTTAAAATATAATTGGCAATGAAAATATTAAAATTTACCATAAATAATTATATGCTTTTAAAATTGGTCACATTTACTTTGAATTAACCTGTATATACTGCACGACTACTTTTTTTAAAAAAAGATTACTACTTATACGTAACACAAAAGCAAATAAGTAAGTTTCTTCCATGCAATGTGAGAATTGAAAACAAAAATTTTTACTAAAATTTGATAAGCATAAATTTCTTGTCCATGCTGTAACCACTTTATTATCTAACAGACAATGTACTTTTTCTACTATCCTGTCAATTTATTGATGTATTTTAAATAAGGTCAGAGTAAAATTCAACTTGTTGTCCTTCAAAGACATACGTTTTTTTTTATCTACACTATTTTTATAATTTTGATGTTTTAAATAGACATAGAAGATATATTTCAACAGAGAAAAATGATCAATTTATCTCCAACATTTTTGATAAGACTAGAAAAAAAGGTTTCTTTTATCAATTTGTAAAAGATGCAGTCATGATAAATGACGTTCAAATGGCATGTCCTAACTGTGATTAATTTAATTCTAATAATTGAATAATTCCATATGTAAAAATGATAACAAGTTAAGCTAAATTAAGAAAGTTACACAGTAATTCAAATCCAAGAAAGATAACGTCTCTGATATGCAAAATGGTTTGGATATGCTAATGCTAATACTCTGGAAATTTCTTGGTGTAATACAACCAGTTAGACAATAATCTTGCAAATTTCGTGAACCATAGTAAATGTGATGATTATTGCTGTTATCTTTTAAAATCAATGAAATTGATATATTATGAGAAATACAGATAAAAATACAATTAATTTTTAGATATTCAATAGTTGCTGTAAACGCATATCCTTCTCCACGTTACGGTTTATGCCATACTATATCAGTTAATCAGCTATCTCTTCAAAATGTGACAACACCTGGATTAGCATTGGGTAAGTAAATCAATTACTATCAATATAATTGGGTTTAGAATTAATTTTAATGGTGCAATGAAGACACTGTACAGCTAGAATAAAAATGCCCTGATTATCATTCTTATTTCGATTTTTGAATCTCTTCAACAATCACATATTTATATAATCTTCTCTAACAATTTAAAATACCATGAATTTATAAATTTTAAGTAAAGGTAGGGCAAACACATTTTTTTATCCATACTTAAAGCTTAACATTCAAACTAGAGTAATTTAGAATTCCGGATTTCTACTAGTCTCATTTTTTTAATTCAATATTCCAAAATATAGAATCCAAAGTAAGAACTACGAGTACTGTTGCGGTCGTTCCATTAATTTAATTCTAGATAATCCCTCTCGCTGATTTTTCTTTTGAGGCTGCTTCTAGCCTTAAGAATAAAATTGAGATTTGTGAGAGATATGTTCTTTCATATTGCTCCCCCCACTCATTCTCGTTCTGATCTGAAACAGCATTAATATAAGGGTTGCTCAAATAAAAAGTGGACAGCTGCAATTGCGTCAGAATGAATGCAGCTATAGCAGAGCCACCAAACAGGGATACGGTAGAAAGTGTACACCGCACACAATGTTTAACAGTGAAACCTGTTAGTGGTAGAGGAAATAAATGGAAAGTAAAGGATGCGTCCATATCGGAACAAAATGCGGTAGTATAGTTTCTGATTGTACGAGGTGAGTTTCATACAAACATCTATCGGTGAATAGTGTCAATCAATGGCGAACACTGTTTAGGATAAACGCCTTGGAACAGTTGGTGCAAAAGTTTTCGGGAATACGATATCGGATCTCCCTGACAATGCCCACTCACATGTCTCCCGTGAAACCAAGACAACTTTAAAAAAATCCGTTGATAAATGTCGCAACACCCACCTTACAATCTGAATTTGTCACTTTGTAACTTCTAGGTCTCTTAAGACAGTATTACGTTTCTATTTAGACCATGGATTGAATGAAGCTGGGCAGGACTTCCTCAAGAATCAACAACGTTCTTTCTAGAGTGAAGACATGCACCTGCTGCTGAAACGATGAAACCTGTGTTGCAACCCCCAAAGTGATTTCCTTTGATTTTCAATAAAATTATTCTTTGTATTGTGCCTGTCCACTTTTCATATGGGCATCCCTTATATATTATATGAAAAGATATGAGGAAAATACTTTGAAATGTACAAATGATTTCCATTCCCACATGTGAAATAAATGTTAGAAAATGAAATCATCCGAACACAGTGGCGTATATAGATTTTTTTTATGGATGGAAGGGGTTTGCAGCTTGAAAAGCTCATAAATGAAAGCGCCGAGGCATAATCTATAAGCTAAAATTAAACATCTTTTGATGTATAGAAAGGGTCTGAACCATCAAACCCCACCCCTTCAGTACGCCACTGTTGAAATGTAGCGCAACTATTCAAAAGACATTCATGTGTTCAATACTATATAAGCTACGTCCTTGGAAATAATTTATTACGAAAAAGAGACTTCAGTGATATTAAATACATTATTATTAGTCAAATTTATTATTTATACAAGAAATCTGAGTATACGAGTAGTTAGACCAAGTTAACTTTTGTGTGTGTGTGAAGCTTACTTAATTTTAGCTAAAAGTATAAGCAATACAAATTTTTTTTTAGAAAATTGTTGAAATGAAAAAGTTACGTGAAATATTTATTCCCAAATTTGTTCTGATACTCGTACGGTATGTGCTTGATGTTACATACCATTCTTTCAACTATCACAGAATACCGTTTCTACGGTGCAGAAATAAGAAAATATTCCTTACAACCACATACACAATATGAGGAATAGAAGACAAAAAGGATATATTTCTGGTTGTTACATTTCAAACAGTAACAGCCTGGTTTGGTAATCATATTAATTTAGAATATTTGCTTAGCCCAATAATAAAAAAGAATTTATCCAAGAAACATTATAAAGTACATAAAGTATTCTATTGCATCCTGTTAAAATTAATTTCAATACCAATTTAAGTAGGTACTTTCTGCATTTTAAATACATATACACTCGACTCTTTTTTTACACGATTTTGAAATAACACATACGCGAATTTAAACATTTTCTTTTAAAAGAATTTTTTGTTCTGTTCTTTGTTCGAATTTTTTAGACTAAATTTTGGGGTTAGTGCCCTTTAGATGAGGATGATTTGACCGAATTTATGATAGTTTATGAGATAATAAAGAAGTCGAAGGTGAAGTTCAGCTTTTGACAGCTGATTTAATTCGCGAGGGTTTGAAATTTGCAACAAACAGGGAACAAAACGTATTTTTAAGTTTCATGTAGCAAGATATCAAGAATTATATAAGCAACTTGAGAAACTAAAAAAAAAAAAAAAAACAGCCACTAATAACAGACTTTGTAACAACAACAACAAAAACCAAATGAGGCCGTGGATAGCGAAGGAAATTCTTCATTTCAATCAAAACCGAGAGTAGTGCTAGACATATCCGACACACCTACTGATGATAGTATTTTTGACCCTGTTCTTAACACACACACACACACATATAAACGTGCGCGCTTGTTATCAAGAAGCGATGAATATAGTTGTTAGTAGTTTTATTCCTATTTTCAATTTGAGTTTTTATAGCTTGTATGTACTTACAGACTGTGTGCATGTGCGTGCGTGCACGTGTGTGCGTGCGTATGTGTGCGTGTGTGAATTTTCACTGGGCACTAATTTAAATTTTTTTGGTAATAAAAATGAATTGTGTGTGTGTGTTTTTGTTTTGTAAATCTGTAACATGGATTTTATTAATACTTTTTTGAAAGGTTTGTTGGAAAAATTTTTTAGATTTCTTTCATCTCACGCGATTTTTCAAAGTAGTGGAACATATCCCCAAATTTTCCGTAGGTCGCATATATTTTTTATACAATTTTTTTTTTTTGCACTGTTTTCTAAGGAACATATCTACCGTGTAAAAAAAGAGTTTGGGTATATATATTTTACACTGAAGAATTACGTTTTTCTGTGTATTTTTATAGGTTTGCGCCTCACTCTTAATATACAAAGAGAAGAATATTTGAATCTGCTATCTCCAGAATATGGAGCTAGATTACTAGTTCATCCAGCCGGCACTTATCCAACTCTCCAAAGAGGAGGTGTAGTCTTACAACCTGGAACAAAAACATACGTCAGCGTTCGCATGGTAGGTTTGTATCAGTAAGATGAGGTATCGTTTATAAAATCTTTAAAAAAGCAAATACTTTTTAAGTACGAGTAAAACCACCTTACAGTGGTTTGTATTTGGTTGTCACAGATTCCACATCTATTTTGGCCTTCATCCAATCTACTCTATTCATCTATTATTATCAGAGAAGCGTATTATTTTTCGAATATTTTCTCTGTGTGCTTTACATTCACTTCTCTTATTTCATTTCAACTCTTCGGGTTGCCCAAACCATCTTCCCTCAAGAATTTCCAGAATTTCGGCATCTATCCAAAGGAATGATCATTATCATAAATAATCTGTTCCCCCTGAATTAATGTTTTCTTTATCAAAAAACTGAAAAAATTTCAGTTTCTGAGATTGTCTTTAAATTCTTACTCACTTATGTGATTATCTATTCATCTTCGAAAAAGGGAAGCAAATGCTATGCTTACTTAATACCTGTGCATCAAGTAATTAATTTTTGTTGCTACGTTATTATTTGAATCTGACACAACTAAATATATTTGCATACATATATAAGACATGGACGAAAGAGCAAACTTGTTTTTTAAAATTAATTAAAGATACATTTTTTTTCTTAGAATCGTGTAATGATAATGAATAAAGCTTCAAATTTTATTACCTTGTTTTCTGTACTCAGAGAAAAATTGATCGTTTGCCTTGGCCTTACGGGGAATGTACATACGAATTTGAACATTCTCCATTGGCGTCCCATCTTCGAAAAACTGGACAAAGAGAGCTACTGAAGCATAGAATATACACTTACGAGGTAAGTAGCCTAATGAGTTCCAACTTGAAACGATTTCTTTTATTTATATATTCTCACATTAGGAATCTTATGCTAGAATAAATATCAGAAACTTCAGTGCAATTACACTGCCTTTTTAAAAATGGTATTACTTGAGCGACCTCTCTTGGGGGAGGGACATACATTTTAAACACAAGTAAGGGAAAATGCCCAGGAGTAATTCTATGATAATAAATTATAGTTTAATTAAACACCCTTTTATAGTTAATCGAACTATGTTGTAACTTAATCTTTTAGTCGCCAAATCTGGAAATGGGATCTGAAATGAGTCACCAGATGCGGGATGGGATCTGAAAATGGGAAATCGTTAATCCTGATGATCTTGATTAGAACAATGACATTAAATAATTAAATTGTTGTATTGTCCTGGACAAATGAGAAAAAATTCGAATGAATCTGACCTTTTAAAGAGGGCAAAAATTGAGTTGAAAGATTCCGTTACGTACAAGTGAAGCTTATAAAAGGATGTTAAAAATTCAAAAACTGTTGGACAATGGGGGAAGGAGGTTGAACCTCATCCTTGTGTAGACCACTGACTTCCATAGAATTATCAGCCATCGGGCTTTTATTAGAGATGTCAATATTTTGCAGTTCTCTTGCAATATCTAGTAGAGGTTTTCATTTACAAAACTCCTGTACAGATAAGCCTCCTACAACGCGGTAGATACGTTCTTCAAAAAAGCAGCGTTATAAGAAATCGCGTTCAAGGAGTTAATATCTACACGTCCCTTGGGACGTGTAGATATTAAAAGAAAAAAGTTATGGAAAAAAATACTCAATATCTGAAAAGCGTCGCACAAGTACCGCATTGTAGGAGGCTTACCTGTATAGTATAATTGTTTATACTCCTCGTAATATTATAATTCGGATTCTCTTAATAAGAACAGTATGACAACAAAGAAATTTTTCTTATCAACTTGCTACAGGAATTTAATTTAGGTCCTTTTTTTACCAAAAAAAATTGCGTCTTTATATACAGTAGAGGCCCAAACTGTGCACACTTTTTAAAGTTACGTTTTTTTAAGTTTGTATGCTTATAGAAAATGTTACGTTGCACAGAATGCAAAGTTTTTTATATCGTTTTTAAGAGAATTTAGTACTTAGTTCAATTCAAAAAACAAAATTAAATTATTTACAACGCCAAAAAAGTTTTGCTGCAATAACTATCGATATAAGTTAGGTACTGATGATAGCAATGGGTTATCAGTGCTTAGTTGGGGTAGCCTTTATCAGATCACATCGATGCTTCATTGAGCTGAAAATAGTTTTAAGCTCTTCCTTCGTTATGAAAGATGCCAAGAAACAATTATATCATCCATTATTTTCTTTTTATTTCATTTGTACCTCCCTCGGAAAAGAGTTTTCAAACGGTGCCACAAGTTTTTCGATAGGATTGCGGTCAGGACAAGAATGATATTTTTTTAGTCAAGAAGCAATGGCATCTAATAAAAGAGTAGATTGGACACTTAGAAAGAGATGTGTGACGAGAAAGTGGTCTTTCCTATGTTAAAAAAGACAATTGGTTGGTCCAGTGATTACATCTAGAGACTAAAGTTTTGTTTAAGACGTCAGGAGACAAATTTAATAAAAAAGGAAGTAGGGAAAGTCCATAAAAAGATGTACCCCATCTGTTGATGACATAAGAACAAAAATGTCTCCAATATAAAAGAATGTCATCAATGGTCATCAGAAGTTATCGGAATGATACTGAGTTTCTGTCAGTTCAAAAACAAACAGGAGAAGATGAGCAGAGGTTAGACTTAGAGGTAGAGTATTCCACGGAAAAAGCCTTATTTCAATTGACAGCAGCACTAAAACAAACTACTGTGGGCAAGGGAACACATTAATTAGACAAATGATGAGTGGTCACAAGCTATATGGAGGGAGGAAACTAAGAATCGGTTGATATGGCAGAAAATACGTAAGATGTAGAATAGGAGAAATGCTACATCCTGACTGCATCCAAGCAACTGTGAAGTACCCCCATAGTTTTATAATTTGGCCATGCATAATCAACAGATAGTATCGGTCCCCTTCATATCCTCAATGGGACACGGAATGTCAGAAAATACTTTGACACCATTTTAGAACCCAAACTTCTACCTCCCATCAGGGATCTATTTACCAACAATGGTTCGTTTATTTTCAGTAAGTTTCTGCTCCTTGCCACACAGTAAAGTATTCGAAAGACTGGTATCGTTCTAAGATCATTTAGTTGTTGTCCTGGCAAGGAAATAGTCCTGACCTTAATCCTATCGAAAACTTGTGGCACCGTTTGAAAACTCTTTTCCGAATGAGGTACAAATAAAATAAAAAGGAGCTAATTGAAGATATAATTGTTTCCTGGCATTATTTCATAACGAAGGAAGAACTTAAATCTATTTTCAGCTCAATGAAACATCGACGTGAAGCTGTAATACAAAATAAAGGCTACCCCACTAAGCACTGATAACCCATTGCTATCATCAGTATACCTGACGTATATCAATAGTTATTGCAGCATAACTTTTTTGCGTTGCAAATAATTGTATTTTTTTTTTTTTTTGTGTTGAATTAAGTATGAAATTCTCTTTAAAATGATATAAAAGACTTTGCATTTGGTACAACGTAACATTTTCTATAAGCATACAAACTTAAAAAACATAACAATTTTAAAAAATGTCCACAATTTTGGCCACCACTGTACATTGAAACATTTTAATCATTGCTGTTTTATCTGTATGAGGTGAGACAAACACACAAGAAAATGAGACTGGTCCAATAAATCATTGGACTTACAGAATCAGTTCTCCGAAACATATCACCTTCAAAGTAGTTCCCTTCAGCATTCACATACTTCTGCATTAGGTGCTGTCATTGCTGGTAACAGTTCCGGAACGAGGTTTTTGGAAGGCCCTTCAAGAGATTCTCCGTTTTTGTCTGAACCTCTTCAACTGAAGTAAAATGAGTTTCTTTTAAGCAAAATTTAACTGCAGGAAATAAAAAAAATAGTCGTATGGAACCAAATCAGATGAATAAGGAGGATGCTCCATCAAAGTAATGTTTTTGCTGGTCAGAAACTACTTGGTCAGATAGGAGAGTGTGAGCGGGTGTATTGTCTTGGTGCAACAGCCATCCATCACTCCCTAATTCTGTCCCTTTTTTCCTAACTTTTTCACGAAGTCTTTTTGGTACTTTAATGAAGTAGTCTTGATTAACAGTCTGACCCCTGATGTGAAAGGGAACCCACTCATATCACGAATTGTGACAATGTTTTGGTCTGGGCGCCCACCAGGTTCATCATCTTCCACACTGAACCTTCCCCCTAAAAACCTCTTATACCATATAAACACATGTGCACGAGACTAAGTTTCATCTCCATAAGTCTCGGTTGATATTTGAAATGTTTTCGAGGCAGGTTTCTTAAGCTTTACAAGAAACTTGATGTTGAATCGAAATTTTTCCGGTAGAATGCAGTTGCACGTGCTCGTACAATGACGCAGTACTCTCAACTGGCATGGTCAATTAAAGGTGAAACTGGGCACATGGATTGATTGATTGAATACTTAGGTCACACCGTTCAGCTACTCGAGGGTTTTTGGCGACGGACCTCGTAAATTTGAACCATGGTCAAGTAACGAGGTCGACACCTGAGCTGGCACCTCCCTCTCCTAATTAACACTCTACACCAACGGGAGGACGTTTGAGCTCTCGACATATTTAACGTGCATCACTCCCCTCCGCGGTGGGTCTTCAGCGGTACTAGGCTCGAACTTATGCCACGAGTCAGTTTCCATGACTACTAGGCTACTGCGGTCACTGACCACATGGAAAAAAGGTGTGTGGGATGACGCCACCAAAACAGTTGTTGCCAACTCCACTTTTTTCAAGCTACACACAGTCTCGTTTTTTTGTGTCACATCTTGTATGTTTTTACTCTTAGTAGTTCAAGCAAAAAACGCACGTCCACTAGACTAGTGTTTCAAAGGGTACATGAAAGAATAAAAACCAAACTCGTAGAAGAAATATATGTTTATAATTTGTGCGTATTCTAGCTGTAGACAGATTTTTCAATTTCTAAGCTTTCACAAAACGAGAAATATGTTGATGTTAGATGCAATTGGGCTCATTATTACAAAGGAATCAAAACCCTTCAGCCACCAACCGAATTCTGAGGGTTTCCCTTAAGAATTATGAATTTTCTCTATCTTTCTCTCGAAGCATATCTCCTCAATTCTTATACCCTTTTTCCTCCATCTTAAGAAAAAAAATAAATCCCTCTTCTAGAATTTAAAAGAAAAACACTGTATGTGCGTTAGAATTAGAGCAGTGGTCTTCAAACTTTTTCGACTCACGAAACTTAAAAAACTATATGGTGTTTAGGGGATTTCCATTCCATTCTTAGACGATTATATCTTAATATTTAAAGTATATAAACATGTTATAAGTACTTTATGTATTGTAAAAAGCATATATTATTATTATATTAAAAATTTAATGTAATGTTAATATAATTTACGCATTAATTACATTAATTTGTGCTTCTAGTAAACCTACCCATGCATCATACATATTTAGTAACTGGGATGGGGGCTTGAATTTTTTTACACAAACTGTCCAAGTCTAAGGAAATTATTGGTGGTCTTATTCATATTATTGCGTCTAATTTTTTTTGTTTCCACATGCGTTGAGAGGTACTTTCCATTTAAATGTATTGTTCTAATTGGTATTAAAAGGCTTACATATAACTGTATGAGAAATACTGTGAATTTTCGACCTGAACTTCATGAGCTGCCCTTGCTTAAATTTAGATTTTAATCTCAAATCTGTTGACATATCAATAAGTTGTTCTCTTCTTCATTGGCAAACCTTTCATTTATCGTGTATTCTTTTATTATATTAGAATCAATTTTTTTAAACTAGTACTTTTCGGGAAAAAAGAACAGTTATTGTATAGATAAAACTTTGAATTTTATTACTTGGATCAGCATTTGCTTTGTTTTAGACAAAAGTTTAAAGTTGGGTTCTATAGTTATTTATAAACGTATTTCCTGCTCAGCAGCCAATTTATATATATTTCTGCATTTCGTTTTTTTCAGACTTATGTTAAATAAAACTTTTCGCACAAATATATTGTAACGAAGGACATAAAAGGATTTTATAGATTTTGCAGAAACTTGAGGATATTCCTTGAAAATTTTTTACCAAAAATCAAGATTCTCTGGTTCATATCTGAATTTTAACAAAGAATCTGTTGATGCGAGTAGTTTATTCAGTTGCTTTTATCAGTTATGTCCAGATTTTTATTGAAATATTAAAATGGTTTTGTCAAAATCCAGTCACAAGACTCTTTATTGATGAAAGTAATTCTTGATAGTAGATTTAGCTATAAAATATACTCTTGAATTATATCTATCACATTTTTATTCAAATTTATTTCATTTTCAATTAGAAAATCAATTAATGCTTTAAAAAATTGTACATTATTATTTTTCCTAAAAGATTCCCACCAATCAAATTTTAGAATTAAAACATTGATTTTTTTAAGCATTCATTTTGTCGTTCAATTTAATAATATTTACTTTAAGGGGCCTTGAGAAGAGATATCTTACATTCATTTAAAATTATAAATATATATCAGTAAAATATGCTTATATATATATATTTGTACATATAGTTATGGTTATACAAATTCCACAGGGAGCAAATGTGAATCCACTTTTTATAAACATTTATAATTTTCTGTTCGATTTTTTATTATATTGGGTTGCGCGGAAAGTAATTTCGTTTTTTGTGTGTGTGAAAATGAAAGACAATTTTCGCGTATAATGAACAAAAAAATTTTAAAACTATATATTGGCCATTCTGATCCAATACCTTTTGCCATCTTTCTGGTTTTTAGTAGCATGATTCCACGCTCATAAAATTTTTGGTCTTCGCAGGCAAAAAACTAATTGAGGTGGTTTTTGACCTCATTTGAAGTGAAGGTTTTACAGTCTGAAAAATTTCGCAGTGACCGGAACAAATAATAATCCAAAGGTGCCAGATCTGGAGAATATGGTGGATGTCGCATGTAAAAAGCTTTTGGCGAGTGACCCAACCTGTATGAAGTCTCGTATTATCTTGGGGAACACTACACCTTATTTCTGATCTATTCTTGTCTTTTCTGCGTAAATGAATCACTCAATTTGTTCAACTGATGACAGTAATCATTGTGAAAGCTAAAAATAATAAACGATTCTTTTGAAATTCCACCGAACAGATAGCATCATCTTTTTTGAAGAATATTGGCTTTTGAAATGCTTTGAGCCGGTTTATCTTTTTTACATGGGACAATGTCATCGACCCATTTCTATTCCCCAATGATGATGTGCTCCAAAAATGAATCATTTTCTTGATGTTTGAGAAGCAAATCACAGACAACAATGAAACGATACAGATTTCTTTGCGTGAGAACACGAGCTTTGAGGTGAAACCTTTCAAGTGGTCAGAACCAGTTGAATTCAATAAATTTAACCTCTCAGTGATCTCTTGAGTTATTATTCACCGATTTGCATCAATTAATGCCTTTATCAACTTCAACTGTCCTTCCAGAACGTGGTGCATCTTCAACATCAAAATTGCAGGATCGAAATTTTGTAAACCGGTTTTGGCAATGGGGGACTGTCAATACATTTTCTCCATACACATCGGGTAATTTTTTTTTCTTGCTTCAACTGCATTTTTATCTTTTCTATAGTAAAAAATACGTAAAATATGCAGAAAAATGCTGCTTTTCATTCTCCCCATTTGAAAGGGCACCAACCAAAAACTACTGCGTGGAACTGATTGGGCTTTTTCGCAAGCAAGTCTTGCTATATCAGCTCTCAAAACATATGATTACTATGTAGCTTAAGTGTGAAGATGGGTGTGAAAAAGTACAACTAAATCCTCTATGGAGAAAAAATGAAATCACTTTCCGAATAACCCAATAACTAGTGGAGCCTCTGCGTCTGCCTCATAGAACCACAGAGATCCGTAGAAAACATTTTGAAGACCACTGGATTAGAGTATTGAGTTCTTTAGAGGAAGAAAACAAAAGCAATATAATATTTCTACAAGTAAATACGGAAACATTGTACAATATATACTATCATATAATATTCATCATATATTTCTAAGAAATTAAAGCGCCAAACCAGTAACAAATCAATAAACTTTGAAACATAATTTCTCAGAAATTTTGCAACAGAGCACAAACTATTTAGTAGAGTTCAAATTATGCAATTTTATTCTTCTACTTATATAATGTATTTATAATCCTTTTCCTGTTTATATCTGATATCGCAAGTACAGCACTAATGTAAAACTATTTCTCTCTTAATTGGCTTTCTAAGATTATGACACTGCTAAAATTTTAAAAAATATTTGTATGCCTAATAATGTGATCCCCCTATATTTTACAGTATTGTCAGACATTGTGTAGAGACGCTTATTTATTGAAGCAGTGTGATTGCTCAGAAGAAATTACCCAAGGCAATAGCAGATTTTGTGACCCATGTAACATAACACAAGGTAATTTTTGCTTCTCCTGTTACCAAGAAAAAAAATTAATGTTGTGATTAAAAAATGTTTCATCACATCGCTACAACTTTTGGCAGCAAAATGTTTTACCAAATTTAATTAGTGACAGTCACAAGGAATATAAACTCCACTTGGACTGTTCTTCTATGTCCCTGTAGACCTAAGTATTACCTGGACATATTGGACGCATTATATATATATATCAAATAATCGTCCTCTATAATTTTTAATATCCGATCCAAATTTATCTGAAAAATCTAAATATGAAGAAGTATGTCCTTCTATGCGTATAAATTGTACAAATTTTGTGGTATAAATTGCTCAAGTTTGGGGCCTCCGGCGGCCGCCAGCAGCTTAATCCGCCTTTGGGCATTGCAAGACTATTTTCCTTCCCGATTGAATGAGGGAGTTATTCAGTAAGTCTGCGCTCAAACTCAGTGAATATAATATCGTCATTATATCCTGTGATTGTATTAATGACAACTAAAGAATCCAACACAATAGAACCAATTTCTGACAGAATATGCATAACAAGTAATTTATGTGTACTGTTTGTAAATATCTGAAACAAAAATGTTTTTATTTATTATGCAGCCCTGTGCAGAACGAATTTTTTACGAAAGTTCAACAGAAATCCAAGATCTAGAGAATGTAACAGATTTTGTAAGCCAGCATGTTCGTAAGTTGTACTAAAATTTGTTTAACTTTTTAAAACTATTATATTATTCAAATAGTAGAGAAAACTTCATCCCCTTTCTCAATATTAGACATGTTTTTATTTCAGCGATATTCGATATGATTTGACTGTTTCTCGTTCTGAATGGCCAAATAGTCAGCATCAATACTTTATTTTGAAGAGATGGCCACTTCTGAGAGAGAAATTCGGATCTATGGCATCAGACGGCAATTATAGTGGTCAAGGAGATGGTCAAATGCCTTTTGATTTAAAATACATTAAGTAATTATTACATTCTTATAATTGACATAAGTATAAAATTTATAATACTTTTTTAGATAATGATGATAATTCATCATATAATGAGATATGTTTTACAAAAATATACTTTTTTTTTACTAAACATAGAAAGCATCGTCGATATGTATAGAATAATAGCAATTAAACAATTATATTTTCCTTTTATCATCGTAGTATGTAAGTGTGAACTTGAATAATTTTACTGTAATTCATTCTGTAATATATAAAGAGACTAGATTAAACTGATGTAGAAAGAATCCCTAACAACTGATTATAACACGAGTTTTTAACAAAATAAAATGAGTAAATTTTCCAAAAAATTTACTTTTGTAAATGACAATAGCAGTGAAGACTTAGAAACTAAACTTGACTGCAATTACGAGCTTAAATCAAATGAAAAAAAAATATTTTATTAAAATCTAAAAAATGATAAGCAAATTGTAGTATATGTATACTGAAACCATATTGAATAGAATTCTATGATTTAACTTTTTTTATCTAACAATGCTAATCAAACTTTTTGGGGATTCTCTTTACAACTTTTCAAGCACTTCAAGGTGAAAAAATCCATAAAAATTATTTTAAAAATTTGTTATTCCACAGTCCTGTACTTTGATTGCTTTACATAGCAAAAAGAAATATTTTCGACAACTGTGAAAAAACCACTGGCACGCTTTAAGTTTTATGCAGTTTCTATGACCATACTTGTACAATTAATTGCAATTACCCCATAAAAAGTCGGCAGGGCCGGCCGGAGCAAAAACTGTAAATATTAATTTACAGGGTATTGAAAAAAACTTGATACGATAAAATATTAATAATTCTTATTTTGATATTTATTACATTCCACATGAAACACGAGTATTCCTTTTAAATTTGAAAAGACTTTATTTTCCCACCTCACAATAAAAACGCGGTTTTTACTTTTCTTTCAAGTTAAAATGCTAATTATCTATGATGTGTATGTATCTAACCTTGTCTTGGTCGATGTATGCTAAAGGTATGACAACAATTCTAAAGTGGATTTTATACATAAAACTTTAGACAAGTTTAGATTTTAAAAATAGACATTTAGATTAAAACAAAAATGAAACCATTTTTATTTTTACAACATCAGTTAGCGGTGTAGGGGGCGTTATGTACTTTCACAGTTCGCAACCTTCTCGGGCCAGTCTTGGAAGTCAAATATATTCATAAAACATATAAAGACCAGTGTATGAACGAGGCCCGATTGAGTGAATGAATTTTTATTAATAAAGCCCTATGAAGTTACTCAAGGACTATTTGCATCGGACTTTTTTAATTTTGAGCCATGGTCAAGTGACGAGGATGACACCTCGGAAGGTACCCTACTTTCCTAGCTTACACAATACGCCAACGACGAATGAAGTCAGAACTCAATTCAACTGCCAAAGATATGAAGTTATGAAAGATACTGGGAAAGATAAAAATACTCAAGAAATGACCATAAACTTTTTAAAGGAATGGTCAACTTATGACCATACATACATAGCAATAGCCTAAGAGCAATTACCTATTCCCATGAGTATTCCCCAAAGGATTAATTGCTTGTGTCAGTTGTTTCAAATAATAGTGTGTGCCTATTTTCTTACTCAAATTAAACTACGCTAAATTGATATGTACTTCCGTATTTTAAGTACCAAGTGGGAACATATCTTTTCTTTGGCACAAAACACACACACTTAATCAAAACATTTTAACCTAAAACTTTTTTTATAACTTAATATAACCCAAAATTTGCATTTTCTTTCAGGTCCAATTTTTTGAGAGTTCACGTATTTATTCAAGAAATGAACTATCTCTCTGTAAAGGACGTTCCAGCATATTCTGTAAGACTGTATATCATTTTGAATATTTCGTATTATCATATATATTGTTCATTGTTACTAAGGAAAGCGGGGAGAGGGAGAGATTCGATTTATTATATCTATAACAAAAAAACTCACAATCAGCATTTGGATTCAATGGATAGATTGATCAGGGTAAAGATATGTATTAAACAGCTTTTATTCAGATAAAATATACAAAATATAAAAAGCCCTTAATTCGTATCGAAGTGAAGAGCTCTTTTTGTAAGAAAATATAGTTTTGGACGATACAAATTTCTGTCGTAAATTATTTACTAGAACAATCTGAAATAAATACGAAACATCATATCAAAAAATTATTTAGACCATTTTCTTCAGAGCAAAATTTCTTCATAACATCTCAAAATATACATCTATTATCTAAATTGATAAGGAAGTTGAAATGGGTAAATCAGAACTCGTAGTTAATTAAATTTTCCTTAAATATATCTATATTCACTCAAGAGCCAAAACATTATGACCACCTGTCAATAACGAGTTGGCCCACCTTTGGCGCGCAACACAGCTTCAACCCGCCTTGGCATGGATGTCACAAGTCCTTGGTAGATGGCCGGAGACAGATTGTACCAGATGTTTAAGCAACGGTCACGCAAATCCGAGGTATTGCAAATTGGTGGTCTTTGAACTCTGAGCTGCCGTCCCATGACATCCCAAATGTGTTCTATCGGATTGAGATCCGTTGAGTTAGGCGGCCAGGACATTAACTGGAATTCAGCATCATGTTCCTAGAACCACTCCAACACAATTTTAGCCTTGTGACACGGGGTGTTGTCCTGTTGGAACATTCCATTTCCAGCTGGAAAAACAGAGGCCATGTAAGGGTGCAACTGGTTTCGTAATGATGTTCAGATACCCTGTAGCATTCATGGTCTGCTCTACCACAACCACGGGTCCCAGAGACGCCCAAGAGAACGTCCCCCAAAGCAAAATACCGCAACCAGCGGCCTGTGTATGACCTACTGTACATTGAGGGAGCAACTGTTTGCATGGAAGACGGCGTATCCTGACAAGGCCATCGACCTGATGAATGACAAACCATGATTCATCTGACCAAGCAAATCTCTCCCACTGATCCATGAACTAGTCGCGATGTTCCTGGGCCCAGCGCAGGCGCAGTTGGAGATGACGTTTGGTCAACAAAGGCACACGAGTGGGACGTTTGCTGCGTAGCCCCATATCTAACAGTGTGCTCCGATACTATTCTACTTGGTCCTGCATTGTATTGGGCTGTCAGCTGAGCCACTGTCTCGCTCCGGTTTTGCTTCACCATGTGAGACAGTCTCCGACGACCTTTTCTTTGATAGCGTGTGGACGTCCAACACCATGTCGTCTACTGCTGGTTTCACCGTCATTCATCCACTTGGCATAAGTACTAACAACTGTAGATAGCGAACAACCCACGAGTCGTGTAGTTTCGGAAAAACTTGTTCCGAGCCTTCGAGCCATTACAATCTGCCCTCTATCAAAGTCGCTTAGATACGCAGTCTTTCCCATTCCACACAGAAGTACAAGAATGATTCTTCAGACTCTCCAGCAGCAGTTAAATACCACTTCCACCTGATCACATGCCTTCCACGTCATCCAGGCGAGTTCATTGCAAAATGTAGGGATGGTCATAAAATTTTGGCTCTTGAGTGTATATAACTGGATGCTAAATAAAAATACCTAAGAATTTGTGCAGAAAATTTATATAGAATTTAAAATGAATGATTTTTGGCAAAATTTTAGCTGACTAGCGATATAGTCTACTTTAAATTTCATAGGAACAAATGCCGAGAATGTAAGCTTCTCTGGATATTTTCTGCCATAATATTTTGTAATTAAGTTAACTTCTTCATCCTGTCACATTTGGAATTACTGAAAACAAAGAAATTTATTTATACTCAACCACCGTTTTGTACGAACTACAACATCACGTATTTTATTGCAAATAAGTATTCTTTAAATAAAAAGGTAAAAAGACTTCTTACCTGCCTTCTTCCAAAAGACCGATGGAGAGTTGGTTGTTTTATACTTGATTAGAGGGAATGGACAGTATCCAAAATAAAGAAGCTATTTTAATTTTTCAAGTAAAATATATTGAAGCATATGTACAGATAAGAATTCAACGCGCGCTCTTACTAAAAAAAAACTACGTCCGCTTTCTAATAATTCTTATAACACACTGGAGCTGGTGTGGTTGAGTCTCCCGTTAATCTCAAGACTTCTAGCTAGATGTATGAAAGCCAAGGTATTTATTACATACAGAAACTTTTATAAATATTCATAGGAAGTGAAATATGAACATATATAACTCTACTCCTGATTCAATCAATTCTTGTTGACACACAGTGATAAAAATTGTTTCTTTAAAAAATAAAGTTTTAGAATTTTTAAGCGAAATATTCTTAGTATGATAAACAGCATTAAAAAATTTAATTGATAAAAATAAAAATCAGTTGCTTATAAAATTAGTAGTGCCAAATAATGTAGGTAAAATAAGAGCAGTATTAAATAAATGATATGTATTGATAATCTTTAAGGCAATTATCTTTGTACTGCATGGATCTAAACTAATTATTTTTGCTTACAAGCGTTTTTTTTTTACTTCAAAAAGTTCTATGAGTTTCTAAGCAATGTTAAAATTTTATTTATTAGATAATTGTTAAAATATTTTCATTATTATGAATTTTTAATTTTAGTTAAACATTTTTAAGCTTCAAGACAAAGAAAGTTTTGTAATTTATGAACCATAGTAAAACATGCAAGCAAAAATTTTGCAACTATAGTTGAAGGACTTTGTTAAACACGCAATTTTACCATTGCTCTTTTGATACAAAATCGCTTCAGACATTGTGATGAGATAATTTTTATTTTTCATTTTATAGAATTTAAATTAAATCTTTTGCTTGTATGATATTACGTTTTCCTGTTAAGAGAAGACACATTAATGCTTTTCGTTTAAAAATAAGGAATCATCATTAATATTTTTTTATGTTTTAAGAATCACCATTTCTTGGATTTTTCTTTGCAAGAGATCTTGTCAAGTTTTTGTGATCAGTGAGATTAGATGTACATTCAACTTTTTTGTACCGATTAAATTTTAAAGGTTTTATGTTATAAGAAATTTCCGCAATAACAAATTGTTCCAGTTTGGATTATTTATTTTTTGTAAAAGATTTTTTCTAGGATTTCTCAATAAGTGAGATTAGCTTGATATTCAACTATCTTGTGTTGGTCAAATTTTAAAAATTATAAGTTCTTCCTGTTTCTAATTACTTCGGTAGTAATCAAAAACTGTGAAGAACGAGTGTAAATGTATACAAAGGTTTATACGATCGAGAAGTAACTAAATGCTATCGTACGAATTCAAAAAGGGCAAAAAAAGCACAAATTGCATGGGAACCAAATCCAATTGAGTCTGTTATACACAGATGGTTAAAACAATGAAAAACTTTGTCAATTTGTTGATAACATTGATATTGAAAAATGGATAAACGGAAAAATGGTCTAAAATAGAGGAAATATTGTTAAAAATGTTCTAGATGAAGAGGTATCAGATGATGAAAAAGATGTATCTGGCTTCACAATTTATCACTTCTTAGGCCCTCAAAAAGTAACAGAATTATTACTAAATTCTTTTGAGCAGCAGGGATCTCGAATTAGGGCAAAACAAATAAGTTCTACCATGCAAGAGATTATGAAACAAAATGTAAGGGGGAAAAAACCCATTATCACATAGAAGTATGGTTAATAAAACAATCAACTCGACTTTCTTTTATATTTTGTCAAAGTATAAGGCATTATTTTATTTTTCTCTCGTGACAGACTCAAAATTTCATATCAGTGATGAAACTTATTCTATATATTGCTCTTTTTTATATTAATACTGTAGCTCATAGTTCACTCAAACGACGATTTAGTAAGCATAGACTACGGTGTGTTAATGGAGTCAAGACTATTTATAAAAATTATAACACATTTTTCTTTTTCTTTCAGACTTCTCAGTTGTTTGCTGATCTAGGAGGCTGTTTGGGTCTGTACATAGGAGTTTCATTATTAACAATTTTAGAAGTGTTTGAATTATTCAAAAGCATCTTCTTCATAATCCGAAAGAAAATATTGACAAAAGTCAAGCCCAAGGGAAGTAAAAAAAATAATCATGTCGGATTGCATTGGGCAAATATTCGATCACAAAAATATAACTCGGGAAATAAACAAAGTGGACTGGCAGTGCATGTAAGAAAACATCAGCATGAGTAAGTTTTTTAAGTGCATAATATTATATATATGTACAAAGTCTGATTTAATATTTCTAAAAATTGGATACTTGGCATTTAGACTTGTAAAAAATAGCTTGTTTCCGCTCCCCCCCCCGTTGAATCTATATTAGAAAAATAAAACTAATGACTATTAAATATGGAATTTCATAATTAAGAAAGTATTAATTTTTCTGAAAAATATTTTCCATTTCTGTATAAAGGTTTCCTTAAAAAAAATGTCTTTTCATATCAGATTATGAGCACTGCTTTATAAGGACAGAGGGGTGGGGAAGTGTGTTCAGACGAAGAGAAAACAGATTTATGTGAGGCACTATTGCGTGTAAAATATATAGAGAGAAAAGAAGCACTTGTGGGTTCTAAATTATTTTATCGTAGCGCTCGTCACACATAGTGTGTTTACATCTTGTAATCCATCTGCCAGGTCAGATTCTCAAAACCAGTCTAAGGGGGTTGCCATATTCTCTTAAGGACCCACAGTCGGGTTTACAACAGAATATCAGTCTTTATCTAAGACTAGGGGTCTTCAACCCGTGGCCTACTGAAGAAATTTTAGTGACCCCCTCATTTGAATCTGAGGTAATTTCAAGAAAAAATTATTTGTCTTTTTGTCGTAGAGAACGTCATTTTTTTTCCCTCTTATTCTTGATATTTAAAACATTTTACAAACATGCTTGTTATCCATTATAGATAAAAAAATTTTAAAATGATGAACTTTTTAAAAACTTCGTTATGTTAAATAATTTTACACTCAAATCCATAAATTAAGGATAATTCAGTCATGTAGAAATCGTACTTTAAAATATATAAATATATCACCCGTAAAATAACTACACACATCCTCAAGAATCATGCAAATTGCAGGAAGCCACCAGATGACACCAATAGTATATCACAATGACGAGAATGTAAAAGGGAGATATATAAGGAATACAGGCAAAGAAGTAAAATTGTTCGCAAGCGCTTTATAAGCCTTTCAGTGCAACAACAGCATAGTTATGACACAAAGGACGATTTTGGATGATTTATTATGTGGCAGAATTATCGGCCATCTGAAATGTGAGTGTACCTAGCTGGAAGTATTCGAGGAACTTAGAATTGCCCAGAGTGTCATCTCCAGGCTTTGGCAACAATTCCAAGATGATGGTAATGCGAGTAGACATTACAGCACAGGTCGCCTCTAAATAACAATGCCGAATGAGAACTGGTATTTGGCAGTTACTGCCAAAAAAGTCAGAGTACAGCATCAGACCTGTCTCGTCAGCCACTGGAACAGCAGTTTCAAGGCAGACCATGTACAGACGCTTAGGGCAGATTGGTCTACATGCTCGTAGATCTGTTCCACTTACTGCAACTAATTGTCGCTTGAGGTTAGCCTGGAGTAGAGAGCATACATTATGGACACTGCAACAGTGAGCTTGCGTTGTTTTCCGATGAGTCCAGGTTTAGCTGCGAGATTCGACTATTCTCTCGCATCCAGGTTTAGATGCGAGAGAATAGTCGACTTCCTTCGAAAAACTGTTCAGGTTGTGCCTTACATCAATGATGCTGTACATCTAGGGTGTCAAACTCAAAGGCTAACTAGGGCCAAACAAACAAGGTTTAACTTTAGGTGGGCTGCAAAAAAATCAATATTTATAGAAACGTAAGTTTATATTGAATAACACATTATAACAAACATAAAACGGCAAGAAAAATTTAATGTTTTCATCCTGACACTTAGCATCTCTTCCCTACTACTATCTTACCTATTTTGAAAGAAATTTTGATGTTTTGTTATACAATGTGTGCGGATATACTGACAGGGTTGCAAAAATATTTGTTATGGGTAACGAGTTTGACACCCCTGCTGTACAGGAATGGGTGGAGTGAGTGTCTATGAAGTCTTTCTAATAGCAACCAACCACACACAAAGATTTGTATTTTGAGCAAGGTGGCACCATTGGGAACATGAAAGGAATGTCATTTGTAGAAGCATTTCGACAGTTCTAATTTTGTGTGAAAAAAGAAAAGTTTTGTTGCATTCAAATGAGCTTAGTTCCTCAGCCTAAAGCAACTGCTGAGCATAAGACAAAGCACACTCAAGACCATTTTAAGGGAGTTGCCATATTCTCTTCGGAACCCAGGATCGGGTTCTCCACAAAAATCATTACGGCTCCGGTCGACATGCCAGCACGAAATCACAAGCATTTTTACTTTTCTACTCAAATCTAGGTTATTGTATTTAATTTCATGCAATAAAATGCATTTGAAAGAACGAAAAAAATTAATATTTCTCTGAAATTCAATTATTTTTCTGAGATTTAAAATTTTTTAAATAATTGAAAATTTACATCAGGTGCACCAATCATAAAAATGTTTTGAATACAATTAGATAAACAAAGTAAAAAAAGGCAAACATTCATTTTTCTTTAGTGCTCTTTCAAATTAGTTTTCTTGTGAGTAATTAGAAAAGTTAGTACTACAAATTTGGAAAGAGGGGAAAGAAAACATGAAACTTCTTATTGCGGAAGGATACAAGAAATTTCCTGTGTCTTATTAATGAGTAGTGATTTATGACTCATTTGGTGGGTTATGTATGATAAATGTAGTTCTCTTAGAATATGTAATCTTTAAAGGATATCTGGAAAAAGAATTTGTTCAAAATCCTGTCGTTCCATTATACAAGTTAACAAAAAAGTTCTTGCCATTTTTAATGACCCAAAAGAACATGACATACAAACAGCGTAGCCTATTGTTTAGACCTCGAAGTAATTACCATCGGCATCCAGCACCTTCTGCCAACGTGTCTCCAGTTGTTCAATCCCCTTGCGGTAAAACTCGGGGTAGTGGGATGCAAAGAAGTCCGTGAGAGCTTGGCGCACGTCTGCTTCATTGGTGAAGGATTTACCGCGAAAATGATTGTCCAGGGAATAGAAGAGGTGGTAATTTGATGGTGCAAGGTCAGGTGAGTAAGGAGGATGGCACAAAGTCTCCCAACCAAGTCGCTGTACCGTATTCCTGTCCCCTCGCGCTATCATGCAATAACAGTACACCCTTTCGATTAACCAGTGCTGGCTTTTTCTGATGCAATGCCTGTTGTACACGTTCCAATTGCTGCGAATACAGGTCCGCAGTGACCGTTTGGCCCATTGGTAGCAACTCATAGTGAACCACTTGACAAGTACACCAGACACAAAGCATAATCTTGCGTAGGTGCATAGGTGGTCTTGCGCTGTGCGGGACAGTATCCTGGGGGTGACAACCAATGTTTGGAACACTTGGGTGTGTCATACAGGACCCACTTCTCGTCACTGGTCAGCAGCCGATTGAATATGGATGCGCTACGGTGGCGAGAAAGCAGCGATAAACAGGCTGCCACTCATTGTTGCTTATGGACTTCCAACAGCGTGTGAAGAACCCACTTGCTCAGCCTGAACGTCTTACCTAAAGGGTGCAGATAAAGTCTAACCGTTTCACTAAAAGTATTGAATTGTCTGGCAAGTTCACCACACGTTTGACTACTGTACTCCTCAATGGCCACCTGTAGGGCTTCGTCATCCAAGGCCTGTAGTCGTCCTGTTCGAACTTTATCACAGAGGGACAAATCTCCCGACCTGAATTTTTGAAACCAATGCCATACCGTACGTTCACTGACAGCAAACGCTGGACATATTCTGCGACTTGATGCAGCGGCTGATAAGCCCACTTTGAAGTCGTAAAGTAAACAACCCCGAACGAGCTCCTTCGATACGTCCATTTCGCTTCGCTAGTTCCGATTGATGAATGTGAGCAGTGGACCTGCGTTTATAACAACTGATATTCCTACTCTCGACTGACGGTTTCTCAATCACGTCATACACGAATTTGCATACTTATTCTCACTTCTTTCAATTGAAACGCGCAAACGGCAAAAACTTTTTTGTTTACCTTGCAAAATATGACTCTAGTTTCTTACTTAAATATCCGTAATTATTCAGTGTTTAAAACGTAATACATATACGATTTTGGGGAAAGCTAACTTCCGGTTGTTGTAATATTTTAACTGAAAAACATTTATAAAATACTTTAAGCAAATTAAGGTTTATTAATAAAGTGAGAAGTGATTATTGTTACGTTGATAGGGGTTCGAGGATTTTATGCAAATCAGTCACAAAGAACAAGACAGTTTTTAAGAGCGATGAGAATTTATTGTCGCAAAAACAATCCTTGAAATACAGGATGCAACAGCAATATTCACAGAATAAATCTCAGGTCTTCACACCTTCAAAAGCACTCAGACACAATACACTCAGTATCTAAAATACACGTATGTAAAAGATTATTCACAAGCACAGCCAAGCTAATCGGTAATCACGGTAAAGGCAAATTTACTAATCGCTAGTCAAAACAATACTCACTAATCGCTGGTTGAAACAAGACTGACTTGCTTCGGTGAGCATCTCTGTAGGCCCTTCGAGAAAAATCCGCTTGTGTCATAGATCGTGAAACTAGTGGAGAAATCCACTAATTTCTAGAAGAATCCAGAGGGTCTCGAACACGCCAAAAATGATGCCAACTTGGCTCTATCGCCAAGATTTTGCCAAGTTCCCATTGAATTGTCATTATAACGTAAGGGATGGCGTTGCTTGTGAATATTACAGTTTTAACATAAATAAATACAGCATAGAGTAATATAAAGGCATTACACATCCAAATACAAATTATTTACACTATTTTATACAAAATTCGTAACAGTATTATTCAGCTATATCGTAAATATATTAGAAGGGGTATAATGTGAATAGGTTTTTAAATAATTAAATTGTAAATTTTTATAATTAACTTATAAGGCAGAATAAGTTCAAAGTCGTTGTTTGCTTAATTTTATAAAATTTATTTTTATAAAATCAAGCAAATAATTTAACTTATTTTCAATTCAATTTTACTATGCATATAAATATTACACAATGCAACACTTGATTCAGTTTAATTGTACATACTTATAAAATGGAATTAATATTATTCAATGCATGTTTCATAATTTAACAATGATTTGATTTTTCAAAATAACCCCAAAAATAACTATAGAAAAATTGTTGAATAATTTTCTAAAAAATTTATTCATCTATATAGATTGATTAAAAAACATGAATAATTTCCAAAGGGATGAATAATCTTTTCTTGATAATAATTTGACAAAAAATAAAAGATTGAGTTAAGATTATTTTTTAACTTCCCTTTAAAATAACTTTCAAGTATTAAATATATTTTTTCTTAACATTAATCTTTAAATCTGACATTTTGTTAGCTAAACTTGTGTTTGACTTATTTCTTTTTGCAAAGAAGTTAGCTGAGAAAATTTATTTATGTACAGAGTTGTCCTTGAAAAGAAACTCAATTATTACAATCTTAAATGCTTTGTAAAAATTATATATACAACTCCAGATAACATTTTTACACAAATGTTGTACAACATATATAACATTTTGAAGCTTGAAATTTTTTAACTCTTTGATTTGAATCGGATATACAACTTTATTTATAACAAATGTTTGGAAATTCTACCGATCGCAATGTTACTTTTTTATGTATAAGCTTTCAAAATCAGTTTTTCTATATCTGGCTGTTATAAGTACTCCATAATTATTACTTCTTATCAACAAATAAAATTTAAAAGGAGCTTTAGTTCTGAAAAGAACCATTTGTTTTAGTAAAATCAATAAAGGTTTGAATAAATTCAATACAAAAATGTCCATTTAAGACATAATTAATTCAGATCTATTTAGCTCAGTTCAGTATTTGGCCATTGAGATGTTGAATACCTGGTCAATGCCTTATTTTTTTGTTCAATTTGCTAATATTTATAAATTTGTTCTCGAATAATTCTAAACGCAAAAAAAAGCTCTTACTTGTCCAGAAAAAGTCAGGTAATCATGAATGAACACAACTTTTTTTCAACATCACAGATATGTAACACATTTTACCCTGAACATAAAATCATAAAGTGAACAAAACAAAATGACTGCAAGGTTGCTACACTTTAAGTTTCACCCCCCCCCCCACACACACCAAATGATCAGGGGTTACATTCTAAATTCACTAAAAATTTCAAAAGGTACACAAGTAATTATTAAATATGCATTTAAAGAGTAATTGGATTCAAAACAAATACATATAAATTCAAAACAAAGGCATAAGCAATACAGATTCTTTATTAATTCTGAGGTTATATAATAATCAAACAGGTTTCTTAATAATTGAATTTTGAGTTTTTATTTCATACAA
Source organism: Trichonephila clavata (assembly GCA_019973975.1). Lineage (NCBI taxonomy): Eukaryota > Metazoa > Arthropoda > Arachnida > Araneae > Nephilidae > Trichonephila > Trichonephila clavata. The sequence goes on from BMAO01008191.1 coordinate 535,737, forward strand.
GAATGTATTTTACCATCCCTGCCAGGAAATACATCAACAATTTTACTCAGTTTCCACAAATGCTTCGAAATTTTTTTGTCATTAATTTTACTCTCGAATTTTGCCTGTAATCAAAATTAAGCCCTAGCAGGGGGTAAACTATTTACTCTACCTCCTAAAATCCTGAGAGATGGAGCAAGAGATTCAGGTTCATTTAAATCGGAAAAAATATATGTAAGAGGATGAGAACAAATTCAATTTCAATTAAAAAAGGGCCTCCATCTCTTCAAGGGATAGCATAGTTTTACAAACAGTCTTTCATAAAACAAGCTTTGCCAATAGAATTAGTCTTTGGTAAGTACCACCCCACCAAGCAGCCCTTTCTGTAATAAGCTACCAGTGGATTTTGTGGTAGGCATAGAAAGATTTCACTGCGGAATCACTAATAACATTCTACAAGTTATTCAGTTCTAGTTCAGATCTTTTTAAAGTTTTTGCATTATCAGTCAAGATTTCCGAGCACACAATTTACGAGGAATAACAAAGCACTGAAATGCCATGAGAAATGTTTCAGTAGAAAAGCTGTCCACTAGTTCTAAATAAAGAGTGTGAGTTATACACCCCACATAAATAAAACTATGTAATTTATATTCTAGCACAATATAGCTGACAATAATTCTAATCTTGGGAGCAACAGTTTTCAAAGAAGTTTTTCTATTCTTAGAAGCAACAAATAATATTATAATTTCTTTATTAGATGTAGTCTCATGGATAAAAGCTACTGTTCCATATGCTTTTATGCTGGCATCAGAAAAAAGGAGAAGTTAAAGTGTTTCAAAATTGCTCACTAAAAAGTCAGAAAAATAACATTGTGACACTGAGAAGTCGGTCAACCCCAGGTAATTTCTTCACACCAATCAGCCCAAAGTGTTATTATGTCATCAGGAAGACTTTCATCCCACTCTACACTCATAGACCATACTTTCTGAACCTAGTACTTTATTCTGAGAGTAAAAGGTCCCAAAAATTGGATCGAAGATTCAACCTAAAACTTGCAAAATAAATCTCTTTGTATCAACTCTTCTTGAGAAAAAGTCAATTAACTGCTTAATATCGAAGTATAGAAACTCTCCACTGTCCCAGGTTGTACTCAAAATTTTGTAAAGCAACCTAACTTTTCAAAATGAGGATTTTCATCCAAAATGTTTCCTTTATCTTGCCATGCCATGTGCAAGAATTTTGATTTTATTCTCCCCTTGTGTAGAGATATACTGACATATTTAAATTTTTTTTATCATTTCTAAAGAAATCCTTAACGCTTGATTTACGGACGATTGAGGTCCTATAATTATCATGTAAAAAAATATTTTCATTAAAAAATTCTAACTGTATTTGTGTACTTTCCTGAATACTTCTTGAAATGATGTATCATAGTAGCAACCACCAAAAAGGGGCTACTACTAAAACTTAACAGAACTCTGGAGAACCGATATACCGACTTATCCTGCTAATTTAACATTATTTGTAAAAACGTCTGTTTGAGGTCGACTGTGAAAGCAACCACATTTAATCTAAAACTTAAATGTCAAATTCAGGATGAAAATTTGGCCCTATATAAAGACAACTATTCAGAGTAGGGGATTTTGCATCATGTGAAGAAACCATCATTTATTATACGTAGTTGGCTATAGAAGGGCGATCTTTTTCAATTATTTCTTAGCGAGAAAGATAAAATATGACGTTGTTTGGGTCACTATCTGAACTTGGGACAAACTCTATGATACCTTGTTTGCAAAACCTACATTTTGTACCAAATATTTTCATAATACATCTCGATATTCAAGAAACAGATTAGGATTTTTCTGAAATCTCTGAGTAGGGTGAATATATTGCTGCTTGAGCTGATCCACCCAAATAATTGGGTAAAGAATTAAACTTCTGAATTTTAGAAAGATTTAACCATGTACAGAAACTTTAAATGTATTCCACAAATTTAGATGCTGAGTGTTCTGACCAAAATATTAACAAATCGAAAGTTAAGGTAACTACGCAATTTTTTTTTTTATAAAGAGGATTGGAATAAGGAATTGACATTTGACCTAGATTATTACTAGTATTATCTTTAAAAAACTTTATTTCCATTTTCCCTTATTTTCTTACACCCAAGAAAAAGGCTTAATGATTCCGTTGAAAATACTCTTATATAGAAGACACCTCCAGCTCATAATCCTCCATCCTTAATTTGTCTATCTATTGTTCAGATTTATTATTTTTTTTTATCAGCATATTCTTCCAAGTTCCAAATCAATGTCAACATTTTCACACAGTTGTCTATTTGATTAACTCAGTAATGAATTCCCATGTGATAATGCTCTATTTTTTGAATTCTACATTCTCCTTTTTTGTGATCTATTTTTTAAAAAAATAAAGGTATTTTGCCAACCTTGTATTGAAGTAATCCAAAAATATCTTGAATGTGTCACTAGATTAAGTTGTTCATCATTATCATAAACTTTCAAGTATCCCAAACTCTGAAAATATCCTGTTCACTCACACAATATTTTATTTCAGAAATATTGTTTTAAAACTATTTGTTTTTTTTTTTGGACAGAAATGCTGGATTTCATCCCAGGTATGCCTCTGCTCTTCGACAACTTCCAAGTCCTATATTAATAAAAAGGAGTAGTAACAATTTTTCAGCATTTACTTTACCATGATTAATGTAGCAAATATATAAATAATGCTTTGTATTTTAGTTTAATTTACAATAAAACTTGATTGTTTCAATACTTCAGATCTACACAAAAAAATATTTTACATTCTCAATCCATAATAATTCAATAGACTTTTAATAATTTCTTTACATATTCTTTTTAACAAAACATACTTGAGAAATCTAAATCAACTATCTTTAGAACATGTAGTTTTTTAAAGTACCTAAAGTAATAAATTCGTCGAGCCTTGAGAACATGTTATTTAAAGTACCTAAAGTAATAAATTTGAAAATAAAATTTTGAATAATTACTTTGTGAAGAATCTATAACACCATACTTTTGCAATATAATTTTCTCTCTCAATTTTTAAGGTTTTTTTTAAAAATAAATAAAACTGTCATTTCACCTACAAAATTAAATATTTAAATCAATTACAAGAACATAAAGGTATACTGCACAGATGGCATAGTGGTTAATGACACAGACTGTTGTGCCATAGGGCCTGGGGCACTCTAAATATTCGTCGAGCCGAAAGTCCTCCCTCAAAATCAGGGTGGAACAAAGCCAAAATGTACTGTCACCTGCATGGTGCTCAAAACGGTGACTAATAACAGAGGAAAACTAGTCCCTTGCCACAATGAGTTTTGTGGGTCTCAATCTGACATTGTTGATCGGGTATAATGGTATAGCTACAACTTGCTTTGAGACAAGTTTGAAGTTTTTAAAAAAATAAGTTTAAGCAAATGATATGAAATCAATATATTATAATGTTTCAAATTCTAAATTTACAAGTAACAATTTTTTTTTTTTTGCTTTCATTTTAAAATAAATACAAAAGAAATGATAAATAATATATATATTATTTTATTTCAACAGAATTTATGAAACAAGATTAAATTTGTCACATTCCCATTTACATTATAGTTCACTTTTTAGGATTTTGATTTTTTGGGAACTTTCCTCACACTTCATAAAAAAAATAGGAAAGAGCCAGTATTTTCCATGGAAAATTTATCAGGTCCACATCTAGCCAGTATTTTTAATGATTTTTTTGGATATGATCCATGCTTAACTTCAAAAGTGAATATACTCTTCCAGTTGCAATATGTGTCTGACCCTTTTATTACTCAAATATATTTCAAGCTCAAAGTGTTACTCTTAAAGATATCAATATGTTTATTATGTAAAAAAAAAATCTTTCACTATTTAGAAAAGAAAAAATTTAAATCAGTTAACATATATCTATATTTAATTCCAATTTTTCAAAGCCTTATATTTTAGCATTAAAGATTACAGATAATAAATTAACAATTAAGACAAATATTGGCATACAATATAAAAACACTCTTGATAAAAAAAAAAAGATCCGGCTACAGGTTTGCTATTAATGAGAAAAAATTCACACAATATGCTTTGTAGCTTTTGTATGAAAAAAAATTCTATAAAAAGATCAATATCCAAGCTTAGTTAAATAAAAGATGTTTGAAAACACGAGTAATGTAATAAAGAAACATTGCTTTCTAAAACATGAAATTCTTCTGCTATTTTACCTAAATTTATTTGATTTTACAGTGTCTAGTTTACATAGTGACTGCACTCTAGCATAATTTAAAAAGATAAAATAATATACATGGCTACTTATATACAGTGGAATTAATTTAGTACATTTTAATATTATCTGATAGTAAATATTATGACATGATTAAAATTATAACTGTTAAATGAACTGTTCCACAATTATATATATGCAGGATAGCAATTTGCAATTACTAAAATAAAAACTTGACAAAAATTTTAAAAGAATAAAACAATATAAATACATAACAATTTTATTAACTATGACCCCATAGTGAGAAACAGACCCAAATTCATTTAAAAAACAAAAACCTTAAAAAAATATTAAAATTCCAGCCTGCGAGCTACATCACCAAGTTTCGTAACAGAATCAAAACTTGAATAGGACAAGGGACTTGATAATACATTGCGAGGCTATAAAAGATAAAAATAAATGTTGACATTCAAATATAAGTCATAACTTTTTACTGAATCAAAATTTTTTAAAAGAATCTGCAGCAGTAACAAGTTTTTCCCCTGTAATATTACTTATTTAAAGGTAAACATTAAGGTATCTGACTACCATAAAATTGTTAAATTTTGCCAAAAATTGCCATTTTTTTTATGATTTTATTTTATAGGCCATCTTATTAGCTTTATAAAAATACCAAGTTTATTATTTTTCGTTCACTAGAAAGAAACTATAAGTGTTTTAGTAAAAGCAGATGTCATTTTTTGAAAATGCTCAAACGGGGCCAGCGATTGCTAAAAAAGTTTTGAAAATTATTAACTGCAATTTTTTGTGTATGTTCTGTATAATAGTAGAAGTGTTTTAATCCTCAGATTTATCAATCACTGTTTTATTACAAAATTTACAGTCCCTTACGTTAATATAATCAGTTTTTTTAAACAATTTCATATAATAACTACGATAAAGTGCTCTAGTTTTTGTAAAAATTAAAATATCTCTTATCCGGAATGTTATTTCAAAAATGAATAAAATAGCAACACATCAGAACTGAAAATTTGCTCATAAACTTTTGGTTTCAGAATGGGCCGTGTTTATGTTATTTTTCGTAAATTTCTACCAATTTTAGTAATATTTTCTCTTTCTCTTCTTAATTTTAGCATATTTTTCTTAAGATGTACAAAAAAAATCTAAAAACAACAAAAAATTCCCATATCTTTTATTTTTTTAAAGTTGTTGCAAGTAGTCAGATACCTTAAACTCTGTACTTAACAATTACATACATTTCAATTATTGAAAATGGACAATAATGTACTCAATCATAAACCTTCTTTTTAACATTTATGAATGCTTACATACTTACAGCTAAACTCATACTGCTTTAAAAAACAATTAAACAGAGAATTGTGTAATTCTTAAATTAAAAGTAATTAAAGCATAACTATTTTTTAGCATGAACCACATTAACCAGAAAAATAACATTTGAAACCCATAGAAGAGTATACACACACACACATGTTTACACTAATTTCTACCTACAGTAGACCACAAAAGTGTTTGTAGACTTGCAATTTCCTCTAAAATTTAATGTTTTAGACTAATAAAAATTAATACATGGAAATTATAATTTTTTTAATGATAAATGCAACTTGTTCTTAATAAAATAACATAATCAATTTTTAAAGCATAGTATAACTATTATTTTAAAAAATTAATAATAAAAAAACTACTTAAAAATTATGCCACAAAATCTTTATACACTTAAAAAAAATCTCAACATAGCCCCTTTAAATATTGCATTTTAGTACTCAGTAGAATATCTTTTAGCATTCACAACAAGTTTTAAATGTCTTGCTACAGATTTTGCCAGTTTTTTTTTTTTTTTGTAATTTTTGTAATGATATACCTCCATTCTTCTGTGATCATTGTTTTTACTTCATAATTTGTTTTTGCATGTCCCATTTTCATACTTTATATTCAAATTCTTACCAAATATGTTTTACTAAGCTTAAATCAAGTGATTTAAGAGATGTTTTTGAAATTTGGAGACAGTTATACAGACACCAGCAGTGTACATCGAGAGCAGTTCTTTTGGTGTTATTATGTTGTTAAAAAATGAAGTTGAACACCTCCAAAATGGATGAAATCCTCCACTTCCATGCTTCATTGTTCACACTAAATTCCTGGGATAAAGTTTTAGAAAATTCAACACTAACAGCAAATTTGTTGGAATGACAGAAAATTCAACATCTTTGGATCCAACAGGCATATAATAGTTTGTTGAAGAAAAAATGAGGAACTTAATCCCAAGAATTTATGTGAAACAAAAACATCTCTACCTCCATGCATCAGCATGGAGATGATGTTCATGCGTGGGGCCATAAATCGGTTTCAGGCCTGGGTAATTTGGTATTTCTTTTATGTTATTGTGAATCAAGAGCTCTGTTTAAATATTTTAAAGAACAAACTATCCCTCCAAAATTTGGATATTGGAGGCGACTTCATTTTTTAACGAGATTATAATGCGAAGTGCACTGTTCTCAATGTACACTGCTGATGTCTCTATAATTGTCTCCAAATTTTGAAAACACCTCCAAAATCCTTAGTAAAACATATTTGGTGAGAATTTGAATTTAAAGTAAGAAAATGGGACACACAAAAACAAATTATGAAGTAAAAACAATGATCACAGAAGAATGGAGGTACATCATTGCAAAAATTACAAAAAATGATTGATGAAATCCATAACAAGACATTTAAAAGTTGTTGTGAATGCTAAAAGATATTCTACTGAGTACTAAAATAAAGAAATGCAATATTTAAAGCTATGTTGAGATTTTTTTTTAAGTGTATGAAGATTTTTGCGGCATAATTTTTAAGTAGTTTTTTTATTAATAATTTTTTAAAATAATAGCAATACAATGCTTTAAAAATTAATTATGCCATTCTATTAAGAACAAGTTGCAGATATCATAAAAAAAATTACAATTCAGATGTATTACTTTTTATCAGTCCAAAACATTAAATTTTATAGAAAATTGCAAGTATACGAACACTTTTGAGGTCCACTGTACAGAATAAATATGAAACCATAATTTATACAGCAAAATATCAAAAGAATCTGCACAATGTATGACTTTACATACAAGCAATCTGCATAAAAAACTCAAAATCATTTTTCTATTGCAGTTATTTTTGGAAGTAAGAAAAGGGTTATGAAACCCTTCCTTTAAGTATAAAAATATTTAAACAAAATTTTGAAAAGAACCAATAAGAGGAAAAAACTCATACAGTAAACTTTTTATGATATACTAATAAATGTGCTTTCTAAATGCTTTAAATAAAAAATTAAGTAATTTTTGAGGTCCTAACTCATAATGTATAGAGCATTTCAAGTAAAAATTTGCTAATTACACAGATAAATTGTACAAAGAAATTATCTTAAAGAAATGAATTAATTAGAAGTAAAATTTTTAATTTAAAGCACAACTAGTAAATGTTACTATAATATGTTGTATGCATGTAAAAGTAAACAAACAGCAACTTTTATTATAAAATATTTACAATAAAGTGACTTATTTCACATTCAAGCTCCCAGATTCTTGTTTAAAAACCATTAAATTATATATTCTCTTACAATTTCAACTTCATTGAGAAATTTTTTACCACTCATTAGTAGAGTTTGCAGCCCCTGGATACTGGTGGTTTTTTCCAGTCCCAGGATTAAAATAAATAATCCCAGGACTTAAGTTTTGTCTGAATTATATTTTGAATTTTTTTCACAAAGTATATTGTGAATCTGGTATTACATTTTATGTATTTTATTATGTACTGTATACATTTAATGTCAGTTTTCTTATGTGTTGAACCTTGACGGGTGTGTAGGTTAAATCGTGAAATTTGATGTTTTATTTTATTTCCTTCTGTAACTTTCTCCCCATCACAAGTGGAGTCAGAAAACGGACATTTCTCCCACCCACATGATGTTCGGTGTCAGCTAACTTGAAGGGGACAGAGGCAATTAGAATTTTTGGAAGATATCTAGCTACAGGAAATGTTTTATTTTACTCTTCTGAGTTTGCTCTCATTTTCGGTGCTTGCATTGATATTGAAGTTATTTTTCTCAAGCACTTAATGCAATCTATTATTTTTAAAGTCTTATATTTATAATTTATTAGAAGTTTATTATACATTTTTAGTATTATTAATTAACAAAGGGCAAGAGTCATAACGTTAGAGTCACTCAAAATCCAAACAATAAGAGGTTGAAGCTCGAAAGAGCTAGGCACTCTGGTCATCCACGCAATAAATTACATTTTACTCTTGAGTGAAGTTACTTGAGATTCAAATAAACTTTTGTGATCTCTACCATCTACAGACTCATTTTCGAATAAATCAGCCTGCTGAAGTTAGTCCATATCAATAATTACAAGCACATCGTACGAAATAGCAACAGGTAATTATGTTTTTAATTTTGAATTATGATGTATTTTTTAAGATATAAATTAATATACAAATACTGTAGTACCTTCTGTAAGATACACTTTGAAGAAGGCACAATTAATGTTGGTAACGGTCGCTTTGATTATGGACCTTATGCATTTACCTCTCATTTAAAGGAATTCTATTTAAGTTAGGGTTTGCAGCCTCGGGATCCTGGTGCTTCTTCAAATTCCGGGATAAAGGTAACTAATCCTGGGATTTAATTTTTGCCCTAAATTATGTTTTGAATTTTTTTTTCTCATTAAAATTTATACAGAGCTTCCACTTCCGAAACAAGACATTACGCAACATTCAATGCTATTCCACAGGAATAAAAAAAATGTGGCTCATTTGTTTGATGTGTTTTTATAATAAATTTTGATTTTTCTTTTCTGAATCATCAATCAGGAATAGTTTTTCTGAATTATCAATTTAAGTCAATATAAGATGTTTTTTTTTAAATTTCTCTCTCCCTCTCTTTTTTTATACACTTAGAGATAAATTGAGAGTAATATGTTGTTATTATAAGTAAATTCTTATAAGCTGTTATTGCTGTTTGGAGCCATTGAAAAGATATTTCTTCAAAATTCTTTCTGAATATTTAAAATTCGTGATTTAACTCATTTATAGGTGAGTTATTCAATGTTTTCTTTTTTTAATATACAGAGAGATAAATTTAGTAATATTAGTTCATTATCATTAAAAATATTTTTTCAAATTAGATTGCATGTATTAATATTTAACTGATTTTAAAAATATTTCGAAAAGACATTTTTGAGGAAGCTAAAAAACAGAATTTTATTGGACTGTTAAATATACAATGCACTTATCATTATTATTTAAAAAATTAAAGTCTGTTCTTAGAGTATTTTTAATTGTAGTGTTATAATGATTAATTTCTAGTGTTATATGTTAGTAAGATTTAAAAAAAAAATGTATATATTTTTTCAATGGGAGTAGTATAAGAAGAAAAATTTTTTAGATTAAAATTTATGTAAATTCATTCAATTTTTGAACGTGCTGTGTACAGGTATATGTGAGCTTCTCGGAAAAAAGGTTCAGTTCAGACTTCATTACTTGAATTTTGAAAAATCTACTTCCCTAGAATGTCTTACCATGCAGTTATAAATTCTAAATATAATAAACATGAAAAAAATAGTGTTTCAATGAAAATAAAAAATAGGGGTTTTTTATTCTGTTTTAAATTTACAATAAGATTTTAGAAAAGCTCAAACATATCGATTTTTAATTCAAATGGGTCAGTTTTTAATGACTTCAAATTTTACTATTTTTAGTGAATTCATAATGTACTTTTTTATTTATTTTTTTATAATGAATTAAGTTTTGTTTTGATTTGTTTCAATATATATTAATATTATACCAATTTTTTAATTATGTTTTCAGTTTTATTATGTAATTTCAACCATTGTAATGTGCAAGCATTTTTCATAAATAGTTCAGTCCTAATCCCGGTATTTGGATAATGTAAACTAGAAATCCCGGGATTGAAAATATAGCATGGGATTGCAAACCCTACTTTTTAATATTTTATGTTCATGACTGATAAAATAATTTTTAACAAGCATTATAGAAAGTATCATCCTAAATTTAAAAATTAACATTGGAATCAACTTATTTTTTTTTAAAAAAAAAAGTGGGGATGGATTAAAATAAAAATCTATTCATTCACGAAAATTTATACAATTCGAACAAATTCAATTCTATCTGGATTTTTTGCCAAACAAAGAGAAATTCTAGTATACATGCCTTTTTTCCTTGAACAGCACATATGTTTAATTCTGGAGTAGTAGAATGTGAAACTTCTAAAATATAAAAATTTAAATCATGAAAATATATTGCAAATCTTTAAATAATGCACACACAAATATTATACATAGTTCTGTTTAAGTTTTGAATGGAAAGCAATTTCTTCTGCTCATCCTTATAAATGAATTAAGAAACAGGTCATGTAGTGAAAAGTCAATCAAAGAGAGCAAAAAAGTTCTAGGTTTAAGCACATTAAAATGAGGGGAAATGTAGAAGGTTGATTTATTTTTGAAGAAAAATTTATTAGTTAACTGTAGAGAAATTTCAATAAACATCACTCTAATAATTTGTTTTGGGGAACAATTTCAAGAAAATAATACTTTTAATAGCAAAAAATGACCAACACAAAGGGTTTTTTTTTAATATGTGCATAAAATAATTTATAAATGCACTCCCAAGTTTTCCCATGACCATAAAATCTTGTTAAATCTTCTACAAAAACTTTCTCCTTGATCAAAATACAGAAAACATTCTCACTTCACAATTTCTAAAAGTATTACCAGTTCACTTTTTACACAAACTTCATTAGCTAGTAAGTGAATATCTAAACATATACTTTTTTTTTAAATTCAATAAAAAGACAGTCAAAATTCAAAATAAAAATATTTAGATGCTTGATAATTTATTTTTAATATCAAATATAAGTAAGCTGGGGAAAAAGTCAAGTGATGTAGTTCATTTTTAATCAGTTTTTATTTTTTAAATGATATATGAAATAAAAGAAAGTCAAAAAAGAGCCTCAATTTTTATAAGATATAAGTTTAAAGAATATAGCTAAGCCCAACATGAATGATGAACTTAAAAAAAAAGACCTTTGAAATTTAGTTTGAACAGATTTAGAGACAATTTGTTAAACCAAATATTACACACAAAATTGCTTGAAAATAAATTTAATTCATTACTAAAGAAGAAACTAAGTTTTACATGAAAATAAGAAGAAAAAAACTCCATAATAAAACTTTTAAAAAATTAAATTTGAAATGTATATATAGATACTCTAACTTTTATCAAGGTGAGTGAGTGAGTAAATATTAACATCACACTGTTTAGCTACACAAGGGCATTTCAACTTTTACTAGGGAGGGAACCCTTTGGAAAAGTATCAAAATAATTTGGTTAAAATTTGTTCAATAGCTATTACCTGTTGAAACTTCAATAGTTATTTCCTTTGAAGGTTCTTGAACCCTGTAATGTAGGAAGAGCATGAATGAAGGGAATGTATTACACGAATTTAAAATATTGAAGAAAGAGGGGGGAAATATATAAAATCATACTTTTTTTTCTCTAAAAGCATGCGTGGAAGAACTAATTCAGGTGTGATACTTTGTTCACTGTCTGAAGATCTAAGATTAACTTAAAGAAAATAGGTGTAATAAAAGTATAAAAACAAAAAATAACACAAAATTTGAATTTGTGAGAAATTGAAGGACAAAAGGGAAATAAATCAGATTCCAACTAACATTGTTCTTGAAACACCAAACAATTTTGCAAAGTGAAAAAACTTTTACTAAACAGAGCATGAAGAAGTGAAGCAGTAATCTTCCAAAGATATTGAACTTACAGAATTTTAAATCATGTTTAAATGATAACTCCTCAATTCATTTAAAATAAAAGCACTTAGACATTACAAACAAAAGACGCTAGTAAACAAATGTTTACTAACATCTTAACATAAATGCTATTGTTGACAGACCTTATAATTTTGAACTACAGTCAAATGATGAGGATCACACCTAGGCTGGCTCCCCACTCTTTAAACTTTTACAGCACATCAAAGTGAAAAATTTAAGCTTCATAAATTTAATGTTCATCAGCCTTCTACACAACGAGTCTCATATGACACCAACACTACTTGGCTGAATGAAGATACCATTTAAAAAAAAGAACTTTTGATTTGTAATTCGGAAAGCATACAGTAATCAGATAATTATATATTACTCCTTTTACATACACAATATAAATTTTAAGGCATGACCACAAATTTTTGAAACATTGTTTAGAATTTCAAATGGCTAACAAGAATTGCACATAAATATCAGCTTCTGGGGGGGGGGGGAGGCTAGCAAATGCTGCATCTGATACAAACAACAATTATAAATTCTCAAAATTTTATACCTTTGTATTTTTAGAAAGAAATAATTTTTACAGCAACATTTATAAGTTTGAAAACATCGAAACCTTAAAATAGGATCGAAAAAAAATTTGTCTTTAATTTCATTCTAAAGTTGAATCAACATAAAAAAATATTTCAGAAAAAAATAAATAAGTTTTAAAATTCAAGCAAATTCTGTACTCAGTTTAACCATCGACTAAGAATATTTTATATAAACTCTACATGTCAAGTCTAAAATGGCAATGTTTTCCACAATAACAATTTACAAAGAACATGCTGATAGATAAAAACATTTTAACACATAGAACAGTTAAACTTATTTGCAAATATCTGAAAAAAAATGCTGATTTGATTTATTTTCAGATTAATAAATACAAATTTTATTTCAAGTTTAAATTGAATGATTATACAAAGGATTCAATTATATCAAATTTGGCACACATAAAATATATAAAAATAGAATCTAAGTTAATTAATTAGTTTATCTTAAGACTTTTGCATCTATGTACTGAATGTTAAAAGTAAGAATACTTTCTTACCCATAACCAATTTAATATATCATATTGCTGTGGGCAAAAGTGTTATAGCAATTAAATTGAAATATATTTCATTATTCATCATCATTTAAATTCTGAGAAAATGTTTTGATGAAATTTTATCAAAATGAAAAAGTATTTTGCTTACATTAAATTTCTGAAATGAAAAAAAAATGGCATTTTCAAAGCTTTTACAATCTAATGAAAGAAAGTTCTAAGCAAATATAAAAACAAATTTTGAGTTTATATTACACTCACATATATTATATATATATATATTCCACATATGATTAAATAGTAGAAACATTAAGCAATTATAATTGTAAAAATGATATAAATCACTGAAATGTAGCATTATAAATTGATGTTACATAGAATATTTAAGTAGAGAATGATGATAAATATCAAAATCAAACATTGTATTTATAGTAATTATATAATTTTAATGATTTAAATATATTGTGTTTAAAGTTCTATAATTTAGAAACGTACCATTAATGTACATCTGAAAAAAATAGAAGAATGGAAATTGCAATACAAAACAAATTCAGCAAAAGCAAGAGATGAACAATAAAGAATGGATGAATAAAAACAAATACACAAAAAATGCTTCTCTTTTATATTAATACATCACTAAGAAAAATAAACCTTTCATGCAAAAAATTTTCATTACTTCACACTCAAAAATTTAAGAAAACTTGAAATAAGTAAAATATTTGCTTTGTTCAAGACTACCCAAAGAAACTTTTTGCTTGACCAGTAACTGGCAAAGGTACAACTGAAATTACAATTATATATATGTATATTAAAATCAATGTAATTGTTAATTTCAAAATGTTTATAGTAAAAAATATCATGCAGTGAAAGGATACTCGCTTTCTTCTTCGCTTGATTCAATCACAGATAATTCACAAGATGTTTCTAATGACACTGTAACAAGAAAAATCATTGAAAGAAAAATTACTAATACAAATTAACAGGAAAGGAATCTTTCATTCCCCTTTCAATGAGGTTGAGGATTGGTAAATACAATTGCAGGTCTAGTACATTCCCTGTGTGTGTGTGTGGGAGCTGTTATAACTTTTTAGTATGGCACCAAATAAGGTGGAAAACAATTGCCCCAATGTAATTTTGATTCTTGGTTTCCTCCCCAGAGGAAGGAACTTGAGTTCTCACAATGTGAAATTGTACTTGGAATTTAATTTTGCAGAGAGCCCTAAGAATTTAATTTATATACTTTATGTCTCAGATTAATATGTCAAAATTTTCCTTGACATACACTTGCTTTCAAGGAAATTTTAAACAAATTAATCAGAGAGAAAAAGTAGATAAATTAATTGCTTACTGTTGACAAGGGATGCCTAGTTTTTAAAAATATTACTCTTAAAAATATTTTATTACATTTTGAGCACATGAGTACATTACATAAAGGTAAAAATAACAAACTGACACAAATCTCAGCTATAAAAAAAAACTGATGCAAGTAGTCCTACAAAAAAGTCAAAAATAAACCTCCGTAATATATTTAATAATCGAGTGAAGCTCAAGTAACACCAAAGAATACTTAAATCTAAGCATATCAAAGTTATATACTCACAAATGTAAGCACTTTGCTTGAACTAGTAGACCTGTTTTAAGATCAAAAGTAAAATTAGTTTACTGCATAAAATATTTCATACACTATTCCTTAATTGATAATTATTAAATATGTAAAAGAATATTATAAACTCCCATTTTTCAAAAGGAATGTTTAATGACAGGGCACAAGAAATTTCTCTAAGAACATAAGAATTAGGATTTTTCTGCAACATAATTTCCACCATTTTATTATTAGTTTAGTTTTAAGATTATTCAGTAAATTATGTCTTATATCTATTTAAAAAAAAAACTTTTCTTCACAAACATCAACTTTTTATTTATTTAAGCAATAAAAACTATGATACATGTTTAAGATTTGAAATCATCCATAACCATTTCAATGATGAACATTCTAGTTAAAAAGGATTTTCAAAGTATAATTACTTAATTTTAGTATCATAAGGAGAAAATACTGTATTTACTTGAATTTTAAGCCATACTATTTTTCTAGCATTAATGCTACTGAAAATCAGGTGCTGCCTAGAATCAAAGGCAAAGCATTTGTTGGATGGGGGAAATTGAGTTTCCATCTCTTTCAAAAGGGAAAATGTAACTGTCCATTTGCACTAATGACTTATGCCCTTTCACAGTTTATCTTCAGCATTCAGTTTATCCTAAACATCATTGTTACTTGTATTTACGAAATTTTTTTGTATATGCTTTCTTTTAATCATATAAACATCAAAACTTTCAATAATAGCAGATGAGTTCATTTTGAAGCAAGCATGAAAAAAGGGGCAATGGAAGCAGTGACTACTGAAAATTTAACACAGTTCAAACAAATATACGTCAATGGTGTAAACAAAATGATTTTTGCTTGTAAATGGTCAAGTCTTTCAATGGAGCAAAAAAGTGGAAGATATTCTCAAGAGGATGATAGTGTAGCTCAATTTTTACAGGACATTTGATCTCAAACATTGTCAGTTACAATGCAAATACTGCAATGCAAGGCAAAAGTCCTTCAAGAAGGGCAAGTGCTTTAAAATTTACAGGATAGATATCTGTTGCCCTTGAAAAAAGTTTCCAAAGTGACTATAAAACATTCTTTTAAAAAAAATGCTGCATAACAAATGCATTTAATGGCACAGAAGACCACAAGGTGTGGGAAAATGGCAAAGCCAACACCAGTTTCAAAGTCAGCTGCAACAACGAGAGTGACAAATCATTTTTGGAACATGATACTGATGGTTACAGTATTTATGAGTCCACATATGTAATTGGAAGTTTTTAATGCTGATAAAATAAATGTCAATTATTAGCTTGTTATTATTTCTCATTTAAAACCTTTTTAAATATTGGATATCAATGAACCCTTACACAATTTTTTTTATTTTTTCGCAAAAACATGTAAAAAATTAGGGGTGCAGTTTAGATTCGAGTAAATATGGTATATCCAATTTGCAATACTTTCTTAAATGGTTCTGCTATAGCTAATTAAATTTTGATTGTTGAAGAGTTAGGGTTCCCCCTGGCAAAATTGGCATTTTTTAGATGATCGCTAAAAACGGTAATTAAACTATCTATATATAGAGAGATAGTTGTTTCCAGATAGTAATATAGGAAATTCCAAACAAAATAGTGATGTAAAATACAAATTTCAATATTTATAAAAAAAATAATTGATGGAATTTAGTAAGTTAATGAAACATTTTTATAACTTAAAGAAATGAGAATTACACCATTTCTAAAAAAAGACCAGCTTTCTGTTAGAGAGCTCTGATTTTTCTGAGGAAAGGTTTCTGTAAACCTTTCTCTGAGAAAGATGCAATACCATTCATTAAAATTCTGGTTTTGTATATCCCTTTCCAAATGAATTCCACAATTTAGAATAGAATTGAATCTCAAATTAATGAAGCATTGAATATAATCGAGCTTAGGTTAAACTTAAGAAATTTGTATTATGTAATACTTCTCTCCAAGATGCTAATCTCAAAAGAAATAAAATAAGTTGCTTTTGGAATCTAAATATTTGTTCTCCTTAAAATCTGGATCATTACCTAATTTACTTTCTTTGACTATTCTTTCTGACAGACTTCCTAATATGATGATTATTCATTCCTCTCTTGCATCTTATTTCCAAATAAATTCACCAGCCAAATTTTTCTCAACATTCAATAATAATAAAAATCAAACCTTTAGCAAAGTATCATTGCATCACAGTTGTTTATATTATCTATTTTATTTTAAAATACCAGAAATCAAGTATACAAAGCACATGATCTTATCAGACTAAGTGCACATTTCACTGTATGTGAGTTAACAAAGTATACAGTTTGTCAGTGAGCGAGAGTAATATTAATGTCTCACTATAAAGCAACACAAGGGCCATTGGCAATGAATTTCATAATTTTGAGCCACAGTCAGTTGATGAGGATGACACCTGAGCTGGCAACCCCTCTCTAAACTACCCCATCATGCCAACAGGACTTTGAGCTTGACAGATGTAATATGCATCAGCCCCTTCAATACAGTAGGTCTTAAATGACACCAGGACTTGAACCTGCGACACGCCAGCTAGTTGGTCACAAGAAAATCATTATCGCACCCATAAAATCTAAAAAAATAATTGTCAAACCTAAAGGGTATCCTATTTTAAACTCCAGCCAATTTTGACTTTTTGAATTCAACTAATAAAATTGAATAAAATAACGAAATTATATAAAATATGAAATAAATATGAATTGAATAAAATATGGTATACCTTTTTTAAATACTGAATCTCAAAATGTAATAATTTCATAGAAACAGTGAAATTATATAAATATCAAAATAGTTTAAAGAAAACTATTTAAATTGATATTTTTCAGTTTAATATAACATCTCATTGATTTCAACAATTCAAAAATAATTATAAATAATTTTTTTTTCAATATGAAATGCAAACATATTACTATATATAAACTAAGTTAAAATATTTCTATAAAACAAAGTAGCACTAAGAGAATGACTTACAAGGTTTATAGTTATACTTTGCAAGATGTTTTTCCACAAGAACTATTTCTGCCTCCACATCCAAAGTAAGATCCTCCATATCATAAAAATATGATTTTGTGCGATTAGTTTCATACTTTAACAATGAATTTAATTTCTGGTAATCATGCTGAAAACAAAAATAAAATTAAATAATAATTAAAACTAAGATTTATTTATACATATCCTTAATGCATATATTTCTTTACGAATATTCAAAGAAATTTCTAAGTCAAAGCATTTATACTCAATAAAGTTATCAAAAAATATTATAAAAGTATATATTTAAATAACATTAGATAAAGCTTTTTTAATCTAAAAAAATTAGATTTACTAATAATTAAAAATTCATTAATATCCCACAATACCAATATCAATGCCCCACACAAAAGGAAAACATCTAAAAATCAAAAATGCCATTTTGGGGAGTGCTGGTAAAATCATTTTAAAATAATTAATCTTCTAATCACAAAAAAGTATACCAAGGATATAACTAGATTTGTTGACTAAAGATCACAACATAGCTATTTAGAGGGTTAAGGGCAAGAAACCTTGAAATTTTAAAATGAAGTTACAAGGTATTCAAAATTTCAGATTTAACACATAAAAAACTATGCAGAATATGAACAGGGATATGCTTCTGTTTTACTTATTTTCAATGTTGTTCTTTATAGCTGCATGATGACTACTGGTGACTGTGTAACTTTGAATCCTGGTCAAATAAAAAAGGGTAACCAAGTATTTCACTCTTAAAACTTCAACACATCATTTAAGGACATTGAAACACAATTTTGTTTAATGTACAACACATACACATTCATTTTTATTCTCCATATTAGATTTTTAGTGATTCAAGCTGGATGTTGTGAATCAAGCACTAATTGTTATGCTTACCAATAAACCCAAAATGTAAAGCTATACAAACTAATGTGAAACCAGCATAGATAAATTGGATTTGAAGAACACTATAATTAAGACTACCTTGTTTGCATTACTAAATATTTTTTTTCTGGTATTAGAGTAAAAAACTATATGAAACTATTATACATAAAGTACACCTGCTCCTAAAAATATCATGAAAGAAATTTTATCCCTTTAATATTTAAAAAAATTTGGTTTTTCATAATTTATTATATACTAAATATTAATGAAAGGAGCCAAATATTTTAGTGCCCTATCATCAGGTGACTAAGTAAAAATAAGTGAACTATGTCTAATATGTTCAATGTTCAACTAATAAATCTCAATTTCATCAGTCAGAAAAAAAATATATTAACCTTACAAAAGAAAATTCACAACTAATTTAAAAATACTCTTTTAAATTATCTTTTTCAATACTACAGCAGTCCATGAAAATACACACATTTTTAGATTTGTTAGGTTTAAGTTTGTTTTGACACAATCTTACAGTTAATCTTAATTTAGCTGAATTAAGAAAAATTTAAACCAACTCTTATACCCAAATTTTTATCTTGAGTATAAAAAGTAGAATAGATCAAAATAAGACAAACACAATAAAAAATACTTTTTCATAGCAAAAGGATTGTAAATATTAACTTTTTGTAAATGACAAAAACTTTTTTCCTTTTAGTACCAACAATCAACTTTAAAGGGAAACAAATTTAGTAATTCTAGAAATACATATTATAAAAAAATGGATTTATTGTCAAAAATATGACGATTTTTAAAAAATTTTTTTTACAAACCTTTATAAAAGTTAATAAATAGAATTTCTTAGAAAATCTAACAGCTTTCTTATTGATTTGAGAGAAAAGCATTTGGAATTAATTTGATATCAGAACATTACCCATCAAAAGACTGATTGGAGCAGTTTCCAGCAAATAGCATGCCACCTATCACTTAAAAAATAAGCTGTAAAGAATAAAGGGGAAAATGGCTGAAAGTTGATGAAATAGGTAGACAGTGGAATAACAAATTTTTAAAAAGTATGAATCAGTTAAATAACACCAAGAAATGTACTTGCATTTTCCTTCAAAAACGACACTGAAAAATATGAGTACCTGGTTAAAAAAATAAAATGAGGAATTTTTTAATGCAGGAGGAATAAGAAAATTAAAAAGCAAGGGTTGCAGCAAAAATTTTTAAAGAGCAAACATTTTAGGCCAA
Organism: Trichonephila clavata; assembly: GCA_019973975.1. Taxonomy (NCBI): domain Eukaryota; kingdom Metazoa; phylum Arthropoda; class Arachnida; order Araneae; family Nephilidae; genus Trichonephila; species Trichonephila clavata. The sequence continues at coordinate 555,645 of BMAO01008191.1, forward strand.
AAGAAGAAATTAAGTAATAAGTCAATTACTATGAATTAAATGGGAGGAAAAAAACAAGCAAAAGTGGATTGTTATGTGAATTCAATTTCTTCTCTCCTCATTTAAATATGGTTCCCAAAATAACATGCCAATCAATAGAACATACTGATTAAAATGAATTTGAGGAAAGGATGCGTTTTTATTGAAAAACAAACTTTCTCACACAAATTTTTTCAAAGTTCAAATGTTGTAACAAAGTGCAAAAAAATTGTAAGATGTTAAGGGATCCCCAAAAAGGGCGGATAAGATATTTTGATACAGGACCCACTCAGGATTAGCTACACCAGTGTAGCAGCCCCACCCAATTTGGCAAAAATTTACAATTTCGATAGTAGGGCCTTGACATACAATTAATGCAAAACTTTTTTTTTATAGCCTCTTTATAATGGGATTGCAAATGGTTTTGACATAAATTACTTTTTCATCCTTATAAAGGTATCTTTAAGACTATGCACATAATACTAAGTAAAATTTTGTAGCAAAAAGAAATGTTGAAAACAAATTAACTCTGCAGCTAACCGGTAATTGCAAAATTTTTTACAATGAAACGCCAATCTCGCATATCACAACTTTAAAAACTCTCAAATATAGACTATCTCACAAGAATGACAGCGAAACACACGGATTTTCGATGACATAATATTCTGTTGTCTGGCACAATAAAAAAAAAAGAAGCTCCTCAGAAATAATGATAAAATCATATCAATTACAAATCACTCACTTTCAACTGATTAATATTTTTTCTTATATGATGGCTTTCGGTTTTATAAATATGGGATTTATCTTCATCTTCATTTGGAATATGCACTGTGTTAAAAGTGCGCCTAATTTCGGTGGCTTCACAATCAATATTCTTCATACATTCTTTCAAGGAAGCCAGAAAAGGTGTTCTCAGCGACATTTTTGCAATTGCACTATTTAAATTCTTAGTAAAGAAAGATAAATAAAATACAGGAATCTAAGAAAACTGTTGAATTCGCGCGCAACATGAAATAAAGGAAGTCGTTAAATACAGTGCACTTTTTAGAAGAGGAGAGTGGAAGAAACAGGGGGATGACATTCTGCAGGGTTACAGAGCCAAGCAATTTTCTCTCCAATATCGGCGCTTCCTTTGAATACGATGCCAAACATTTCATTTTCTCCGTAGACGTAGACCTATTCACACGGTATAGGCTGGCCTCTTATCAAAAGCATATTGGATAAATAAAAAATATATATGTAACCATCTTTCGAAATTGCACGTTTAAATACATGCTACAAATTTATTTTAAATAAAATTAAATAATTGATTTGTTCAACATTTTTTAAATAAAAAGTTGAATTATGTAATTGCAGTGGTAAATAATACGATTATACGAGCAGAAAGCGCTCCCATTCTTGTTTATGATTGTTTTTTGAAGCACCAGGTTTTTAACGAAAAGATAATGAATTAATTTTAATAGCCTTTGTTCCTCCATATCCCATAAATATCTGACTATAACTGATATTGAATTAATTTAAATAATACAATTACTCATGACACGATTACTCATGACACAGAAATTCCGCGGCCGCGTTAGCCAAGTGGTCAAGGTATCGGATCATGGCTAGCGTGTTATGAGCTCGAGCCCAGTACCACTGAAGACCCGCCGTGTAGGGGAGCGTTGCACGTTAAATCTGTCGAGAGCTCAAACGTCCTCCCGTTGATGTGGTAGTTAGAAGAGGGAGTACCAGCTCAGGTGACGTCCGCGTCACTTGACCATGGATCAAAATTACTCGGTCCGTCGCCAAAAGCCCTCGTGTATATATAGCTAAACAATGCGACGTTAATATTCACTCACTCAGACACAGAAATTCCAAAAAGAAGTAGCTCCTCTTTCATAGATTATTTAAAAGGTTATACGAATAAGTATTTTAAATAAAACCAAGAAGTGATAAAGAGGCGATCTTTTAAAAATGTAATTACTATAAGTCGAAAGCGTAAATAATTGGATACAGAATAAAAAGCGTTTACTAAAGTGATTTGAAATGCTTATTCTCGTATTAAATTTTTTGTACTACAAAATACAATGTTTGATTATAATTTTAGATACATTGTGCTAATGAATATTCATTGATTAGATTTTTATTAAATCGATTGTTTGTTTCGCTCATTCTGTGGGTCGTCAAATTACAGTTTAATCGTTACGTAATCGTAAATATTTGTTTCATTAACACACAATTCAATATGTTTATATATTCATAAGGATACAAGAGTCGAATGATAGATTGACCGGAAGCCATGATTTTCACTCTGACAATGAATCGAGTTTCTCTGATTTTTAAAAGCTTACAATTTTATGACTAATTATTAACTTTCTCTGAATAAAAATAAAAGATCAGACTTCCAAAATTAACTAGAAACAATATTTTTTTTCGCATACTTGAAAGCTAAATCAGATAAATTAAACTCATTTTCAAACAGAAATTAGTATATCCTATTATAATATAATCATATATCTATGTGCATACACATATAATGTATAAACTCGACTCAATTCGTTACTAAATTTATGCCAAAAGCAAGTAATATAAAAAATTTCTTTCTTGTCTATCCCTACTTTGAATGGATTAATAGAAAGTATTTTATTATATATATATAATGATTGAAAATTTGAACGATATGTATATATAGGGAGAGAGTGAACTAATAGTAGGAATTGAAAAAAGAGCATGATTTGTCTGCAGTGTTATAACAATGGCTAATTTGGCTGAAAAACCGGTTGTCAACGCTGTCATTGTTTTAACAGTTATATTGTTACAACAATGGAGACGAATCTAAGTTGGCGTCGAAAACCGGTAATTAATGAATTAATATTTTAAAAAACTGTATTAACATCAAGTGTCTCCTACAAGTTTTTTAAAAAAATTATTTGAACTTGATAGGATGAATAGAAAGTATTCTGCTAACGATTGAAAATTTGAACAAGATAAATGTATAAAGAGAGTGAGCTAATAGGAATTGAATAGTGAAAAAGAGAGGATTTCATTACATATTACTGTTAAGTACATACTCTTGCATATTTGAGTAAGCGATTCGTTTTTTTTTTTTTTTTTTTTTTGTGCCAAATGAAATTTGAGTTTGAACAAGATAAAAGTTTAATCACATACTGCCTGTGTTATAGTTTTTAACTAAATGGAATAAAAAGCCTAAATTCTACAAGCTATTCCTAATTTACACCGTTTTCTTATAGAAAGAAAGATACAAATTTGAAATGCAAGAATTCTCGTTCCATAAGAAACCATAGGATACTCTCTTATGGTTTCCTTTTCTAAAATAACTATATTAAATGCCGAATTATAAATAAATTCACTTATGAAATGCGTATAAAATGAGCGAAAAGGTTTATTGAAATATTTTTTACCTTAGCCCCAATAGAAACTACAATTTCACACAGTTGTTTCTTTACAGTAAATATGCTAAAATAAAAGGCCAATTATTTACAAATTACTAAGAACATTTCTAAATTTATATTAACTTAAGTCATTAAAAATACAAATCATATGTTTTAATTTTTTTTAAAAAGGGGGTAAGAATTTTTGACAAGATTTTCCTGCCGTAATTTTATATCTTTTTCTATTTTGAATAGAGTTTATCCACATAGAAATGTATCTAATTATAAAACTGAAATTTTATTTCTAAGCATGTCCCTAAAATTTTAAGACACAATTTATCTTTTTGATACACACTTTTTAAAGAAATGGGCATCAGACTTAAATTCCTGTTTAATTTAATTATTGAGTTTTCCAAACCTTCTCCCCCAATTTTTTTAGACGGTCATAAAAGCGTAATTCTTACTGACTAGTGGGGGGAGGAAACGAGTGAGTAAATCTTATTTTTTCTGCTTCGTGAATCTTCATTACATACATATGCTTTGAAAATAGTTTATTTATTCTACCATATTATATACAGTATTACTTCTATTTTTTATTCTTCCATGTTCACTTTAATAAATTCTGAAGTTGGGGAAAAAATTACTTTTGAGTCAAAGATAATATTCAATCCTCTAGTGTATATAAACTGTTCCTGCTTCCCTCTGATCCCCCTTGTCTACCCTCGACACCGGCTAGATGTGTGGGAGGAACTGAATAATCAGGAGACATGATTCACTCTAATTATTTTATTGTCACCAAAATATCAAGCAGACACAATAATAATCTAATTAAGATAACAGATCAGATAACATAGCATGGAGGTGAGACTCAATAGCCTGGGGATAATAATACGGACTCTCAACTGATCCCACGATAACCTATACAAGCTCAATATAAACTACGTCGCGCACTAATAAGCTAAACTTCTATTTAAATAAGGATCACAATACCTGTACTTTTATGAAGTCGTGTCCTACACTTGAGTCCTTGAATGCGATCCTTATCCCAATTTAATCACCGTCGATTGATCCTCTCTTAGAAATCTTCAATTGATAAACTCCAATTAAACTTAATCATTTCACGATTCTTCACTCCCCAACTAACTCCTAAGACTCGGAATACAGAATTTATATAATATACTTAATTTGCATAATCACGCTTTCTTAACTCTGTGAAAGTTGGTTGAATTAAATATTTTCCTTAAAGAGTCCTCAAGGGGTTGGTAGAGCCGAGTATAGATCCGTCACACAGTGAATTGTACCAATTCTAGTTCATAATGACGTATAAAAACTGTATTACGCAAAGCGAGTAAAAGAATCCGGTAAAGCATTGAAAATCGCAAAATGTGTGATGACACAGATAGTTTTTATCAAATTCCAACTATAACATTTTTTGTTGTAATAAAAGGACATTTGATTTCAGAAATAATTGCATTAATCATATATCAAGTCAGTCAATCATATCTAAAAGTCAGGACGAACTTTAAAATTGAATAATTCGAAAACGAATCAAGAAACAAAGATACGGTTTGCACCTAACGGATGGAAAAGAAACCGGATTTTATGTGGAAACGAAAAAAAGATAGTTCTGTTGGCGACCACTGTCGGATTTCTGATGCAGGATTGGGCAAAGCAACAAACGATATAAAAAGGAGCAACGGCAGCAGGTAATAGTTGCACCAGGACAGCGAATAGAGTGCTTACTCACCGATCCCTTTCAACCAATGGCAGGCGAGTCTCTCGTCTGCATGCATGACCAAGAAAATTTTTTCCAATACCGCCAAAACCAGTCAGCTCTGCCACTCCCACTTTCTCCATCCATGCCAACCAATCAGGACGCTCAGTCTCCATGAAGGCCCCACAACTTCAAGAGCCCAACACACTCAGTATGGGACGGAGGAACGCTTCGCGTTCCAGTTTCCCAAAGATGTTCAGCTTCAGCTTCAGGTAATAGTTGTACTAGGAACCTATCTACTTATCACCCACAGCTTGGACTAACTGAAAAAATCACTGTTGGATTTCAGAGAGGCAGATCCACTGGGGCTGTCTTTCTGGACAAAAGGCGTTTAACAGAGTCTGGGTCAGTGGTCTTATGCTCAAACTTATCTCTAATAATTTTCCACCTGCTCTCATACATCTTATTAACTAGTACATAATCATTAAGTCTTTTCAAGTACGCGTAAATGAGTCACTTTCTAACACCTTTAATATCAAATTTGGGGACCCACAAGGGTCCCTTTTGGGCCCCTTATTGTTCAATATTTATATTAATGATATTCCTACTCACCCTCAAATTAGTACTGACATATACGCCGATGACACTGCCATTCTGGCTACCTTCAAAAACCAAGATACTCTTACATTGGCACTTAACAAATACCTACACCTCTTAGAAAAATATTTCGATACATGGAAGATTAAAATTAACGTTGACAAAACTATCGCGGTACTCTTCACCAGGAGAAGAACACCACCCACATCGCCAATACTTAATTCCACACAACTACAATAGTCTCAGAGTACAAAATACTTAGGACTCATCCTAGGGGGAAAAAACTCACTTGGAAACAACACATTATTCAAACGCGTGATAAATTCCGGAATGCTCTAAAAGCACTTTACCCTTAATTGGCCAGAATTCTGTAAAATGCATCTCTATAATAAAATACTTCTCTTCACTGCCGTTCTACGTCCCATTATGACTTATGCTTGTCCTGAGTGGGGATACGCACCTAATGCTAACATTAAAATTCTAGAAAATGCTCAAAACTCATTAATCCGTAACATAACTAAAGTCACTAGATATACCAGAAATAGAGATATATATAAAGCCATTAAATTTTTACCTTTTAAAAGTTACATTCAAGAACTGGCTATAAAATTCTTTGAAAATTTGCAAAGCATAGATAACGTGCAATACCCCCCCCCCTAACAATTAATGTAATCACTCACCTGTGGTTAGTGAAATTTGCTAAAGTTTTTATTTCTTTCATTTAAATTTTATTTCATCTGCAATCCAACACAGGCTAGCTAGTTTCTAGACCCCACTTCACTGCTATGTTCCAATGTATCAGGGCAGCCAATCGTGTGCCTATTCTCAGTGTCATACCAGTGAATAGTAAACAGGACACTCAAATGTACCTCAGGACTTTTCCCACCATTTCGGGTGCCTCCGAAGCAGCTCCTTTGACCACGCCTCCCTGCCACGACCTCTCCACCAATCAGGAAAGACTCTTTCATCAAGGCCACATTCAAATATTTCAATATGGGATGGATTAACGCTTCGCGTTCCATTTCCCAGAGATGTCCAGCATCCAGGTAATAGTAGTCGAAGCTTGTATGCATCAAAATGCTGTCCATAGTTGAGAAAGCCCTTTTAGTTCAACTGTATTATAAGAATTCGGAAAGCGCCATTGTGAGCATATCGCTACATGAAAAGAGTGTACGAGATAGCAAAAGACTAATAACGTCTTCTGCATTGAACAAAATTATGAAGCAATTTGAAGCTACAGGTTCTTTGGGGTTACGTCAAAGAGGTGGACGTCCCTCAATAACCGCTGTTGTTACCACTACAATGGAGCAAACGGTGCAATCTATATCGGTGGTTTTTGCACATGGGGAGTGCAGCGCTCAAGAAGTTTCGAGGCAGACAGGAGTGTCGTACGGAAGTGTCAGGAGACATACTTTTGTTGAGGTACCCTTGCAACAGCCTAAAGTGACAGTCTGGTATGGCTTCACTGCTGAATTCATAATTGGTCCATTTTTTTCGAGGAAGTCAAACAGACGGGTTTCAAAACAGTTTTTATCACTGGTCTGTGATATGTAGCACTGCTACAGAACATTATTCCTGAATTGCAAGCGCGAGAGAAACTCCAAAAAGTCACCTTTATGCAAGATGAAGTACCACCATATATTGCTCTGTATGTGCAACATTTAGGAAGGATTTGCTACGCTCAACATTTGGGAAGGATCGCATTATCAGTCGCTACTTTAATCACGCATGGACCCCAAGATCTCCCGATCTGACACCCGGGACTTTTGGCTGAGAGGATTCTTGAAGTCAAAAGTGTACCGCATCCAACCGTCATCACTAGCAGCACTGAAAGAGACTATCTACCAAAATGTGTGCCATAACACAAGAAATGCTTCTAAATGCTGTGAACGATGGGGTGACTTGTCTCACAGCTGTACTTTTGAATAATGGACAGCACATAGAATATTTACTGTAGTACTAATTAACTGTAACTAAGCCGACTTGTAAGTTGTCAATATTTTTTCATTTGTAAATCATCTTTTGGTGCAATAAAACACTATAGCGCCATCTGTATGTCACCATCAGAACTATTTTTTCGTTGCCACACAAAACCCGATTTCCTTTCCATCCATTTGGTGCAAACCATATCTTTTGTATCTTGGTTCGTTTTCAAATTATTCTTTTTTAAAGTTCGTCCTGGCTTTTGGATCACCCGGTATATAAGCAAACTGTGAGGAAGCTTACAGATAATCAAATATCATCCAAGATGAGGATAACCTATATGAAACTAGAACTGGAAAAACACATTTTTTTAAACAAATTTGGTAAACTTAATGCAGAAATTACATTATATTTTGAAACATATTTTATACAACTGATTACATATACCAGTGCATTTTTTTTGATGAATAGTTTTAAAGTAAGACAATCTAAAACATAGTTTACAATTAGAATATAATACATTGTTGACAAATTGTGATATATTGATTGCAAAATAATACGGAAACATTGGATTCGTAGATATGTGGCGCCTCAATTTCAATAGCATGCGACTGCATAAAATGTGGTAAAACACCATTTTCAATAGTTTAACCGAAGTTTATTTTGCTTATCTCTCAATTTTCATATTATTCTATTTTCTGTATTTTAAAGGTGGATCATATCTGCAAGAAGCTGTATTATTGGCTGAGATTTATTTTCGTGGTAATTTAGTTAAGAAAGAAAAATACAGCATTATTTAACAAAATTTGCTTCAAAAGTATATAAAATGCATTTTTTATAGCATGGTCAGGATAAACCTGTATCCCCATTTAATTAGTTATAACTGTGAGTGGTATATAAGGAAGTAGACTCATAATAAAATAAATTGTTATCGGAAAACTGGATCAGTTCAAACTTCATAAGAAAAAAGAAAAAGAAAATCTTTCTTTATAACCATGACTTCTGTGTGTCATTTAGTTATTGACACTATGAATACCAAAGACATCCCACCCTCTGATCTTTCGGAGATATAAAGGGGCCATATATAAAAAATAAGACATCTGCTATGCTTTGCTTCTAAGTAGGGGGGGGGGTGCAGAAGACGAATAAGCATTCCAACACTCCACCCATTTCCCTTTTAAGGCTCCCGTTGACACGCCACCACGAAATCCCATGCGTAATGTTAATCCTATGGCGTTTCTTTCTTATCCATTTACGTCTAGGATATTGCTTTTAATTGCATGGAATGAAATGCATCTAAAAAAGCGAAAAAAATTGCAAATTTCTCATTATTCCGATTTTTTTTTAAAAAATTCTAAGTATTTTTAAGTATTATTCAAAGATCTGAAAATTCATATCTAGTGCACTAAAATGATCATAAAAATATTTTAAATTATCGGATAAAAAAAGTAAAAACAGGAAAAACTTCCTTTTTTTATGCTCTTTCAAATGCAAATACTTTAAAATGTTTAAATTAAGTTACTTACAAGTAATTAAAAAATCAGCATTGCACATTTTTAAAGAGGGGAATGTAAACTTGTAACTCCGCCTTCTTGCGGAAGGATACGTGAAATTTCCCCGTATGTTCCATTGATAAATGGTAATTTATGACTCTTCGGGTGGATTTGTTTGTGTAACAGATTTTTCTTCTTCTTTCTTTTTCAGATGGGGCTAGTTTTCTAAGAATCCATAGCGTATTTAAGAAATTACTATTTATATTTACGTCTATCTTTGAAAGTGTAGTGTATTCTTTGAGTTTGCACTTGAAAATATTACAGCTAATACGTTTTCTAAAATAAATTATTCTCTGTTCTTTATTCTATATTCTTAGAATTATTTATATATACTAGACAAATTATATTTTGTTAAACACTAAAATGAAGAATTAATATTTATTAAATACCTCTTGCCGTCAGGATAAAGTGAATCAGTTATCACATTTTTTTTACATATCTCCAAAATTGAAATTCGTGTGTTTTTTACCAAGTTTAAATTATTGTATGCACATGCATTTTATTCTTCACCAAAGACAAATGACGAGGACTTCACCTGAGTTTTCACTTTTCTTTCCCCACCCTGCCAATAAAACTGAGAGCTACAAATTTAACATCTATCAAACCCTCTACATCGTGGGTCTTTTTGTTTGTAAAATTGTCATGCAATTTGTTTGTTTGCATTATTGAGAAACTCTAGAGCAGGGGTTTCCAAACTTTTATCAGTTATGATAATGTCGTATCCATGGTGGGACCAAATCTGACAGTTCCACGGGTCCAGATGACTGTTTTGGCAATCTGTGCAATGTTGCCTCATAGAGGTTTGTTGACGAGAAAAGTAACCCTGTGACGGATCTATACACGTCATTTTTCCATTAATCCTCTTGGCGAAACTTTGGGGCTAGCATTTACGTTAATTCATAGCCTCTCGAAAAGAAACCATGATATTTAAATTAGTTTGACTATAAAAAGTCTATATATATATAGGTTTTGTTGATGAAAATAGAAGGAGTCGGAGAGCTGTTGCGATGATACATAGGTGAGAATATTAGAACATTTCATTCACAAACCTAGCGCGAGTTAAGGAAGAAGTTGATAAGAGATTAAATTATTAGATTGAGGATCTAAGATAGATTGAATCAGATTTAGTTATCGGCTCATTAGTGCTTGTTCTCCTTGTTTAGTTCACGTAGTCGGGTTTACTTAGAGTTAGTTATTCATGAGATTAGATAGCTCACTTTATATATCACTCCTAGCGTTTCCTTTTGTAGTTTCACTTGTGATTGATTAAGTGTGTGCGAAGAGAAAATAATAGTTATTATGGAAGTTGCTGGTGATGATTTGTTTCCCCCCACACCTTTAGGTAGGCAAGACGGTGAGAGAGGGGTGCCGAATAGGCCGACACCCCCACACCCCTCTTTCTTGTAGAGCAGCAAGAATAGCTTGACAGTCAAAAATATGAGCAGGTGTTAGCTGTGTATCTAAACAGTTATCTCAATTCCTATATGTTCTTCTACCATCCCTGTCAAACTTCATTCCACTGTGATGACCTGTTCTCAGCATAGCAATAGTCTTTGTTATAAAGAGGTCTCCACTTTTATTACAGATTTGATGCTTTACAGGAATTGACTTCTCTCTCAAATTGAAATTTATGACATCATTTGCGTCTAATAAAGTAACGTTGAAGAAGCTGTCATTATTAAGATTTCTAGCATCTTTCGCCAGTTTATCCGCATTTTGATTGCGTGCAATGTCAACATGTGTAGGTAACCATAGGAGGAAGCAGACTTTATCTAACTCCTGTAAACTTTTATCAGCACCGATCCCTTTCGAAAAAAGAAACAAGCCTTTCAGTAGTCGCATACGATGTGTAACATCTGACATGTTATCGTGGTAAATTAAAAATTGTTTATAAATGCACACTTATAAAACTTGAATATTCCTTGCGAAGAAAAAGGGAGCTAACAGTATATATATATATATATATATCAATTTGTTCAGCTATTTCATGTTCGATAACCAATGTAGCTAAATCATTTAATCTATCTTTAGAATTTGTGAACTGTAAGAAATTTTTTATTAATTTTAATTTTGAGAAACTAATATCTACACTTGCCAAACTTTTTTCAAAGAAAGTAAAATAAATGCAATAGCAAGATTTGGAGCAAATTCTGAAACAGAAATAAATTTTAAAACTTCAACTGGGTTTTTTTTTTTTTTTTTTTTTTTTTTTTTTTTTTTTTGCCTGCTAAAGCTGAAACTGACATCTCATCTGCTCAATTAAGCGCGTTTACATCCAATGATTCTCCGTCGGTCAACATCATTTCTAAATTTTTAGTTTTTATTAATTAAGGATATCTCTCAAATCATATATATTGTACAAAAATGAAAACAATTACTGTCAGTACTCATTGAATTAAATCTGTATTCCAAAGCATTAACTGCTTCATCCAATGTAAAAAAATAAAACTCTATCTTGAATTTTAATTTAGGATATTCCATCGGATCATCTTGTGCTTCATAATTGAAATTTACATTTTTCCGTCGAACACTGTGACGTGGTTGCGTCACCTCAAAGTTAGCAGAGATATCAGTCTCGACGGACAGTTCTTTTGCATCACAGTGCCTTTTATCAAAAGTCACACCCTTAAAAAATCTTCACAATTTCTTGAGAGTTCCATAGTGGATGGTAGATCGTATTATTTTGTTTGCAATAGCTTGCTTATTGGATTTTAATGCAATTAAAGATTTTATACCAAATAATGAGGGCCATAGGAACGTGAATTGTTAAGTAGATTTTAATAATCCAGAGCCCTCATCTCTTATAGAGCTTAAGGGTTTAATAGCCTCTATTCAGCTTTCCCAGCTATTTACACTAAGTGGCTTTAAAGTTTTATGCCCTTTATACATTTTAATAATATAATCCAACGATATATTTAAAAAAGTAGGCTTCTAAGGATGCTTTTACCATGTCATTAGCGACCAGATTTAAAGAGTGGTTACTACAGGTCACATAGATTGTTCGCGGAATTAACGTTCTTATTTTAAATTGAGCCCCTGATTTCTCGCCTTTCATACTCACTCCGTTATTGTAGGCCTGCCCCTGCGTATCTAGCAAATTTAGCCTGAATTTTTCATTTTTTTAAGTTTCTCAACTATTAAATTTGAAAGTTCTCTTCCAGTTGTCGTAGTTTCTCACTACCCCTATGATTATTAACTCCCCTTTGCACATTATCTAAATTTGGGTATGTTGGATTCATAATTAACAACTACGTAAATAATAAATCACTATTATTTATTAATCCTTATGATAGAAATACACAAATATTAATCAAACTTTAAGAACAACAAATTACAGTGGAGTGAGCTCAGAATTCAATTATGAACGACGGAACGCTAACTGAAACCCCGGCGGATAACGCATACAATCAAACTACGCATTTATAACTTAATTTAGGAAAATCACAGACCTGATATCTCTTTAAGACAGGATTCTTGACTACTTGAAGGATCTATAGAGCGACTTCAATCCTTGATATCTTCAGTTACGTCCGAACCGAATTAATGAAGCTTTTTCAATAATCTTCCTTCAGCTAACAAACTTCACTTAGTTAAACTAATCTCCTAGAATCACCTTCTTAATCAATCTCGTAGTTAACTCCTCTATCAAAACACGTAGTCATCCTCATCTCTTCATTTCATTTCTCCCTTTTATATCTCTTTCGAACTCGCTAAACCCGAAACTATCTTATTTGCATAAGTCACACTTTTAGCTCTCAGCGGGGATTGGTTAAAATAAATACAATCTTAAAAGATTTTGAGAGAAGGTTAGTGAAACGCGTAAGCACCCGTCACAACCCCCCTCCGAGAAAAAAAGCGTGACTTATTGAAGGTCTAAATGACCTGCAAGAACTCGCTTAATTTACCTAACATCTGAAAAACACTGAACCTGCACAAAATTTTAACTACTCTAGAATGCCTAAAAATACTGAACTTGTAGAAAGTTAACTCACGAACTTTATAATGCCTGAAAATTCTGAACTTGTAGAAAGTTAACTCACGAACTTTATAATGCCTGAAAATACTGAACTTGTAGAAAGTTTTAACTCACGAACCTTAGAAACTTCAATTAAACTAGCACACAGAAATGACTATTCAAAAGGGGTACTCCACTCTAATTTATTGCTCTTGTACACATTTATAATCCCTACAGTGCATCCCATTCGGGCGAAGATCAGGGGAAAACCTTTCCAGGAAAAAACCCTGATCATGCACTTTACTTAAGTGCTAATATAAATAAAATTTTACATTAATATCTTCTCACGACATCAAAGTTTTCATCGCATCACTATGTTCAGGGACTGCTGCCCTGAAAGGAAACCTTGTCAATTTTTTCTAAAACATGACATTAAATGCACAGAACTTTTATACAACTTCCTTATTGACATAAAATATGGCATACATTATATTATATATATATATATAGTTTCATAACAAAATAACCTTTATCTGGTTTCATTTTCAAAAATTCCCAATCAATCGTGCTGCGCTGTTAATGTTTTTTGTTAGTATTCCTAATTACGCCGCGCCTAGAAACCAGACACTACTTATACATCTTAATAATTACACACAAAAATATATACATTTTTTACATAGAATATATTACAACAAACAATACAAGTAATCTCACATATAAAGCCTCGTCTTTAATGTGTAGCAAAACAATTGCAATTCAACAAATGTTTTTCCACAATTTGGAAAAAAATTAAATACAAAAGTCTTTTCAACCGATATGAAAATGCACACAACTCAGTGACGCTTTTGTACGCTAATTTTACAAAAAAAATAGACTAGCCCACATGGAAAATACTCCGAACTGTCTGTCAGAGGAAAAAAATAAACAAATTAGAATTATACAACATGGCTAGTCTTTAGATCCAATCTCTGCATAGGCTTTGTCTCCAACCATGGCCTCTGTGCTGGATGACCTTGTCCTAGGGTTGTCCACTCTGCGCTCCAACCTTCTGGGTCTCCTCTTCCATCGAGTCCGTTGAAGTTGATATGCTCCTGCTGAGGCGTTGTTTTCATGTGTGAGAACTGGAACTTGGCTGTTGTCCACTCGACATCGGCTCCGAAGATTGTATGGACAGCTCCTTTCCTGATGAGGTCTGTTGTACTTGAATCTGGGGGATGGTCCTGGAACTGCTCTTTCAGAACTATTTTCTTCCACCTTTCTATACCGCTTTCTGGAGGGACGAGAGGGCATTGACGAGGAAATCTTTCTTTTTTCTCGAGCTACCTGGGCCTCTGGTCTCTTCTTTTGTACGTTTTCATTCCAAGAGTCTGGCCTTCCTCTTTTCTCTCTTTCAGTCCAGAAAGGTCTTTTTTTCCTGAAATTATATACCCTCCCCCCGAAGAAACAGCAGATTCCGTCCGTCCACGTTTTTTTCTCACCTCCACTCCATCGCGTCTATTCGCAACTATATCTCCTACTACCATTTACATTTCCTGATTTCGATCCTTTACGACAACCCCCACTACTCTCCGATTGCACCAATCTCGACTGCGCATCATCCGACCTGACTGATGCCACTGCACCATGATCACTACTAATGCCACTTTCCGACTCGGCAACACTGTCTTCTCTTTGATGGTAAATTCTCACCTGGTCCACATTAACCGTTATTCTTTTACCAAATTTTAATATTACTAAATTATTATTATTTTTTACACTCAGAACTTTATATGGGCCCTCAAACTTTGGCATAAATTTACCTACTATTTTTTACATTTTGAACTTAACGGGTGAGTTTGAACTAATACTAGATCATCAACTTTCACATTATTTTCACGCCTCTTTTTATTATAATATTTCGCCCACTTCGCTTGCTGGCGCTCTAGCCTCCTCAAACAACCTTTCTTTTTAGTTTGTGGGAACAAACTAAATCTGATCCATCAGTTACCATAACTAAATTCTGAAAAGGGGTGATTAAATTTCGACCTAAAAATAATTCCGCCGTTGTTTTACCCGTTGTCTCATGTACTGCTGTCCTAATGGCATAACCTAACTCTTGCAGAAATTGATCCCAGTTAGTGGGATTATCCGCGACAAAACTCGAAATCATTTTTAAAAGAGTGCGATTAACTCTTTCTGCTTGATTAGCTTGGACTATATACCACAGTTTTAACGTGTTTTATGTGCAACCTGCGACATACTTGCTCAAAAACTTCGGATATCATTTGGGGGCCGTTATCGGTAATTAATTTTACAGGAGCTCCATAACGCGCAATATAATTCTCAAAAAATGCATTGGCAATTGCTTTAGCAGAAGCTTTCCTTAAGGGAACTATTTCAACCCATTTAGAAAAATTATCTGTAATTACTAAAATAAACCTATAGCGTTCTGGACTAGTTGCAGGGTATGGGCCTAACAAATCTAAAGATATGATTTCATTCGGAAAATTCGTTATTATCGGAATTAATTGACCAGCTGGTAATCCGTTTTTATAATTGACTTTTTGGCATTGGTCGCAGGTTGCTACATATTTATAAATGTATTTCCTCATGTACGGGAAATAACACGCGTCTTTTAATTTGAAGTAGGTTTTCTTTTTGCCTAAATGACCTGCCATCGGCGAGTCATGAAATTCTCGCATAACATCTTTACGTAATGTTTTAGGTATAAATACCCTTAATTCACCTAGTGTGGTTGTATATTTTGCATAATATAGCAAACCATCAACTATTTTAAAGTCATTGGACCAATTTCTGCAGATTGATTCATTAATATAACTATCGTCCGTATTTTCCAAATACTTCATGATGTGCCCTAGCTCCGGGTCATTTCTCTGTTCCTCTCTCAACTGTTCTCTAGACGATAATACTAACGATCTAATCACCGCACAAGACACCTTTGATTCTTCATTACTTTCTAACGGGTTTCTAGACAACATATCAGCCACTAAATTTTGCGTACCTGGGCGATGTTCCCATTCTACATTAAAATTTGCCAACTTAAGCATCCACCTTATCATTCTGGACGACAAATTCTTTCCATTCGTTAATTTGGTAAGTGCAGCATGGTCTGTTATCACTTTAACCGGCAAGGATCCGAAATACGTGCGATATTTATTTAATGCCCATATGACAGCTAAACATTCACGTTCCGTCACACTATAATTCCTTTCTGCTCGGTTTAAAGTTCTCGAGGCAAACGCCATAGGCCTATTATTCTGTGTCAATACTGCTCCTACCCCCACGGAGCTCGCATCCGTATAGAGTTCAAAAGGTTGGGAAAAATCTGGTAATTGTAACACTGGAGCTTCTGTCAGTGCTTTCTTAATACGATCAAAGGCTTCCTGCGCTGATTTCGACCAACGGAACTTAGAGTTTTTTCGTTTTAAATTATATAAGGGTTCACACATGTCAGCGTAGTTTTTAATAAACTTTTGATACCAACCCGTCATTCCTAAAAATTTTGCTATTTGTTTTGCAGTTTTCGGAGGTTTCATTTCAATAATTGCTTTTACCTTCTCCTCATCTGTTTTAACTCCTTCTTTATTAAAAACTAAACCCAAATAACGTAATTGTTCCCTCGCGAAATGACATTTCTCGCGATTCAACGTTAAACCAGCCTCCTGCAACAATCTAAATACTTCCCATAAGTGTTCTATATGGCTTTCAAAAGATGGAGACGAAATAATCACGTCATCCATATAACAATGGGCAAAACGCCCGAGGACTGGCTTGAGGATCATCTCTATGGCCCTTTGAAAATTTGGAGCTGCCCCCGAAAGGCCAAATGGCATGCGAGTAAATACAAAAGTACCATTTTTTGTAACAAACGCCGTCTTATGAACATCTTTGGGTCTACTGCCATCTGAAAGTATCCGCTGCGTAAATCAAGTGATGTCATAATTTCGGTGTGCGGAATATTAGTGATCAAATCATCAATTATTGGTAGCGGATATCGCGGATATCTCGTGATCGCATTTAACTTCCTATAATCTATTGCAAACCTATAAGCTTCTGGGTCATCTAACGGCAACCCGTTTTTCTTCCGACATAAAACAACTGGAGACGTGTAGGGCGATGTTGTTGGAACTATTGTTCCATCACGTAACATTTTCTGAACATGGTAGTCGATTATACCCTGTTTGACCCTGTCATAGCGATAAGGTCTCGAAAAAACAGGAGGACTATCACCCGTGTCAATTTCATGACAAAATACATGTGTCAGACCAGGCTTAAGCGAAAACAACCCATGAAATTCCTTAAACAAAATCTGCAATTCCTGTTTTTGTTTTGAGTTTAACTTAGTGTTAGATAAATCTATTTGAACCGGTTCATCCGAAATTGCCACTTTTTCTGTTTGCGAATCCGGAATGATTAACGATTTTGACAGGAAGTCCAAACTAATCTTTGCATGTGACATAAAATCAATACCTAGGATGCATGGATATTGCATCTCAGCAATCACATGAAATTTCCACAACTTCGAAAATTCTCTTATTTTAATGCTTAACTCAACTGTGCCTAAATTTCTGCATTGGGACCCTTGAGCTGTAACTACTTCAGCTAATGATTTTTTAATAGGACAGAAAGAAAAATATGACCGGTACGTTTTTTCTGAAATAAATGACTTTTCCGCACCTGTATCCCAGAGCGCTTTTAGAAATGTATCATGCAAAAGAATCGGTACATACGGAAGTTCAACTGGTGATAATCGCAATGAATTAATTTTAATTCTAATAGGAGGATTTGACTTAACTAGCGATCGTTTACCTCCCGCAACACGATCGCTTAGAAGTTTAAATTGGCATTTCTTTGCCTTTCGCTGTTGCAATCAACACGCCTCCAATTCTGCTTTGCCGAATCATCATTAGGACCCTTCCTAACCACCATCCTACGGTTCTGATACCGGTCTGTTCTCTGATTTGGCTGATTGTAGCGATTTCCACCCTCGAATCCTTGATTTTGATAATTACGACAAGAAAAATTATTCGCACCCCTGCCTAGTCCTCTTTGATCATTTTGACTATTTCCGACCCCAGTATCTCTCCAATTTCTATTATTCCTTCTTTCCTCAGGATTCCTACTCACATCCCAACTTCGTCTAGCAAAATTATTACTCGAACCCTGGTTTTCCCTGCAGCTATGACGTTCCTCATACCGGTCTACCAACTCTATCAATTGAGCTTTCGTTGTGAGGTTTCGAATTTCTAAATAATCCATTATTTGGGGTTCTAGTCGCATTACTATGTGATCAATCAATTTTAACTCATCATAATTCAAATCCAAAGTTTTATGAATTTTTAACAGCTGAAAAAAAAAGTCTGACGGGGCTTGACCTCTCCGTTGTTTTGATGAAAAAAACTGAGCTTCTAGCTCTGATTTATTCCGTATTACCGGAAAACTATCTGACAATTTCTTTTTAAGTGTTGCAAATGCAGTCGCTTCTTCATTTACACACTCGAACCCAATTACCTCAAACCAGTCTAACGCTCTCCCAATTAAATGACCTTTTAAATATGCACATGATAGATTCGCCGGTATTTCATAGTAGGCTATGTTGTCGTCAATATTCGAGATAAACTCAGACACATTTTCTTTACCCGAAAAAAATAGCTCCGGCAAAACTCTAAATCCTGCACCTGCTCTTAATTCCGGTATTTCGTTTGGGCGCCAGTGTCGTAGTCTCTCACTACCCCTATGATTATTAACTCCAATTTGCACATTATCTAAATTTGGGTATGTTGGATTCATAATTAACAACTACGTAAATAATAAATCACTATTATTTATTAATCCTTATGATAGAAATACACAAATATTAATCAAACTTTAAGAACAACAAATTACAGTGGAGTGAGCTCAG
The DNA here is from genome assembly GCA_019973975.1 of Trichonephila clavata. Classification (NCBI taxonomy): domain Eukaryota; kingdom Metazoa; phylum Arthropoda; class Arachnida; order Araneae; family Nephilidae; genus Trichonephila; species Trichonephila clavata. The sequence continues at coordinate 574,681 of BMAO01008191.1, forward strand.
AATTCAATTATGAACGACGGAACGCTAACTGAAACCCCGGCGGATAACGCATACAATCAAACTACGCATTTATAACTTAATTTAGGAAAATCACAGACCTGATATCTCTTTAAGACAGGATTCTTGACTACTTGAAGGATCTATAGAGCGACTTCAATCCTTGATATCTTCAGTTACGTCCGAACCGAATTAATGAAGCTTTTTCAATAATCTTCCTTCAGCTAACAAACTTCACTTAGTTAAACTAATCTCCTAGAATCACCTTCTTAATCAATCTCGTAGTTAACTCCTCTATCAAAACACGTAGTCATCCTCATCTCTTCATTTCATTTCTCCCTTTTATATCTCTTTCGAACTCGCTAAACCCGAAACTATCTTATTTGCATAAGTCACACTTTTAGCTCTCAGCGGGGATTGGTTAAAATAAATACAATCTTAAAAGATTTTGAGAGAAGGTTAGTGAAACGCGTAAACACCCGTCACACAGTTAATCTTTCAACAGGAAGAAAACCAAAAGAACTCGCATTAGTTTTAACGATAACTTAGTTAGGATTAGATTTCTCAATACATGTATACCTTACCATAAATGTTATTTGTTCGATCTTGCTGGCAACACAGGGGCGCAATCAAAAACTTTCGAATAATATTTAGCTTGTTTAATTTTATGAACAATGCATAATTTAATATTCTCATATAAAAGAGAAATTATCTCGTTCTGAATATTTTTCCCTAGATAGTGTACTTTAACTTCTTCCAAATTTTCCATAACAAAAATAAAGTATTTTTAAAATTTGGTCCTAATGCCGCCTCTGAAATTTGCCGCCCCGTACATGGGTCCGGTTTGTCCGGCCCTAGAGCCCCTGCAAGGAGTAATGCAATTTTTTTTATCAAAAATAGTTATTCTTATTCAATTTGGGGAAGAGCGGTAATGATAATTTATGATAACTAAAACATAACACATATACTTGTGTTTTCAAAGTATTTAAAAACCGTTGAAAAATAGCTTCAATAACAGTACCACTGTTAGTTGTCGAAACATTTTGATTTGTGTTCATTTCGAGCTTGAGTTCATCATTCAAAAAAGGCAAACTTCTAGCAAACTGAAGATAACTTTAAAATCACCACTCAAAATCATGGGAAGCGAGTGATAGTTTTTTAAAAAAAATAGCAGAACCACCTTCGGTATATGGTAAAAGTAAAAAATGCAGGAAATCTTTAATTTTTTGAACCGTTTGATTCGGAGAAATGTATACGACCACCGAAATCACTGTTTGTGCATTTTCAAATAAGCATTTTGCCGCACATATGTCCCCAATATCTTTAACAATACCCAGTCCACTTGTTTGACGATAAGTAATATCCATATGTCGAGCCACAACATGTGAGTTGTTCTGTTTACGATAGATCGCAACACCAGCTGCTCTGTAGCCCGGTCGTTTAAATTGTACGCAGCAATCGAAGTCTGGTATCCAAACACGTTCGTCATTGTCTAACCATGTCTCTGGCTAAAGGATTTAGCTTCTTCTCTAATCCTAAAGTGGAAAACAAACACAAAGTTCCTATGGCCTAGACCGCAGGGGGTGGGGGATGGAGCGGAGCCCCTCCCGAATGAAGGAGAGAAAAACAGAACTTCACTGAATAGCGCGCGCTTTCCCAACTTCCTGTTCCGTATTTCCGTCCCTTTTCACGAAATTACTCTCACAAATCTCCAGCAATCGAGAGGAAAGATGTTACACATCAAAAAGGATTTTCTTTTCAGTCCCCTTACATTTTCTGTAATATATAGCCTACGATATAACAAATATGCTAAAAAAGTTTCATTCAAAAAATTTAACAAGAATAATTTAATTAAAAATATTATCAGAAAGTTAGAGGGAATACGTTTTTAAGATTTCTTTTATTTTTATAATTTTACAAATATAAACACGATTTAAGAAACATAGATTGTAATTGCATAATAGTTCAATTTCAATTAATATAGTAGTGGACTTGATGTATTGATACAATTTCATTTTTTAGTATTTGGCCTGAAATTGTTTGTCATTTTCATAATCTCACTGTAACTAACGCAACAAATAATAATATTTATTTTGTTAAGTAATTTTTCAATTTTACTGAAGTATATGTATTCTAATTTTTATAAAAAATCTATTCTTTGGTGCTTTTTTGTAAATTTTTGCCGCCTATACGGTATAGCGGTTAGTGCAGGGCCGCCGCGGGGGTGGTAGGCGCCCTTGTTTAATTTGAAATTCGGCGCCCCTTTATGGGGTTCTGTTGCACTCTTATAAAGTGCTACAAATAAAATAAGAAATACTCATTTATAGTATTCGAAATTTGACTTTCGAACTGAAAAGCTTTATAATTATAATATTAAAACACGTTTGTCTTATTGTTTTTTTTTATTATTATTTCATAAATTTTAAAAACGAAACAAAGCAAAAATGATATAAAATTTTTTAAGTAAAATATAAAAATTAGAAAATATATTCAAATAATGATTCAGCTACAAATGCTCATATCACTTCCTTTATATTTAATTTATCCACACAAAATTTCGCTCTCTATGGATATAATTGACAAGTCCCATAATCTCTCCTGCGCCATAGTAGATCGCATGTAGTTTTTTATAATTTTAAGTTTTGAAAAACTTCGTTCTCCAATAGCCACCAAAACTGGCAGGGTTAAAGAAATCCGTAAAGCTATTGCAATATTTGGAAATGTATCGATAAGATTGTTTTCATAAATATAATTTAAAACATCAATAGGTGACACATCCTCTTTGGTAAAACATCGGAAAGATTTTATTTCTTCAAACAAATTTAATCCATCTGTCCTTTTCATTAATATTTTTAGTATCCGTTAATTTTCGTTCTAATTCTTCACAATTTCTTAAAATTTCATTGTCACTCCAGTTTTTTAAATTAGGTATATAGTAGTAATTGAAATGTTCTTTTAATTGACTGAACCTTTCTGAAATTGAAGAAAGAGCAAAGTCTAATATTATATTGTAAAATTCAACCTTAAACTTTTGTCTTGGATTGTTGATTGGTTCGTCGGTTTGTTCATCTTGAAACAGTTTATTTTTACACCTGTTTCGACTTTGTGGAAAATCAGTATCCACCCCCAAATCATCAGCGACGATACTTGCATTGGCAATTGCATGTTCATATGCTTCATCTGATCTACGATTATCTGAAGTAAATTTCAAATGCTTTACGATATGAGTAGGGTATTATAGAATAATATATTTCTCAAAAAGTAAGAATAATTTTAACACAAATGTGTGTATTTCAGTAACCAAATGTTCTGTGAATAATCTGGTTACGATAAATTTGAATTTTTGAATCTTTGTATGATATAAGACATAAACAGTATTATATTCAGAATATGACGAATTGTGCAAATATAAATAACATCACAAACGTTGTACAAAAAGGTAAATGAAATTTTCAACAAAGAATAATTCTACAAAATTAAGGCAAAAATTTCATAAAGAAAAATTCAGAGAATTTATAAAGTAAAGTGAATTCTAGACTGGGGATCGGTATACTTTCAAGAAAGAACCAGTTGCTAGTGAAACAAAATATCGAAAGTATCAGACACCTACTTGATATGAGCTTCCAGGAAAAATGTCCCCCATCCCAGCAATAGTCGCGTTAAGACTGTCATGCTCCAATTAATATTTTTTTATATTATTTAAATCAAGTTTTACACACACTGGCATTAACATTTTCCATTCCTTCAAAAATAAAGAAATATTATAGATATTTTTTATTTATTTTTATTTCTATAGCTCAATGCAAGTGCGATCAGTGTCAAAATATCAATGCTAGGAATTAAACTTTGAAGTCTGAAAAAAACTTCAATACCAGTACTACCTTAAGTACTACTATTTGGAATTTCATGTTTACACTAATAATTAAACTTTATAAGACTATTCTTGCATAGAAAAGTGTGTTTTTGGAAGATGTATTCAAACAAAGAAAACAAATATTGATGCATATTAATCAACATAAAAGTACTATAAAAGTCTATTGAAATATATGTATAAATATTGACGAAAATCTTAAAATTAGCTGATGTAACACGGAAAATTTACAAAATAAAAATTTTTTTAAATTAGATTTCATTAAGCTGGACATTACTTTTACTACCTCCTTTGTAAAGGAAAGCAAATAATAAATGCTTGTTTTGAATGATATGATAAAACTATTATTTTAATATGATAAAAACTCAAGGGAAAATACAAAACAAATCAAAAGTAAATTCATAATAACCGTTTGCAGTTATAAAGGAATGAAGAAAAATTGAAAAAAATTACTGATTTAAAATTGTGTCAACTCTCTCTCTCTCTCTCTCTTTGAAAAAAAAGTGTTTTCCTGAAGGCAGTGGCTTAGCTAGGTATTTAAAAACCCTGGTGCAAAAAACAAACAAAAAAAATGAGGGCTTTATCTTGTTTGAATTCTATCTAGTAAAAAAGTAAAAATATGGGAATATTTTAAATATATGCAAAGCTACAATTTTTATATACTTACTGTCTTCTCTTTCTTGGCGTTGTTTGCGCTTAAACGTACTCCACTTGGTTTCTCTCTCTCTTCTCTTTTTTTTTAAATCTATAATTTTAGTTTTATAATTTATCTAATACGATTTGTATGTGCTCGAGTATTTACTGACGTTAAAAGGAAGCAGAAACGAAATGCCACGCTATAAAATGTCGTTGAAAAAATCCCTAGCTATTAATTTATTCGGGAGGATCGAACTCACATCCAACAGAGGGCCTAGAGCTGCAAAATGGTTCACCGAGATAGACAGGAAATGATACAAAAAATATGCATGAACAAGAAAATTTAATACAATATTATTACAATTATTTTTTTAAAAAAAAAAAACATATCTGCAAAAGAGCACAGGAGGGGGGACAAAATTACATCAGTAAAATTACGAGAAGTGAGTGAGTGAGTGTAGGGTTTAATGGCGCAAGAACCGATTTCGGCTAAGCTGCGCCAATCAATTGTTAAAATATTAAAAATCATTAAAAATACTCACATATAAAAGTTCACACATATATACAGCAAACAGATTTTGGTGGGGGATGCCCCACCAAGTCAAAAAAGGTTAAAATAATTCAAAGAAAAAAAAATATTTTTATATCTAGGTAAAAGTATTTATATAACAAAATTTTGGTGGGGATTACCCCCACCAAGTATGATTGAATAATTTCACTTTCTGTTTTTCGTCGGGGTTAATAATTTCCTTTCAGTTTCTTCTACACGCTTTCTTGGAAAATTACGAGAAGATTGCGAAATATTGAAACAGGAAAATAGCTTATTATGAATCATATTGTTATTAAAAATAGAATGTAACTAGGAAGGAATTGCTTCTTGTGTAGGTTTTTTAAGATGTAATAATAAGTCTGGTAAGAATTTTCATGGAGCTTGAAGTTTATTTTCAAATAACAGTCTATAAAAAAATGAAAACATTGAAAATAACAAGAACTTTTCAATAAGTAAAGTTCGCAACACTGAACAAACAACGAAAAGAATTAAGGTGAAATCCCTACAAATTCGAAATTACTTTCAATTGAATTGCGACGATTACAGTTATGTTGCAACCTTTTATATTTATATCTTAAATTTGGAAGAAATCGTACATTCGGCTGCCCTTGTGTATAGATATCCTGCTTAGAACCTAAAGGAATTCATGATACCAAAAAGAGTGTTGTAGATCGCGATAAAGCAGTGGCTCTCAAACTTTCAATATTTGCGACCCAAATTTCAGTCATAATTTTCATTGCACCCCACTTCTTACAATAACAATGTACTGAATGCAATTATAATGTACTTTGATGGTAAAACTACGATGCAATACGACTTTAATTATAAACGCACTAATTAGATAAATATTAAGTTTTGTAAACAAATTTTGTATATGACAAGCCCAAGAGAGTCACTAGTAATTACTGAACTTGTTTTTAATTGAATATTGATAAATTAATTATCAAATACTTTGTGCAGAACTGATACTATCGTAAAAATAAAAAGTTTCTTGCATTGAATATTAATACTCCAAACTATTAATACTACCAAATCTCATTTATTTCACAAATTAACAAGCCAACTAGAGTCCAAGACTCACCTAGTTGTAAACAATTTTTTCATGGAATACTGTTAATCAAACAAAACAGAACGAGCACTTCCTTGTTGCCACAGCGTACAAAATAATATACTTTTGCAATATCGTTCAGTTCACGGTGACAAAAAATTAAACAATGATAAATAAATTCACGTGAACAAAATAATAAATTTAAATAATTGTTTTGCTTTTAACATAATAAACTGAAATCTATAAAGTGGATCTCACAGATACATTTATAAGTAGTGCGTATATATCAGTTTAAATGTACATTTCATTTTTTATTATATAAGAATATAGTTTGCTTTATAATTATTTTAAATTGCAAATTATTTTATTAAGTTGATAATTATTTTAAATATTTTATTTTCCATTTTTCGTAATATGCTCGCGCTCCCCCCCCCCCAAGTAGAGTTATCACGCCCTCCTTAGGGGGCGCGCCCTACAGTTCGAGAAACGCTGCGATAAAGATTTTATTTCGAGATTTGAGAACAATTTAATAACAGACACATAATATGATTTGGGGAAGAAAAGACAAACGATTTACATAATAATTTGGCCAATAGTGAAACGAATATTTGATAATTTAGATATAAAAAAGAAAGAGAATAATTGGCTTTTTAATAAACACTGGGCGGTTGCACGTTCTCTGTAATTTTAATTTTGTTCTCTTCTTTTCATCCCTCAACTTTTTGTGCCCCCAAATCTTTTTCGTCCTAGGCATATGCCTAGCGTGCCTAAGCGGAAAAGTGGGCTTGGTAGCGAGGGGGGGGGGGTACGTTACGCCACTGGACAAGGGTCATCACATAATAATATATGCAGTCTTATCACTTTTGCCAATTGGCATGCAGTTTGAAATTAACTGTTTTTCGAAGGGAATAATATTTGACGACATTAAAATTATCCGGATCATGATCTTATTAAGACGGAGTTGAGAATGAAATGAGACCCCCACTTAGAGCGAGGTCCTGGACCCGGGCCTAGTCGGCACACATGCCTTGAAACGTCCCTAACTACAATACAATACGACTTTAATTATAAACCGCACAATTTATCAAGATAAATATTTTGTATATGACAAGACCAGGGGAGTCACTAGAAAAAACTTGTTTTTTATTGAATATTGATAACTTAATTATCAAATACTTTGTGCAGTACTGATACATTTATAAGTGTTGAGTATTATATCAGTGGGGATTTGTATTTTATTTTTTATTATAGAGAATGTATTTTACTTTGTAATTTTTTAAATTGTAAATTATTTTATCAAATTGATAATTATTTTAAATATTTTGTTTTCGATTTTTCGCGATACGTTCGCGCTCTCAAGTAGGGTTATCACGCCCTCCTAGAGAGCGCACCCCACAGTTTGAGAAACGCTGCGATAAAGATTTTATTTCGAGTTTTGAGAACAATTGAATAACAGTATACATGAAGCAAAATATGATTTGGAGAAGAAAAACCAAGCGATTTACATAATTTTAAAAATGTACATATATTATCATAGCAAACAAAAAGCACAAACGAAACAAATACATTGAGCCACAACATCTTCTCACCATTTAATGAATAAAAATTTATGCCGATACAAATCATTCCCAATTCCTGTTGTTTCATGTTACAAATTCTTAGATTCTGAACACATTCCGTATAATAGCGCGAACTCCACACGGAACGTGTTTTTATTGTTGGTATCGGAAATCAAATTTTGTTTTACACAAACGAAAACAAAATTAAGCTAAATTAAATTAAAATATAAAATTCAAAAAAAAAAAATAAAATCTTATTTTATTGCTAAAAAATATAATACATACAAAATTGTGCAAGTTTTTCATTAACAACTTTTATGTAAGTAACATTAAATTAAAAAAAGCTATAAGTACTATAAATTTTGGCGCCCCCTGCCCCAGGCGCCCTTGTGCGGTGAACAATCTTGCCACCCCCACGCGGCGGCCCTGGGTTAGTGACACTGACTGTTGTGCCGTAGGGCCTGGGTTCGATTCCCGACGAAGACCTGGATGGTTGTAAATGTATAGTTCCTTTGCGGCATGGTAGGACTCTAAATAGCCATCTAGCCACAAATCTTCTCGAGAGGTTGGGGCCCCGACTACCATCAATTTTTTAAAATCAAAATTGGGGTATTAACTTTTATTATAATAATAATACGAGAATAAAGGATAAATGTGAGAAAGGTTTTCCAATGAAGGAGAGGGAACAACTTATGGACATTTCAACAGGGACTTCACGTTAAAATCTAAAACTAAGCAAGAATGGCTCTTTAGTTTCAGGCTACAAATTCATGCAAAATGCCCAAGATTTTTCACACAGCTCGAAAAATTTTAATAACAATCAGAACGATGCGTTTCTCACAACGTATGGGAAAACAAAAAGAAGTGTCAAAACAAATTAGACACAAAATATGAAATGCGACTGCAAATAATTTGCAATTAGTGGAAAAAAAATGCAAACATATGCCAATTACTAAGTATAATACATGGGTAGGTGACATCTAGGGCATAGTTTAATATTTTTAATGCGTGAGTTATATTAAAATATAATGTGAATTTCTTATAACAAATACAATATTTTTTACAATACATAAAGTACCTATTACAAGCTGATTAACTTTAAATATTGCTTCAGGATACATTTTTCTAATAATAGAATGAGGTTCTCCCAAATTGACTTGTACTTCGTTGGGCTCCTCAGTTCAAACTGTGTTCCACGGGGCCCTGGGGTTCCACGAGTCACGATAAAAAAAATTTAAGAGAAACTTATAAATATGTATGCAAATGTGAATTCACGTTCTCTATGAACTAGGTCTGCAAAGGTAAGAAATACCAATACGCAGCCCCATTGGGAAAAAATTTTCTTTCGGGAAGTTTAAAAGCTTGTGTTAACAGCCCATTTAGGACCGGCTTTGCGAAAACGGAAGATTAAATTCTGAATTTTTTTAAAACTTTTTTCTGGTTATTTTTCAGTTAAACTAAAATTGTAATTTTATTTTTTATACTTTAGTTGTTGATTATAAATTAATTTTATTTTCAATTAGTAAGATTTTCACATCTAGATCAAAGGATTTTATTTTCCTGTTTTGAAGAAAAAGAATTGAAACTTAGATCCTTAATGGGATATGATAGTTTAAATAATTAGTTTGGATTTGGTATGAAAGCTAGCAGAGGGAAGTATATAGTAGCTCAGGTGTCGATCTTGTCATCAACCTATGGTTCAAAATTAAGAGCCTTTGTGTTGCTTCTAAGTGCGATCAATATAATCTTTCAATCAGTTACTAGTAATGCAACCTATGTATCAATAGAGTAAGCTTAATAATAATTAATGACATTATAGGAATCTGGTTCTGAAGCTTTTAACTTTTGTTGTGTTATCTTGTGATCCCTCTTAGGTAAGAAAAAAAAATAATAGCATCCCCACATATTCCAAGATACAAATAGAAATACATAAATATATATACTTTTAATTTCTTATAACTTAAACAAATCTTACCACTAAGTGTTAATAAACTATTGCACTTTCTATTAAGTAGGTCAAGATTTCACCTGGCATGGCATTATCAGGAATTCCATGATCGGAATGCAGTACTATGGTGTGATTGGTAATGTTCATTCTTATAAGAAAAGTAAAATTAATTCTTTTTGATGTGTAACATCTTTACTTTCGGTTGCTGGATAGTTGTTGGAGTGATTTCGTGAAAAGGGACGGAAATGCGTAACAGGAAGTCGGGGAAGCGTGCGCTGTTTGATTTGACCAATCAGTGCGCTTGGTGGTATCTCTTCGCTACCCTCGCAACGGGGTTCAACTCTAGTAGCAATTAAGTCACTAGCCTTCCGCACATACCAGCAAGTCTTATTAGACTTCATCCAGAATAAACTTGCGATTCTTACGCTCAAATGTCAAAGTCTCAGGGCTCGTTGTGTGTGAAATCTGAGGATATATTTTTATAGGTGGCGTGGCTAAAGAGGACGTGGTTCGAGCGGACACATAGCATTTCGTGGTCTGAGCGGAAACTTTGAAACTCATCGTGGTCTGAGAGGACACATTTTTTCCCTCATCTAAGAAAAGATTCGATTACCGAATTACAAGGATAAATACATTTTTGCCAATTAAATTTAATTATTTGTATTAATTTGTTAAGGGTATTATAGCACGAATACATTTTAAACATAGCAAAATGTAATAGAAATAAAAACTTTCAGAGAAATATTTAAAAATTAATAGTAAGTAACACTATAATGAAGGGTATGAACGAATTTATGGAATTTTGTGGAAAACTGTATTTTAGAGTCAAATAAATATAAGAACAGGTGGAATTGCCATAAAATTAATTAGTTTCATTAATGTCAGTAAAAATAAATACTAGAAGTAAAATACACAAGATACAAGTAGAAAAATAAATACAAATACTAACTTATCTTTATTATAAAGGCATAAATATCATTTACCATTTTAAGTTTTGTAACTAGGTTGAACTAAATAAAGATTTTAGACATTTTTCTGAATGATATTTATGTCTTTATAATAAAGATTAGTTAGTATCTATTTACTTGTATTATATTTTTCTGTTATCTACTTGTATCTTGTGTATTTTACTTCTAGTATTTATTTTTACTGACATTAATAAAACTAATTAATTTTATGGCAATTCCACCTGTTCTTATATTTATTTGACTCTAAAATACAGTTTTCCACAAAATTCCATAAATTCGTTCATACCCTTCATTATAGTGTTACTTACTATTAATTTTTAAATATTTCTCTGAAAGTTTTTATTTCTATTACATTTCGCTATGTTTAAAATGTATACGCACTATAATACCTTAGCAATTTAATACAAATAATTAAATTTGAATGGCAAAAATGTATTTATCCTTGTAATTCGGTAATCGAATATTTTCTAAGAGGAGGGGAAAATGTGTCCGCTCAAACCACGATGAGTTTCAAAGTTTCCGCTCAGACCACGAAATGTTATGTGTCCGCTCGAACCACTTCCGCTATAGCGCCACGCAACTTTTATATATGTGTTAACTACATATTAATAATTATATTTCCTGTTAAGCGTCTGACAAAGTTCATCATTCTTAAAAAATACGAGTAAGTAATATGAAATTATTTGAATAGATTTTTTAGTGTGTATCATTTTCATACTCCCTAAAGAGGTTAATTCCTGTCGCTGTCAATATAATATTTTTAATTGTGATTAAAAAAGATTTCTCGATTAAAAAAACTAATTAATTAAGTAAACGGTTATATATTTTATTTTCTCTAATATTTCTAATTTTTTTAAACATGCGCTTGATGGTGTCTCTTCGCTACCCTCGCATCGGGGTCCAACTCTAGTAGCAATCAAGCCGCCAGCTTTTTGTTTTATATTGTTAAATTTAGCATTTCAAAATATTGGAATTCAAAAACTCGGTTTCGTTTACTTGACTCTTAATCCACTTCGCGCATACCAGCAAGTCTTATTAGACTTCATCCAGAATAAACTTGTGATTCTTACGCTCTATTGTCAAAGTGTCAGGGCTCATTGTGTATGAAATCTGAAGTTATATTTATATGTGTAAACTATATTAATAACTATATTTACTGTTAAGCATCTGACAAAGACCATCATTCTTAAAAAATACGATTAAGTATTATAGAATTTTTTGAATAAATATTTGAACAAGAATAAATATTTTGGATAAAAAATTGCATTACTCCTTGTGTTAATTAAATAAAATTTTCACATTAAAGATATAATTATTCGATAGAAAAGATTTTCCAATCATACCCGATTTATTTTTTTCAGGATTAAAGTCACTATTGCGTATTTACCACGATAACAGGTCAGATGTTACACATCATATGCGACTACTGTAAGGCTCGTTTAGTTTTTTTTTTAATATATGGTAACGGGCAGTAGTGTACACAAACTACTTTTATTATAAGGGTTATATTTAAAGAAAAAGAAAAAGAAAAACACCAAAAAAAAAGACGTGTGTAATCGTTATGCTAAAATTAAAAATTTGTTCATCTATGGGTGGGGTTGGAACCCCATTCTTCTGTACTTCTCTTATAATGGAATTTCTGATTAAAAGTTAGATCAGATTGTCTGATTATTCAAAAATAAAAAAGGGAGGAAAAATCTGTTACCCTCTCTCTTCCATGTTTTCATTTTTCTTCCAATAAACAAAGTAGAACGACTTCATTTATTAATCGAACAATAATCATTTATCATTTACTACAGAGAAATAGATTAAAAATGTACAAAAAAGTATCAGTATATGCTTTTTATGCAACTGCTAGGAATCAGTTTATTTTACTAAAAATAGAAGATAAAAATTTAAGCATAAGGCTTTATTTAGATAGTTTAGTTTATAATAGCTAAAAACTTTGGACTAAACTTAATTCTAAAAATAAAAATGAAATAGATTATTGGACGAATTAGTTTAAAATGTGAATAAATAAGTCTTTCACAAATAAAAACAAATCACCTAATTACATAACGGAAATTAAGATAATATTTTCACATTTTAAAATATCACTTGTATGTACAAATTCAATCTGATATAGGTACGAATTCATTTACTTTTAAAGTGTACATTAATATATATTACCAATAAATATATATTATAAAAAAAACATAAATTTTCTTTATTTATAATTGACTTCCTTATAGTTTACGAAAGGATTTAAATCGAATTATAAAGTTCATCTTCAAAGTATTATTAATAATAATAGTAATGGATTATATATAATAATTTTTCTATTTGTATTTTAGTGCCTCATTTATGTAGTTCAAATATACGTTTCTTCTACAAAATAAAATCCATGAAAAATATTTAGAATTTAGGTAAATGTGGAAAAAAAAATTAGAACTAATTATTATTTTTGTAAAGAAATTAGATGCGCGATAGAACTAAACTATTTTTCTCAAGATATGGTAGAAAAAATTAACTGAAAAACAATCCGAAATAATCCCAAATAGAAATAATTTTTATATTTCAATGAATCACTAGGGCACAAAAAAAATGCTATAACGCCAAATCAGGCAACCCAGAATAATGATGTCATTGCACATCTACCAATGACAAACAACCTCTTTTCTTTTGACCCTAACGAAGAGGAATGTCCAAGGCGAGAGCAACTCAAAAAGTGCTCGCTATGTAACGTAATGCGAAATAGGAAGAAATAGACAAACTTTCGTTTTATTAGAGATTAACTGTTGCCACACTGATGAAATAAAACCCAATCAAAATAACCTTTGCTATATATGCAAAGAGTTGCCAGAAACTTATGCAGCAAAGTAGCATGAAGAGGAGGAGGGGGAATAGCGAATCGATTTTCACTTGCAATTCATAAATATAATTTTTAAATTTTCTAAAATTGTTTTGAAAAATACATTAAAATGCTTTTACTATTTAGTTCATTAAAAATACATTCAAATTCTACCTTCTCAGTATTGTGATCCGCTGTGTCTTTTTTAAAAATGTTTGAATTATATTGAAGCATTTGTGGTGGTGAAATGAAATCAAAGCAGCAAGTCCTTCATTCTTCCAAAGTCATTTTGATTCTGATAATTGAACCAAACAGTTCGAGGCACATTCGATTCCTTAATTTTGTCTTTGTTGATGTCACTATGGAAAATACTCTTTCCAGAGTGGCATTACTTATGGGTAGGCTGTAAAGCTTTAAGGTAAGTATAGCTAAATCTCATAAAAATTGATTTCCAACTGCGTCTTTTATATTAAAATTGTGGCCCCAAAATAATACTCCATCATTTAAAAGCTCAGATTCAGAAGGAAAAACATCTTTCAACTGTATGTTAAAAATTTGTCTCCATTGATGCTCCAAAACATCCAATTTAGATTGGTCTGTTAATTCTAAAGGCAGATCAGATAAGGAAGGACAATTTGAATTTTAAAAAATATATATTTGGGGAAAAAATTTTTATCTTTTTTTAAAGTTGCGTAATTTGAAGGGATTCGGCTTAAAAGTTGCTCTCATGATGTCTTGAAAAATTTATGACATCTTTGATAGATTTCTTTTGTAGATCTGTAGAAATAATTTTACTTTTGCTTGTCAATTTATTCAGAAAGACATATCCAAAATTAACTTCTTCAACCTACAAGTAAATGCTTGTTAAACTCATGTCGACTTCGAGATTTACGCATTTAGGGTAAATTCTTCTTCTTAAAAGAGTAAGGGTAAAATCTTCTAATTCTTTTGGCATCTAATTCTTCTATTTCTTTTTTCTCGGGCAACACTTTTATTACTCTAATCCTCTGATTTGCTTGTATTTTTCGTTCGTTTAGTGTGCAATGTTTCTAACAGGTGTCTTTAACAGTCGAGTAAAATTAAGATTACAAAAAAATGTCTAAACCAGGATCAAGGTTTGGTTTTATTGCATTCTCTTAGACTAGAGAAGGCGGGAATTTCTTTTTTATTAGATAGGTGTACGGCAAACTGCGAACACTATTTCTTTTAAATTTGGAGCTTAAATTAGAAGAAAAAGGATAAATGAAGGTTTGACGGATCTATACTCAACCTTTTACTAATCCTCTTGGGGCTAGCAAAATTTATCAATCTTCTCCAAAGAAGAAAGCATGATATGCAAATTAAGTTTATTATATATAGTTCTAGTTCGTGAGTTAAAAGAGTGAGGGAGCTAGAAGTGAAGAAGATTAGATAGCAGAAAGTTAGAAGGTTAGAAGTTTAGTTAACTAGAGGTGACAAGAGAAATACAAGGTGAAGATTATCGAAAAGGTTAGAAAGCCCTTGTAAAAGATTAAAGATTGGAAGTTGTGATTGATAAATTAAATTGATTAGAAGACTGCCTAAGTTCAGATAATATCACCTTCCTATTATGTAGATATTTAAAGTATTAAAGGGGTTAAACCATAGGTTCTCAACGTGGGCGTTTGAGGCTTTCAGGGGGGCGTTGAGATGGCACAGAGGGGCTTGGGCAGATTAACCAATAAAGACTAAAAAAACACGCTGATTGTGTACTAACAAAAGTAAACTTTAATACTGTTTATTATGTTGATTGTATGTATTTAAATCATTTCATATCACATGTACGAAAATTCAGATATTTCGGTAGCACGGGAAGTGGATGAAAAACTTTAAAAAGATTACATTACATTCAGACGTACATTAAATTGAATGATATAGTGCATTTTAATTTCTGTAGTGCCCGTGTTGTCTTTGTCTGTGAGCAGTAGGAAACAAGTTTCGTCCATTGCATTTCATTACATATATTATCCAAGAAACATAATTAAATATGTTAAACATTAATTAACGTGATTCTATAAAGGCTGAAACTGTCAATATATATTTATTGTGAAAGCAATAGTTTATTATGAATTACTTCGTATCATCTAAGCCCCTGCCTGTCTTTATAACAGGTAATCTAAAAACCTTTTATTCCACTCTTTTAAATGAAGAAGAAATTCATTAGCGTTTCAATTCCAACAATATCCTACCTATATGACTAAAATATATAATATTACACATTTAAATATATTTGTGGCAATCGATATTTCAGATTCGCAAGTAAAAAAACTGGGACTTCAGAAGAAAAAAATTAACAAATATATTCTTTTAGTAATAGGATATTTTTTAAAACTTAACTCTTGTTTTCACCATGTATTATGTATACTCTTATTTCACTAGAGGGGGGGGGGTCGAAATATTCACTGGAAAAGGGGTCGCCAGTTCAAAAAAGGTTGGAAACCTATGGGTTAAAAGGACATTAGTTATATATTTATTGTGTAAAGTAACATTATAAAGAAGAACTATTATTATATAAAGTAGTTTAGTAAATGTATTCTCCCAAAACGCGACTCTCGTCCCTTCCCTATGTTGTCTGACTGGATCATCCTATTTATAGTGTTGCATTGATTTGTGTTTGAGTCGATTAAAGTGATAAATAAAATAATTGGAAATTATCATGTCGAATAATCCTTCACTTTCTTCCACACCTTTAGCTGGGTCACAGGGTAGACGGGAAGTAGGTTTATTACAAAGGCTCATAACTGAAAATAATTCTGATATTGATTCAGTTAGTAAGTCTAAAATTTCTGTAAATCATTCTGGAAGTAATGGAAGTTTGTTATCGGACTTCTCTTGAGGTGAGATAGAATCGACCAGCTTCTCACAAATTATCCAATAACAAAAAAAAAAGGCAAGAAATAATACATAGAAATAATCTTCCATATTTTAGATACATAATTCTGGAATGCTCTCGAAAAAAACAATTTTTTTCGAAACTTCTTTCAATACTTTTATGAAAGGTTGAAAGTTGCAAAAAGTAGCGGGATCTTCAAGCGAAGTAGCAAGATTATAAAAAAAAAGTAGCGGAAAGTTTTAAAGAGTAGCAAAATTTGCGAAAAACCGCACGATCTGGCAACACTAAATATGCATCGACTTCGTTTGCATTGAGTCGTATTAAAAACGTTCATTTGATTCTTCTTAAAAGTCCAGTAACATTCTCAAAATAATAATAATAATAATAATCGCACTCATTGGTAAAGGATACGAACTAATGCATCTCAGATAATGCAACAATACCGGATTTGATATCGAATTTTCAATAAATTTTAATGTCATGTCATACTAATTAATATATCGACTGTTATTTTCTCAACAATAAAGATATAACAGAGGTATAAATTCGATAATTAATTTAGATACTTTTTTCGTGATCCACTTTTATTTTAAAACGTTATTTCTAACTTTCGTACGAACCGTCACCTTGTGTATGGTCCCTCATTTCATCTATTCGACAAGCCTTAGTCAATGAAAATATTATTGTTCTATCTTCAAATATTTTTCAAACTGACAACAACAATGAAAAATGGCTGAAATATTTCTGTAAGATTAATTACTTTTGCATAGCTCTTTTGAATTTGGAACTCATTAAAAAATTAACAATATCGATACAATTTTTTATTTCTTTGCTCAATTCACATTATTATTTAACAAATTAAAAAAAAAACTATTTGCAGTGTCCCTTAACAGGCTTGTTGGCGATGTACTTCGTAATTTTGTGAACCAAGTTGAGTGATAAAGAAGACACTTAAGCTGACACTCACTAAATTTCCACACCACGTCAGTGTGAGTTTGAACCACTGTAGATTTAGCTGTATATCTGCCCCACTACACGGTGAGTCCTTACTGATATCCACGACAGGACTAAAACAATCAGATCACTTCCATGTATACTCGACTACGATGGCCACCTACAAAGTCTGTTGCTCGAGTATTTATTACTGCGATTTCTATCTGGAGGGAGTGAGTAAATATTAACGTCACACTATCAGCTTCTCGACTGCTTTTGGCGACGGGCCTCATAATTTTGAACCATAGTTAAGTGACGAGGACGACACCTGAGCTGGCACCCCCTCTCCTAACTTCCACACCACATCAACGGGAGGACGTTTGAGCTCTCTATAGATTTACAGCGCATCGCTCCTCTACACGGTGGGTCTTCAGCGTTACTAGGCTTGAACTCATGATACGTCGACTATGAGTCCATTGCCTTGACCACTAGGTTACCGCGGCCATGATTTCTATCTGGAACGTACCTGTTTAATCACTATAAATAGCGAATTGCACCATTATGAAAAATTCTTATTAAGTTCTTCTCTATGTTCTATAAAAACGAGATCGAAAAAAAACAGCGTAAAGTGATGTAGCAATGCATTTACGTCGTTTCAGCTGAATGTAATAGGGATGGGTAAGTGAATATTAACGTCGACTGTTCAGCTATTCGAGGGCTTTTGGCGACGGGCCTCGTCATTTTGAACCATGGTCAAATGACGACGAGGACAAGTTAGCTTCCCCCCTTCTCCTAACTTCCACACCACACCAACGGGAAGACGTTTGGGCATCAACAGATTTATCATGCATCAGTCCCTTTCTACAGGGCGGGTCTTTATCCGTACTAGGCTCGAACTCATGACATGCCAGCCACGAGTCCGTTACCTTAGCCACTAGGCTACCATGACTAACAAATAAAAAAGGGATGCAATAGGAATAGAACCCTTGTACATATAATTCGGTTAAGTTATGTATATTGAACTTTCCATTCAGTAAAATTTATGAGTTTCTCTCTCTCTCTCTCTCTCTCTCTCTCTCTCTATTTTTTTCTACTTTGCCCATAAGCATATCATAAAATACGGAATGCATTTTTGCCACTTCTGTTGGCGAAGCCCCTACTACCTGAACTGGCGAAACCCCTACGAAATGCTACCAAATCTAGTTTGCCCTTACGCCTTACGGGCACTTTTATTTTCTTCTTTCTGACTTTGATTTGCACATATTTTCAATTCATATAATGAGATTTTAGTCCTAGTGTTTTTAAGAGATGCAGTTTGTCCATGTACTGAAATGCTTCTCATTCGGGATTTTCATTGTGGCGATGGCAGGAATTTTTTCTTTGAAGGTAGGAATTTAGATTCTTGAAAAGATTCGATAAAGAATAAGGATTGGCAAGGTAATGCGCAATTTGTTGCTTCATAAGAAATTAAAATGGAAAAAAAAACCCCGATATTATCTCTGTCCTCATTGCAATGTAAGACTTAGTATTACACCATGCTTCAAATATTGTGTCCATATATACAGGGTGTCCCAGGATCATTGAAACAAAATTTAAAGGGAGGTAGGGGACATCAAAAGGATTCAGATTTGCATAGCAACCCATGGTCGGAAAGTCTTCGTTCGACTCTAGGTGACGTTGTTCACAAGAGAATTGGAGGAAACAGAACAGACCTACATTACCGCAGTCCTTTGTGCCTTCATCGCCCGCAGAGTAGTATGGAACATTTTACGAACACAGAGCCAGTATATATATAGATATTCACCTAATTTATGGATTGGCTGAAGGAAATGAACGAACAGCAGAAAGATTGTATCGCGAAAGGTACTTACAAAGAAATGCAACGGACCGCCGAATGTCACAATTAGTGTGAATACGTATCATTATATATGAAATAATAGGCTTAGTGAGGGTGGTACACGAGTGATTCGAGCTCCTGGATTGACCCAGCTTTGTCCAGATAATCTCAAACTTGTGTCTCTTCGTTTCTTTAACCTGTCATATTGCTTTCCCATGACGTTTCCGACCATGGGTTGCTATGTGACGGATCTATACGTGACCTTATCACAAATCCTCTTGGGGAAACTTTAGGGTTAGCTTTCGAATTAATTCACAGCTATCCCTCAAGAAGAAACCTTGATGTTGCGGTGATTAGTAAGTGAGATTTATTTCATTATCACAACCTGAGTTTAGGAAGGATTTTATCACTATGTGACGGATTTATACGCGACCTTAGTACTAATCCTCTTGGGGAAACTTTGGGGCCAGCATTCGCGTTAATTCACAGCCTCTCAAGAAGAAACCTTGATATTTAAATTAGTTTGACTAAAAGTCTAGGTTTTGTAGATGCAAGATAGAAGGAACAGGAGAGCTGTTGCGGTGATTCGTAGGTGAGAATATTTCATTGAGTATTTCATAAACACAGCGCGAGTTAAGGAAGGAATTGCTAAGATAATAAATTAGTGGATTAAGGATCTAAGATAGATTGAATCAGATTTTGTTAATCAGATCACTTGCACTTGTTCACTTAGAGTGTTCACTTAGAATAGATTGCTCTCTTTATATATCACTCCTAGGGTCTCCTATTGTAGTTTCACTTGTGATTGATTAAGTGTGTTTGAATAGTAATAAAATAATAGTTATTATGGAAATCTCTGGTGATGCTTTGTTTCTCCCCACACCCTTAGGTAGGCAAGACGGTGAAGGAGCGGCTCCAAATAGGTCGCGCTCGCAGCTATTTAAATCTGAATCCTTGTGATGCCTCCCAGGGGCAGCTCTAGGGCCGGACAAACCGGACCTCTGTCCGGGGCGGCAAATTTTAAGGGCGGCATTTGGATCAAATTCGAAAAATGTATATTTTTTTGTTTCAAAAAATTTGATACATTTTCTGAAATATTATTGGGTGTGTATTTGGAATTTCATTTAACGTACCTTATTTGGTACTCTATATGCTTAATGTCAGTTTTTTTATGTTGAAGCTTGAAGAGTGCGAATATATTATTAAATCATGGAATTTGATATGTTTACACATGTTTCATTAGTAACTTTCTCCCCATCCCAGACTGGGGTCACAACGAACATTCTTTTCACCCATACAATGTCCGTTTTCAGCTCTCCAAAAGGGGACTGAGGTAATACGTTTTGGGTAGATAGAGAGCCAAAGGAAATATTTTATTTTATTCTTTAGTGTATTTACTATAAGTTAATAAACGCTTGTGATGCCCACCATTAGTAGACTCTTTTTCAAAGAAATTGGCCAGTTGAGAAATAGACGATTCCGTTTCTTACATATTACTCGTTGGAAATAACAGGCAATTATTTCACTAATTTCGGATTATTTTGTATTCCTTATATATAAATTCTTAATTGTTATGTTGCCTTTGCAGGAATTATTCAAGTTTCATAGGTGTGTACCTATATGAACAATTTATCTGTTTTAATTATGATTTTTTGCTTTGGAGACAGGGGTGGCAGGACTGCTAGAGCCGGCCCTGTGCCTCCTACCTCCCCTTAAAGTTCGTTCCAATAATCTAAATTTTTCCGGTTACTCATTTTTATTTTATACCTAACCTAATTGAATCTGAAAAGAAAATTTTAGCAATAAAACTTAAGTTCGTACTTTTCTCTTATTTATCATATTATTTTTAAATTTCCACTACTTAGACTTGCATAAAATATATCCTATTTGCTTTAAAATTTCATGATAAGCTTATAATTAATATTTTTTCACCTTTTCATATTCTTTTGTTTGTTGAAAAAGTTTAAAGTCGCACGCATAACTTTTTTATCAGATAGTGGCACTCTTTCAAAAAAGTTTGGCCACCCCTGGTTTATGCAAAGAGTTGTGGTTTGCCTGCTTGTATACAAGACCCTTGGTCAAGTAAATAAGTATAAAACACACACGTATATTTAATTAAAACAAACTACCTTGATACAATTTATCAATATTAAATAATGCCATGCCGTTATAGAGTTCCTTGTGGTTGTTTAGGTAAAAGTTTAAATATTACTTTTTTAAGGATGTGAGAAACAGATTTCAGTGAAAATAAAAACAAAAATAGCTTTGTAAGATGCAACAGAGAAGTAATAAAATTAAACTTAGTTAATTCTTATTGGAAAACAAAAGCAAGAGTAAAAATTGACTGATATATCATGAATCAAATTCTTTCAAACTCTGTGTGTTGGCCTTATTTTCTAAAAATAAATATGCTGCAGTTGATGTCCACTTAACTATCAGCTGAAGACACACTGTCTCGTACAACATTTCTCTCGGGTATTTATCTACAACTTATAGAATTTTGTCAAATGCCTATTTCTATTAAATATTCTTATTGCAAGGAAACAAAAAAGTTTTTGTGGCTTATTATATCGGATGTTATTGTGGTTTCCTAAATATACTGCAAATCATTTATACAAGGAATTATGAACATAATAAAGAGCTAGAATTTCGTAATAAAAAATATAACCGTTATACTAACATCTTTTTAATTTTACATGTGTGTTGTGATATTTATAATATTGAATGGTATTTGTTTTTATAGCTAAAAACAGCTAAATTCGGCTTAACAGTTATAATTTCTATATAAATAAATTTCAGAATATACTTCGATTGCTGGTAGATTTTTCCAGCAAAAATACCAAATATTCTTTTTTATGATTTACTCATTTAAGGAAAATACGGGAAGGATTTTCTCAGGCTTTTATAACTACATTATACATGATTTTATTCCGTCTTATCAATTATTTTTTCATTGTACCCCGTTCATTTCCGAAGTCAATGTAAATAGATGGGACAGAAATAAAAATATATTTTCTAGAGTTTCTTTTATAAGCTTTTTTGTGCCATCAAACCGAAAGGAGAAACAACAAATTAGACTATTTAGAGTAATGAAGCAGAGGACACACACACACACACACGCACGCACGCACACACACAAAGGAAGTGTATTGTAGCTCTGAATTATAATCACTAACGATTTAGTTCAGTCGAGATATTTTAGATTTTGTTGTAGTTTCAAAAAAGAGGCCCTTATAAGCCTGGCGAGTAAGCAACGAATCCCCCGTATCATCTGCAAAATTTAGGGGCACCAAAAATTCGGTCGTTATTGTTCACATTCTTTGTATTTGAAAATTATGTAAGGAACACACATAAAAATTATACACATGTACTCGACTCCTCCAGGAATGAATTGGGTAGCAATTTGCACTCTATTTTCATTTACTATGACGATTATATATTCTGTTCACCTAAAGTTACATACTCTGAGGGTTGTAAATACGCTTGATGATTAAAAGAATTATTCCATGTGTTTTTGCCCAAATTTGAATATTTCAGGTAGAAATAAAAGACAACATAATAAACAAAAAATAGAACAACAATTTTTTATAAAGAGGAATTAATGAAATTCAGTGAAATATCCATTATAGCTCCTACGCTTATAAAGTTTATGTAGAAACGGTGTGATTTCATTTTTAAGAAATATGAGACAAAAAACTGTATCGAAAACTCCCTGCCACACACACACACACATTGTTTCTTCAAGAGTACAGTATTTTTATCTTTAAATACGAACTTTTAAAGAAATAATGTCTTTTTAATAGAAAGTAAATATGCATTTAAAAACATTTAGATTATGATATTTTCGATTGTAATACTGTTCACGTGTACATATTCTCATGCCTGAAATTTTTTTCTTTTGCTCGCCTTACTTATAAGCCTTTATTTATTTATTTTTCTAATTAAAGAGGTCATTTCCTTATCCAGCCAAATTTCCTCTAAAAAACGCATGCCACAATTTTATGTAGAGTACACCTTTTCCCTGGCTTAACGATTTATGCGACTAGTGCTCATCCTTTACGAAGCCAGAAAATAAATAAAATAATAAATATAGGAAAGTAACAACATTAGTAAAGTCAAAAAGTTCCCAGAATTGATGCATTACGTACAATAAAGTAAGTAGGGTGTGTGTGTGTGTGTATTAATGAACTCTTCATATTATGTAAACCACGGAAGGTCGTTCGTACTTTATGGAAATGATTTTGTAATTCATTTTCTCGTTTGCATTTTGAGATAAAACTTTGGCAACTTCAGAATAATAGTCTGTTAAGGTTTGATTTCGATTGAAATGTAAAATAAAAGATACATTTTAGAGAAAGGACTCCTAAAAATTATATATGACTGAGAGGTTCCTACGCATTCCAAGGAGAAATATTCGTATCTACAAATTAAAAAGTGGTGTAAAAATCACGGTTATTGCATTTCTGTTAAAGGTATTTATAATGTATTAAATTTGAAAGAGGAGAAGCTCCTAGAAGAAAGTAAAAATGAAAACATTACGAAACATCATCCTAAGACTGTTCAAACGCAGGCAACTATCAAGAAAGTGAAGTCCCTGATCCTAAAAGAAAATCCGCCGACTCAAAGATCAATCGCATCGAAACTAGGAATGTCTTCCGGAACTTTAGTTAAAATCCTTCATAAGGATTTAAAGTTAAAATAGATGTTTAAACCTAAATTTCGTCTTCTTTTAGAAACATATTGCTGAAAGAAAAGCACAAATTGCAGAAAATTATGTAAAAAACACCTATCTGCTGAAAAATGGAAATTTGTGGTAACACTCGTTGAAGCATGGGTATATTTAAGTGACAGTAGTAAGAAGATGAATTTTCTATTGCTCAACTGCCGGGAATGACTGTACGAAATAGCTTCGTCAGTGAACAGAAAATTTTCTAAAGGGATTCGTGATAGTTGCAAGATTTTGTTACTACGGCAAATTAAAAATCCAAAACGTCTCAAGTCAAGCCAAAATTAATTCACTCTACTCTCAACAGAATATTTTAGAACCCATTTTTGAAGAAGAAATTCCAACTTTCTATAGAAAGGACATTGATAAAATTGAGCTTTATATGGACAGTGCCTCTAGTCACACGTTTAAGTCAACAGCTGCTTATTAACCAAAGAAAGAATCAGAAACAGGAATAAAGTGTACCCAATTGGATGAAATGTATGAACTCGACGCTTCTGCAATGGACTTTTGTGCTTTTGGTTTATTAAAACTAGCCTTGGGAAAATGGCATCCAGGACCACTAAATGGACTTTGGAAAATGTTCCAAGATGAATGGAGTAAAATTGACCTGACCAATACTAAGAAAAAGTTTATTTTCAAGAAAAATTCGAGCTAGAGCTATTGTCAAGAGTCATGGCTATCAGACAGAAACAAATTTCCACAAAAAACACGATATTTATTGATAAAATTATCAAAATCTTTTCCATAAAGTGCGTACATCCTTCTGTAATTATGCATACAATAATCAAATTTTGAAAATTCATTAATATTTTAAGTGGATGTATTACATGGGTAAAAGGTAAGCTAACGCGGAGCGTTTTATTCAAATAAAAGAAAGACACACATGTGTTTTTCTGTCATAAACATTAAAATGAATGCATTGCAGGATTTGGTTACCCAATAAGTGTTTTACTTCCTATGTCACAAAGACCTTTTTTTGCTTATTCTTACTTTAAATGTTGGCATCTAAATATAAGACTCATTGATATATCACTCATTAAAATACTTCTGTTTGATTCATTATAAGCAATTATTTATTTCACTAACAATTATTATTTATTTCACTTACAAATAGCACCTAAAATTACTTTAAAAGCCTTGATTTCACTTTTATTTATACCAAAGAAAGCTTTAATTAAAGAAATGGAATATTATATATACGAGTATATATATAGTTGACAGGGATCTTAGCATTGAAATAAACTGTACGAAACAATATGAAGAAAATACAACAAAAAATTTTCTGAGAAATTCTGAATTATGATTGTAAGAATTCAGTAAGCACAATCTTATTAAATATTACATATATTAATGTTGAAAACAAGATTTAGCCATAAATTTAAATTTGGGTTTTTTTTTTTATTACTTTAACTGTAAAAAAGACAAATATAATTACTTCTGTCGGTGGAGGTAGCTGTGATTAACGGTGCTAGTAATTTTTTTCTCGATACTTAATATTAGGAAAATTTGACTATGTCCATGTAAATTAAAATGAGGATGGTCAGATGCAAGTCTTTTCCAGAA